>CM060951.1:221885546-222275546 GCA_030765055.1 Mantis religiosa | reverse complement strand
GTTACGGAAGCAGCAGGTCGAATTGCGGTTGACATGTTACAGTTTACATTTTGTTCCACTACAGAAAGACGGCGTATGTGTTTTGAGCTAGATGGAGGTCATGTAGGAGGGCACTAGAATATGTGTAACACTGCAAAATAATATTGATTTTTCAATCACTGTCTTCCTTCATTGAAGTGGATAGTGACTTTAGAGACACCCTGTATATTGGTAGTAAGAACTGCAAGTGATACTTGCCAGGTCGAGAATGCATATTGGGAATACTAGGACTACAGGACCGAGATCTGATAACTAACTTACACTTCGTGGTTAGCCAATTAATTTTGCCAATACTTGTTAAAACCGTAAAATACAATAATAAATTAAAATTGCTTTTACATATTTTATTGGTCATTTAGAAAAATTAATGCATTGAAATGTGAACAAATGAAGCGCTACATGTAAATTATATATGGACAAAGCCTTCTTATCCACTCATTTGTTAATAAATTAATTAAAGTAGCACATGTCTTTCTTGTTAGGCTATGTGTTTATGTAACCAAACTAAATCTTTCTATTTTTGATGGTTATCATAAAGCAATAACCTTTTACGAAAATGACCGATATTGGTATTCAAGAAGCCGCAGAAAGTTACGTGGCAGAATGAGCATCAAGTAAATTACAAATGGCCAACAAGATTTTTCATGTTCATGAACAAATTGGTGCTCCAGGCACAGAAGAATCCCCATCCAGCTCATGAAGCATCTACTAGTGTTAAATAAGATCTGAAGCTTTCCTGGCGACGAATACGCCCAAGTTATTCTCGGGAGGCAAGCCAGGTGAAAAGACGATTAAATATCGACGTTTCGGTAGTGTGCATCTCCCCCATCATCAGGATATTTATAAAATGTTATAACCACAAATTGAAATACTGGATATAACACAACTATAAAAAAAGACAAAACACTATCAAAATTCGCAATACTGACATGACTGTTTTCAGTAAATTAAATGCCAGGTCAGGAGATGGCGTGAGTATAGAAAATTAATTGGGTCAAAGAAACGTAACTACTTAACTTGATTATCAAGCTGTATTGATCTTTGCTTCTTAATTCGACAAATTACCATTTTGAGGCTGGTTTCCAAGAGGAACTGAACTGAAATCCAGCATCACGACTAAGCGTGCTCCTCTCGGAGGAAATGGCCAAAGTTTTTGTTGTAATTTACGTCCTGCAACGTTAAGTCATATCGGACGATGAATGAAATGATGTTCAAATGAGTACAGGGTACATAGAGCTTAGAGTTACCAGACATTCATCTTTCAGGATAAGAGAAAACCTCCAACGTTAAGTCATATCGGACGATAAATGAAATGATGTTCAAATGAGTACAGGGTACATAGAGCTTAGAGTTACCAGACATTCATCTTTAAGGATAAGGGAAAACCTCCAACGTTAAGTCATATCGGACGATGAATGAAATGATGTTCAAATGAGTACAGGGTACATAGAGCTTAGAGTTATCTGACATTCATCTTTCAGGATAAGCGAAAACCTCCAACGTTGTCATATCGGACGATGAATGAAATGATGTTCAAATAGTACAGGGTACATAGAGCTTAGAGTTATCCGACATTCATCTTTCAGGATAAGAGAAAACCTCCAACGTTAAGTCATATCGGACGATGAATGAAATGATGTTCAAATAGTACAGGGTACATAGAGCTTAGAGTTATCTGACATTCATCTTTCAGGATAAGAGAAAACCTCCAACGTTAAGTCATATCGGACAATGAATGAAATGATGTTTAAATGAGTACAGGGTACATAGAGCTTAGAGTTACCAGACATTCATCTTTAAGGATAAGGGAAAACCTCCAACGTTAAGTCATATCGGACGATGAATGAAATGATGTTCAAATGAGTACAGGGTACATAGAGCTTAGAGTTATCTGACATTCATCTTTCAGGATAAGAGAAAACCTCCTACGTTAAGTCATATCGGACGATAAATGAAATGATGTTCAAATGAGTACAGGGTACATAGAGCTTAGAGTTACCAGACATTCATCTTTAAGGATAAGGGAAAACCTCCAACGTTAAGTCATATCGGACGATGAATGAAATGATGTTCAAATGAGTACAGGGTACATAGAGCTTAGAGTTATCTGACATTCATCTTTCAGGATAAGCGAAAACCTCCAACGTTAAGTCATATCGGACGATGAATGAAATGATGTTCAAATAGTACAGGGTACATAGAGCTTAGAGTTATCTGACATTCATCTTTCAAGATAAGACAAAACCTCCAACGTTAAGTCATATCGGACGATGAATGAAATGATGTTCAAATGAGTACAGGGTACATAGAGCTTAGAGTTATCTGACATTCATCTTTCAGGATAAGGGAAAACCTCCAACGTTAAGTCATATCGGACGATGAATGAAATGATGTTCAAATAGTACAGGGTACATAGAGCTTAGAGTTACCAGACATTCATCTTTCAGGATAAGGGAAAACCTCCAATGTTAAGTCATATCGGACGATGAATGAAATGATGTTCAAATAGTACAGGGTACATAGAGCTTAGTTATCTGACATTCATCTTTAAGGATAAGGGAAAACCTCCAACGTTAAGTCATATCGGACGATGAATGAAATGATGTTCAAATGAGTACAGGGTACATAGAGCTTAGAGTTATCTGACATTCATCTTTCAGGATAAGCGAAAACCTCCAACGTTGTCATATCGGACGATGAATGAAATGATGTTCAAATAGTACAGGGTACATAGAGCTTAGAGTTATCCGACATTCATCTTTCAGGATAAGAGAAAACCTCCAACGTTAAGTCATATCGGACGATGAATGAAATGATGTTCAAATAGTACAGGGTACATAGAGCTTAGAGTTATCTGACATTCATCTTTCAGGATAAGAGAAAACCTCCAACGTTAAGTCATATCGGACAATGAATGAAATGATGTTTAAATGAGTACAGGGTACATAGAGCTTAGAGTTACCAGACATTCATCTTTAAGGATAAGGGAAAACCTCCAACGTTAAGTCATATCGGACGATGAATGAAATGATGTTCAAATGAGTACAGGGTACATAGAGCTTAGAGTTATCTGACATTCATCTTTCAGGATAAGAGAAAACCTCCTACGTTAAGTCATATCGGACGATAAATGAAATGATGTTCAAATGAGTACAGGGTACATAGAGCTTAGAGTTACCAGACATTCATCTTTAAGGATAAGGGAAAACCTCCAACGTTAAGTCATATCGGACGATGAATGAAATGATGTTCAAATGAGTACAGGGTACATAGAGCTTAGAGTTATCTGACATTCATCTTTCAGGATAAGCGAAAACCTCCAACGTTAAGTCATATCGGACGATGAATGAAATGATGTTCAAATAGTACAGGGTACATAGAGCTTAGAGTTATCTGACATTCATCTTTCAAGATAAGACAAAACCTCCAACGTTAAGTCATATCGGACGATGAATGAAATGATGTTCAAATGAGTACAGGGTACATAGAGCTTAGAGTTATCTGACATTCATCTTTCAGGATAAGGGAAAACCTCCAACGTTAAGTCATATCGGACGATGAATGAAATGATGTTCAAATAGTACAGGGTACATAGAGCTTAGAGTTACCAGACATTCATCTTTCAGGATAAGGGAAAACCTCCAATGTTAAGTCATATCGGACGATGAATGAAATGATGTTCAAATAGTACAGGGTACATAGAGCTTAGTTATCTGACATTCATCTTTCAAGATAAGACAAAACCTCCAACGTTAAGTCATATCGGACGATGAATGAAATGATGTTCAAATGAGTACAGGGTACATAGAGCTTAGAGTTATCTGACATTCATCTTTCAGGATAAGGGAAAACCTCCAACGTTAAGTCATATCGGACGATGAATGAAATGATGTTCAAATAGTACAGGGTACATAGAGCTTAGAGTTACCAGACATTCATCTTTCAGGATAAGGGAAAACCTCCAATGTTAAGTCATATCGGACGATGAATGAAATGATGTTCAAATAGTACAGGGTACATAGAGCTTAGTTATCTGACATTCATCTTTCAAGATAAGACAAAACCTCCAACGTTAAGTCATATCGGACGATGAATGAAATGATGTTCAAATGAGTACAGGGTACATAGAGCTTAGAGTTATCTGACATTCATCTTTCAGGATAAGGGAAAACCTCCAACGTTAAGTCATATCGGACGATGAATGAAATGATGTTCAAATAGTACAGGGTACATAGAGCTTAGAGTTACCAGACATTCATCTTTCAGGATAAGGGAAAACCTCCAATGTTAAGTCATATCGGACGATGAATGAAATGATGTTCAAATAGTACAGGGTACATAGAGCTTAGAGTTATCTGACATTCATCTTTCAGGATAAGAGAAAACCTCCTACGTTAAGTCATATCGGACGATAAATGAAATGATGTTCAAATGAGTACAGGGTCCATAGAGCTTAGAGTTACCAGACATTCATCTTTCAGGATAAGGGAAAACCTCCAACGTTAAGTTATATCGGACGATGAATGAAATGATGTTCAAATAGTTCAGGGTACATAGAGCTTAGAGTTATCTGACATTCATCTTTCAGGATAAGAGAAAACCTCCAACGTTAAGTCATATCGGACGATGAATGAACTGATGTTCAAATAGTACAGGGTAAATAGAGCTTAGAGTTATCTGACATTCATCTTTCAGGATAAGAGAAAACCTCCAACGTTAAGTCATATCGGACGATAAATGAAATGATGTTCAAATGAGTACAGGGTACATAGAGCTTAGAGTTACCAGACATTCATCTTTCAGGATAAGGGAAAACCTCCAACGTTAAGTCATATCGGACGATGAATGAAATGATGTTCAAATGAGTACAGGGTACATAGAGCTTAGAGTTACCAGACATTCATCTTTCAGGATAAGGGAAAACCTCCAACGTTAAGTCATATCGGACGATGAATGAAATGATGTTCAAATGAGTACAGGGTACATAGAGCTTAGAGTTATTTGACATTCATCTTTCAGGATAAGGGAAAACCTCCAACGTTAAGTCATATCGGACGATGAATGTAATGATGTTCAAATAGTACAGGGTACATAGAGCTTAGAGTTATCTGACATTCATCTTTCAGGATAAGGAAAAACCTCAAACGTTAAGTCATATCGGACGATGAATGAAATGATGTTCAAATGAGTACAGGGTACATAGAGCTTAGAGTTACCAGGCATTCATCTTTAAGGATAAGGGAAAACCTCCAACGTTAAGTCATATCGGACGATAAATGAAATGATGTTCAAATGAGTACAGGGTACATAGAGCTTAGAGTTACCAGACATTCATCTTTAAGGATAAGGGAAAACTTCCAACGTTAAGTCATATCGGACGATAAATGAAATGATGTTCAAATGAGTACAGGGTACATAGAGCTTAGAGTTACCAGACATTCATCTTTAAGGATAAGGGAAAACCTCCAACGTTAAGTCATATCGGACGATAAATGAAATGATGTTCAAATGAGTACAGGGTACATAGAGCTTAGAGTTACCAGACATTCATCTTTCAGGATAAGAGAAAACCTCCAACGTTAAGTCATATCGGACGATAAATGAAATGATGTTCAAATGAGTACAGGGTACATAGAGCTTAGAGTTACCAGACATTCATCTTTAAGGATAAGGGAAAACCTCCAACGTTAAGTCATATCGGACGATGAATGAAATGATGTTCAAATGAGTACAGGGTACATAGAGCTTAGAGTTATCTGACATTCATCTTTCAGGATAAGCGAAAACCTCCAACGTTGTCATATCGGACGATGAATGAAATGATGTTCAATTAGTACAGGGTACATAGAGCTTAGAGTTATCCGACATTCATCTTTCAGGATAAGAGAAAACCTCCAACGTTAAGTCATATCGGACGATGAATGAAATGATGTTCAAATGAGTACAGGGTACATAGAGCTTAGAGTTATCTGACATTCATCTTTCAGGATAAGGGAAAACCTCCAACGTTAAGTCATATCGGACGATGAATGAAATGATGTTCAAATAGTACAGGGTACATAGAGCTTAGAGTTATCTGACATTCATCTTTCAGGATAAGAGAAAACCTCCAACGTTAAGTCATATCGGACAATGAATGAAATGATGTTTAAATGAGTACAGGGTACATAGAGCTTAGAGTTACCAGACATTCATCTTTCAGGATAAGGGAAAAGCTCCAACGTTAAGTCATATCGGACGATGAATGAAATGATGTTCAGATAGTACAGGGTACATAGAGCTTAGAGTTATTTGACATTCATCTTTCAGGATAAGAGAAAACCTCCAACGTTAAGTCATATCGGACGATGAATGAAATGATGTTCAAATGAGTACAGGGTACATAGAGCTTAGAGTTACCAGACATTCATCTTTCAGGATAAGGGAAAGCCTCCAACGTTAAGTCATATCGGACGATGAATGAAATGATGTTCAAATAGTACAGGGTACATAGAGCTTAGAGTTACCAGACATTCATCTTTCAGGATAAGGGAAAACCTCCAACGTTAAGTCATATCGGACGATGAATGAAATGATGTTCAAATGAGTACAGGGTACATAGAGCTTAGAGTTACCAGACATTCATCTTTCAGGATAAGGGAAAACCTCCAACGTTAAGTCATATCGGACGATGAATGAAATGATGTTCAAATGAGTACAGGGTACATAGAGCTTAGAGTTATCAGACATTCATCTTTAAGGATAAGGGAAAACCTTCAACGTAAAGTCATATCGGACGATGAATGAAATGATGTTCAAATGAGTACAGGGTACATAGAGCTTAGATTTACCAGACATTCATCTTTCAGGATAAGGGAAAACCTCCAACGTTAAGTCATATCGGACGATGAATGAAATGATGTTCAAATGAGTACAGGGTACATAGAGCTTAGCGTTATCAGACACTCATCTTTCAGGATAAGGGAAAACCTCCAACGTTAAGTCACATCGGACGATGAATGAAATGATGTTCAAATAGTACAGGGTACATAGAGCTTAGAGTTATCTGACATTCATCTTTCAGGATAAGGGAAAACCTCCAACGTTAAGTCATATCGGACGATGAATGAAATGATGTTCAAATGAGTACAGGGTACATAGAGCTTAGAGTTACCAGACATTCATCTTTCAGGATAAGGGAAAACCTCCAACGTTAAGTCATATCGGACGATGAATGAAATGATGCTCAAATGAATACAGGGTACATAGAGCTTAGAGTTATCAGACATTCATCTTTCAGGATAAGGGAAAACCTCCAACGTTAAGTCATATCGGACGATGAATGAAATGATGCTCAAATGAACACAGGGTACATAGAGCTTAGAGTTATCAGACATTCATCTTTCAGGATAAGGGAAAACCTCCAACGTTAAGTCATATCGGACGATGAATGAAATGATGTTCAAATAGTACAGGGTACATAGAGCTTAGAGTTATCTGACATTCATCTTTCAGGATAAGAGAAAACCTCCAACGTTAAGTCATATCGGACAATGAATGAAATGATGTTTAAATGAGTACAGGGTACATAGAGCTTAGAGTTACCAGACATTCATCTTTCAGGATAAGGGAAAAGCTCCAACGTTAAGTCATATCGGACGATGAATGAAATGATGTTCAGATAGTACAGGGTACATAGAGCTTAGAGTTATTTGACATTCATCTTTCAGGATAAGAGAAAACCTCCAACGTTAAGTCATATCGGACGATGAATGAAATGATGTTCAAATGAGTACAGGGTACATAGAGCTTAGAGTTACCAGACATTCATCTTTCAGGATAAGGGAAAACCTCCAACGTTAAGTCATATCGGACGATGAATGTAATGATGTTCAAATAGTACAGGGTACATAGAGCTTAGAGTTACCAGACATTCATCTTTCAGGATAAGGGAAAACCTCCAACGTTAAGTCATATCGGACGATAAATGAAATGATGTTCAAATGAGTACAGGGTACATAGAGCTTAGAGTTACCAGACATTCATCTTTCAGGATAAGGGAAAACCTCCAACGTTAAGTCATATCGGACGATGAATGAAATGATGTTCAAATGAGTACAGGGTACATAGAGCTTAGAGTTATCAGACATTCATCTTTAAGGATAAGGGAAAACCTTCAACGTAAAGTCATATCGGACGATGAATGAAATGATGTTCAAATGAGTACAGGGTATATAGAGCTTAGAGTTACCAGACATTCATCTTTCAGGATAAGGGAAAACCTCCAACGTTAAGTCATATCGGACGATGAATGAAATGATGTTCAAATGAGTACAGGGTACATAGAGCTTAGCGTTATCAGACATTCATCTTTCAGGATAAGGGAAAACCTCCAACGTTAAGTCACATCGGACGATGAATGAAATGATGTTCAAATAGTACAGGGTACATAGAGCTTAGAGTTATCTGACATTCATCTTTCAGGATAAGGGAAAACCTCCAACGTTAAGTCATATCGGACGATGAATGAAATGATGTTCAAATGAGTACAGGGTACATAGAGCTTAGAGTTATCAGACATTCATCTTTCAGGATAAGGGAAAACCTCCAACCATAAGTCATATCGGACGATGAATGAAATGATGCTCAAATGAATACAGGGTACATAGAGCTTAGAGTTATCTGACATTCATCTTTCAGGATAAGGGAAAACCTCCAATGTTAAGTCATATCGGACGATGAATGAACTGATGTTCAAATGAGTACAGGGTACATAGAGCTTAGAGTTACCAGACATTCATCTTTCAGAATAAGGGAAAACCTCCAACGTTAAGTCATATCGGACGATGAATGAAATGATGCTCAAATGAATACAGGGTACATAGAGCTTAGAGTTATCAGACATTCATCTTTCAGGATAAGGGAAAACCTCCAACGTTAAGTCATATCAGACGATGAATGAAATGATGCTCAAATGAATACAGGGTACATAGAGCTAAGAGTTACCAGACATTCATCTTTCAGGATAAGGGAAAACCTCCAACGTTAAGTCATATCAGACGATGAATGAAATGATGCTCAAATGAACACAGGGTACATAGAGCTTAGAGTTATCAGACATTCATCTTTCAGGATAAGGGAAAACCTCCAACGTTAAGTCATATCAGACGATGAATGAAATGATGCTCAAATGAATACAGGGTACATAGAGCTAAGAGTTACCAGACATTCATCTTTCAGGATAAGGGAAAACCTCCAACGTTAAGTCATATCAGACGATGAATGAAATGATGCTCAAATGAACACAGGGTACATAGAGCTTAGAGTTACCAGACATTCATCTTTAAGGATAAGGGAAAACCTCCAACGTCAAGTCATATCGGACGATGAATGAAATGATGCTCAAATGAATACAGGGTACATAGAGCTAAGAGTTACCAGACGTTCATCTTTCAGGATAAGGGAAAACCTCCAACGTTAAGTCATTACAGACGATGAATGAAATGATGCTCAAATGAATACAGGGTACATAGAGCTTAGAGTTACCAGACATTCATCTTTCAGGATAAGAGAAAACCTCCAACGTTAAGTCATATCGGACGATGAATGATGAAATGATGCTCAAATGAATACAGGGTACATAGAGCTTAGAGGTATTAGACATTCATCTTTCAGGATAAGGGAAAACCTCCAACGTTAAATCATATCGGACGATGAATGATGAAATGATGCTCAAATGAATACAGGGTACATAGAGCTTAGAGTTATTAGACATTCATCTTTCAGGATAAGGGAAAACCTCCAACGTTAAGTCATATCGGACGATGAATGATGAAATGATGCTCAAATGAATACAGGGTACATAGAGCTTAGGGTTACCAGACATTCATCTTTCAGGATAAGAGAAAATCTCCAACGTTAAGTCATATCGGACGATGAATGAAATGATGTTCAAATGAGTACAGGGTGCATAGAGCTTAGAGTTTCCAGACATTCATCTTTCAGGATAAGAGAAAACCTCCAACGTTAAGTCATATCGGACGATGAATGAAATGATGTTCAAATGAGAACATGGTACAAAGAGCTTAGAGTTACCAGACATTCGTTTCTAAAGATATGGGAAAGCCCGGAATAAACGTTATCCAGGTAACTCACCCTGACCGAGTTTCGAACTCGGGACCTCCTGAAAGTGAGGCAGATACCGTAAGTGTTGTTGACCTATTTCATTCTTGTTGCTATGACAACTGACAAACGAATTGTAAATTTAGCTTCCACAACCAAATACGTGTCAACAAAGATTAAGATACAAATAAAGTATTGCAAAAATGTTATTCAGAATGAAGGGAACTGATACTCAAGTGCTGCTGGACTTTTAAGTAAACCTTTAGATTTGCAGGATAAATATAAAATACATTATAATGGGTAGAGGACTTGGTGTTAGTCTTTAGCACGGATTTTTCAGTTGTTCTTGTGGCGTACAGTTCAGTAATTTCGAGTAAGTGCACGACACTAGCGCCACTTCTTGTACAGCGGCTATATGAAACAGGAGTGGGGGAATGCTTTTAGAACCATTCTTTTGTGCTAACGCAATTATAAAATGCACTTTACTTTAACACACTTTTACGCAGTCCATTACGTAAACATGCAGTGGACAACGTGCGGCCTCACACGGCTAGCTGCGCTTAAAAACGTCAGACCACCACTTTAATGTGAAGCGCGTTTAATGTAAGGTCTGTAACATTATAAACTTTAATTGTATCACATATGGATTTAAAAAAGGGGCATTCGAGCTCCAGTTAAATGAAGGTCAACCCTCGTTGTCATGGTGACAGACAAATGCTCGTGCGGAAAGCATGCTGAGCAGTCTGTCGGGATTAACAAGCGATGTTAAGGGGATACAGCACTGAAAACCCCAAATTCAAGCAATTTTCAACCAATCTTGCTGAAAGTTTTACCACTTAGTTGTGATGCATAGGGCACACAGAATTCAAAATTTTGTTTTTGTATCTTCAATAGTTTTCGAGTACTTAATTTCTGAAATTCAAAATTTGGGCAAAATTCAAACATCTCCAGGCGATAAAAGTATTCAAATTTTCAATGTTTCAATTTCTAAAAATATTCAGGTGATTATTATGAAAATATCTGTCATATGCCTTTAGTTCCAGAGGGGAAAATAAGGTATGGAGCAAACAAAAAAGCTAAACAGTGATTATACCTTTGATTTTATGTACCATTAACTTTAAAAATACGAGAGCTGTTCAATAAAGAATGATGACAATCATTTTTTCACAACGTACCTTTACTCATCCTCATAATTTTGATGGTCCTTCTCAAAATAGTCTCCCCTGAATGCGACGCACTTGTCCCGGCGTTTCTGCCAGTCTTCAAAGACATGCTGGAAACCATTTTTGAGAGATCCTTCAAAATCACCTCCGCAGCCTTCACCACTGCTTCTGATGATAGTAAATGCCTCCCACGAAGGAGTTTCTTCAAGTTAGGGAATAGAAAAAAGTCACACGAGTCTAAATCCGGACTATAGGGAGGGTGAGGGATGCACTTCACGTTGATTTTTGCAAGATATTCAGCAACAACATTGGCAATATGCGGCCGCACATCCAGCCTGCTTCACGGAAATGTGGTCCTTTGCGCCTGATATGGACTTGCAGTGATTTCAGAACATCCCTATAGTATTGTCCAGTTACTGATGTGTGTGCAGGTACATGCTGATAAACCATTCCATGAATATCAAAGAATGAGATGACCATAACTTTCCCAGCAGAAGCAACCACATTTGCTTTTTGGGGGTTGGTGATGAAGGAGATTTCCACACTGAGCTTTGCTATTTGCTCTCAGGATCAAAATGATGTAGCCAAGTTTCATCAGCAGTGATTACGTTTGAAATAAACTCCGGATCTTCCTCTAACATCAACTTTAACTGCATGCAGACCTACATGCGAATGTCCTTTTGTTCGGGAATCAACAGTCTTGGAACCCATCGCGCACAAACACGTCTCATGTGTAACGTTTCTGTCACCAACGTGTGGGTGGCACCCAATGAAATGTTCAGTATTTCAGAAAGTGATCTTAAGGTAATTCGTCGATCCTCTCTCACAATGGCAGCAGCAGTGTTGATGTTTTCTTCCGTAAGAGCAGTAACTGGAGCACCGGGTCCACCTTCCTTTGAAATTGATTGTCTCCCCTCTTTAAACATTTTAAACCACCTTCGAACTGTGCTGTAGGGAAGAGCACTACTCTCCATAGGTCTCCTGTAACATTGTATAGGCCTCAACTGAAGATTTGTTGAGACGAAAGCGGAATTTCAAAGCCGCATATTGTTCCTCGCGTGTTACCTCCATTGAAGCGGTAGACGATACTGAACATGTCTGAACTTGCCTGGTTCCCACAGACGGGAACCAGGAGTACCAATAAGGAAACTACTACGGCGTGTTTGTTTCACATTAAGCTAACGGAATATAATAAGATTGAAGTTTAGTGCGAAAAATTATGACAGTAAAATAAGTTATGATTAGTCTTTATTGTACAGCCCCCGTATAATGACTATTAAAAATGCATATGATAGAAACCTTTGTTTGCTTTCTAAGAACATGTGTTTGAAAATGTTTGAGGGACTGAATCAGAACTGCAACGTTTGGAACATTTTGAATGACAAAAAATGTTGAAAAAACTATAATTGAGTAAATCAAATTTTAAAATCCAAAACATTTCCTTCTCAGTTATACGCCTTGAAGCAGAATAAAACCCTACAGATAGGTAAGTTCGACCCTCCTGCCTCTTCCTTCTCTCTTCTGCAGCAGTTTTCTTCAATTTTAGTTTCCCTCTGGATGTTTTAGAAGTTACCTTCGCAGAAGTTGCTGAATGAAGTAAGCGTAATTGGTCCTTCCCTCGGCTAATATTTAGTGATGCTGGTAGAGATGATTTATATAGTTCCTCCCATACACTGCTATGTATTATAGAAAACTCAGCTTGAGGTGTATCTAGCCTTACTGTAGCCAGAAAATTTGCTGTAGTGATCTTCTTTTGACTGGCAGATAATCTGGATGATCCTGGTTCATTTACACATTCAGGGGCAAGTTGACAGTTTCAGTAGTCGTAGTATATGTACAATGGAATTCACTATTATCCACATTAGATTTCCTACTTTTATTTACTAAGCCTGATCCCCGTTTAGAACATTTAGAGGGTCTTTTGCCCTTGATACGTGTATCGTTTAGCCTATTCATAATCCTAACTATGTACACAGTCAACAAAAGGTATGTTGTTTCGAAAAATGTTTTACCTATAACCTATATAACAGTTATATGCACGTTTAGATGTACAAAACACCTTTATAAATGTTAAATGACACACTAAAAGTCATTAATTATATACAAACAGTATGTAGTTTAACGACAAACACAAGAACATCACGACCAAGTTAGAAACTCACACAAAAGCAAAATATAAACATTAACAGTGTTTTGTTTCCATAGTGCCACATATTCTAAGAAATAACCATCATACCAACACACAAAATTCCACCAGATACGTTTCCCGCTAACTTTAAATGTATTAATTTAGTACATCCAATCGAACTCAAATGACAGAATTATGTAAATCCAAGGACCGGCACGCACGCACATTAAATGGGCACTTAAATTTTCATGTGAGGGTATTTAAATGCCTCATACATTTAGTTGGATTATGATACTATAAGTTTCAAAGTATTTTATTAGCTCAAAAACAAAAAACAAGTAACTTTTCCCATACTTTTAGCCAATTTCGGTGCTGCTTTCCCTTACATTGATCACATTGTTAGATTTATTTTAATTTAAAAACCAAAGTTAGTTTGGGGAAGACTCTAAGCACCGCGGTCAATGAGATCTTATTTCTCGGGAGACTCGGTTTGAAACCACTGTAGTTGCGCGATTTCTTACTTAAACATTTAACTCTGAGAATTGTAAGGGTTTCAGGTTCACAGAGCAAATGTAACACACTTTCGTTTGTCCTCCTACATCATCTACTTTTAGGGTCAGCTCTTTGCAGATCTTGTACAGCACGTCCTTTCCGTCGACAGTGTTTTGTCAATTCTTGAATGCTTGTGTCCCGATGTAGACCTCCAATACTCATCTTGTTCCTGAAGATGGCATTGTGGACAGCACTACGGAAGGTTTTCTGGCCAATTTCGCAAACGTTTTCTTGACTTATTGTCATTTCCTGACACAGAGAGCAGTTTGTTCATCCCTGACCACAAAATGATTTGCCTCAGCTTTTGTCAAACGATTTCTTTTGTCTGTAAAATCGACCAGCAGTCTGTTTAAAAGGTGGCGTTAAATGATAACCCATTGTTTGGCCAGGTTATTGTTCCCACATGTGGTTCAACATACACAAGGTGAGAATTACCGTGCACACAGAGTCTGAAAAACGTAATGTGATACACTCACATGACTTTCTCTGTTCTTACAAACACTTATTCCTTTCACTTTCTTCTCGGGCAGCAAGCCAGGTGAAAAGATGATTAGATATCAACGTTTCGGGAGTCTGCATCTCTCCCATCATCAGGATATTTATGCAATGTTATAACCACAAATAAAATACTGGATATAACACAAATATAAACAAAGACAAAACACTATCAAAATTCGCATTACTGAACAAAAGACTGTTTTCAGTAAATTAAATGCCAGCTCAGGAGATGGCGTGAGTACAGAGAATTAATTGGGCCAATGATACGTAACAACTTAACTTGATTATCAAGCTGTATTGATCTTTGCTTCTTAAATCGACGGACTTCCATTTTTAGGCCGGTTTCCAAGATGAGCTGAACTGAAATCCAGCATCGCGATTAAGCGTGCTCCTTTCAGAGGAAATGGCCAAAGCCTCCTTAATTCTCCGCTCCCAATAACTGTTGCATTTTGCCAAATGTTCGTCTCCCGAAGGTTGGCTCTATGGTCGTTAACAAAACAATGCTCTGCCAGTCCAGACTTCTCAAGTTGCATTAAACGAATGCTCCGTTCATGTTCGATTATTCTAGTAGCAGTAATCCTTCCGGTTTGTCCTATATACGGTGTCCCACATTCACAGGGAATGCGGTACACTCCCGGGACTTGGAATTCCAGTTTGTCTTTCACTGGTCTCGACATGTGTTTAATTTTCGGAGGTGGCTTGTGGATGGTCCTGATATATTTGGCGAGAATTCTGATTGTGACTGAAGATGTGGGCAAATGCTTACGAAATTAATTTCAAATAGAAGATAGACGTTTTTGTCATCAACTTCTTAAGATAAGTGGAAAATTATCACTAAATATTTTATTTGTATTATATTGTATGGATAACTTTGTGAACCACCGATTTTCAGAGCCACCAGCCGCCCCTGATATAAGGTATAGTCGAAGTATAAAGGGAAGTCGAAGGAAAGTTTTGTTGAGGCTTACAAAGTTTTGCAAATGTGGTTCTTTGATAAATACGTTAGCAGTGAGGCAGTTTTATTGGCATATTTTCATAAGAAAAGTAAAACATATGCATCTCCAGCGAGCTTATGCTGCGATTATTCTATGTTGTGATCGACTATATATTAAAGGGAAGTCAGTATGACATTCTCGGGTGAAATTGCACAAATTGAGTTATTGCCAAAATAATCCTTCCTGATGTTTGTAGAAGTGAATAACGATGTTTATTTTCCTGTCTCATAGTTCCAAAAGTCCTAAATAGACTCATTTTCAAAAGGCTTCACAGTGTGCCACGCCCCCTATTAGACATTTGTAACTGTGTTCTCTCCTTGGTTGTAACCTTATTGAAGAGCACATCCTTATTAGGAAAGGAAGTCCTTGTTTTGTCTATTAATATTAATCTGTACATCTGATGTTAATTCTTCCATGCTTTGTTTAGTATGTTTTGAATTGCTATTGCTGTTTTCAAGATGGGAAGAAGCAATAATTTTGGTGTAAGAAATCGTCATGGGAACCAGTATAAACAGTTTAAGTAATCCTGATTACATAATAAAAGAGTTACAACTCCTAAAATGGAAAAAGTGTTGTAACACATGACAATATATTGACTTCGTCAAACCTAACCTCAAACATTGGCGATGAATGTGAAGTGAAAATTGGTTCTTCAAGGAAAAAATTGGTTTCTTCATTGTGTAATGTCAGTGATGACAATTTATCTAAAGTAAATAATGATATTAGATCAACAGGTTTACAGTTAGTGGATATAGAAACTTTGTACAGTGTAAATGTTGCCAAAAGTGTAATAAAGAATATACATTTGAAACATCCAGAACAATTGAAAGTGGTACAGAAGTAAATGTAAGGTTTGCTTATGTCTTGAGAAGTACTGACAAGGGAACTGAGACAGGTAAGACATTGGTTGCTGTTCTCAATTTACCAGCCCCCTCCCCCCCCCCCCACCAAATTTAACAAAATAATCAATAATACCATAGAGCAAGTGACCATAGAGTCTAGGAAGAAGAGAAGCAGTGAAAAACGAAAGAGGAAGGATGCAGATGATGAAAAAGATACAGAATATTGATCTGGGGAAATTCTGAGCTGTAGTTCCAACATAGCAAAACTTTAATACTGTTTTTCTCTGCTTTACTTTTTAAAACTTTGGGTGCGCTCATCTATAAAACTACTGCAGCTACAATTCTACATTTTTATGGCATTAAAGCAATACTTAAACTGTATTTAAAGGTACTTGTAGAATGATATGTGAAAATTTGAATTATAAAACAAAAAATCTTGAATATTTTAGAACTAAATTCAAGACATTTATTTAAAAATCACACATCCGTTATTAAAACTCCAAAATAAGATCTATTATCTTTAATGAATTGCGACACTGTCGTAAAATAACAAGTGAAAGTTCCAAATTGATGTGTTCAGTTGTTCATGAGCTAAGCGCACCAGAAAACATTAACATTGTTAATGTTAATGTTGGTTAATTGTAACCAATTGTTAACATTTGTGAGATAGACTGTTCCGGCTCACCATAAAAGATAATATTCATATAACGTCATTTCCTATTGGTACCGTAAGTATTGATGGCCTGTTTCATACTTAATACAATGACAATTGACAAATGAATTTCAAATTTAGCTTACACGTCCGAACACTTACGTGTTAACAATGATTAATTTGCAAATTAAGTATTGGAAAAGAAATAACAAATGTTAAAACTAGGATTTTGGGAATATTTTCATATTTCTGTGGCCAGAAGTGTAGTAACAGACAAAGGTCTAGTGTGACGGAAATGTCAGGGTACGAAAGGAGGACATTTGATGCAGCTAAGGTGCTCGCTATACGTACAGTGTGGGAGGCAGCGGAGTTCGTTGCCTAGCAACATTACCTGCGTGAGCGTGTTAGGGCATATCAGTCCCATTCTCGCATCAAAACCTTGTTAACTTCACATAATCCTCTCTACCCACAAGCGTACACTCCCACCTGTCTTGTGGGTGTAAGGAAAAGTACCGTCTTTATCAGATGTCAGGTTCTATGATCTTTTACTGAACTGTAAGTTGACTCTGAATAGCGACCTGGAACTCCTGCATCGTGGCTGTAGCGCCACCTTAGGATACTTTCATCTCATCCTTCCTCCTGAGGACTGAATCAAATGATAGTGAAAATATATTAGATTAGATTAAATTAGATTTATATTGTGCATATTCCCAAATTTTACAATATACAACTTTAGGCTACATTTATTTGTCTTTTCCTTGTTGCTACCTTGTCTTACATGACACCCTGGTCTTCTACTCTTAACCGCCATGCCTCCTTGTTACTTTATTAGCCCCATTCCCCTCTCCCCATCTCCTTTTCCCACGAGTGTGGGTCAAAAAGTAACGCCTCCTATTTTTTTCTCTTTTAATTGCCAAGTAAATTGAATCCAATTTGCATAGCTTGAAAACTACAACATTGACGATTAATTTGTCACTATTCAATATAATCTCCGTCCTTTTCCACAGTTTTGGTCCATCTTTTAACTAGGGCATGTATTCCAGTGTGGTAAAACACATGGTCTTGCTTTCTAAGCCAATGACGCACGGACGTTTTCACAGCCTCCTCATCTTCAAAATGAATCCCACGATGAGCTCCCTTTAGTGGCCCGAACAGATGGAAGTCTGATGGTGTCAGGTCAGTGAGGTAAGACTTGTCATCCCAATTTCTCAATTTCTGCAGTGGTGTAACGGCTGGTGTGTGGTCTTGCACTGTCATGCAAAGGAAGAACATCCGCCATAGTTTTTGTTGGACGAACTCGGCGAAGGCGTGCTTTTAGCTTTTTGAGAGTTCTGACGTATTGGACAGAATTTATTGTGCATCCCTGCTCCAAAAACTCAATCATAAATACACCCTCTGCATCCCAAAACACTGTCGCCATAACTTTCCCTGCCGACCGCTGACATTTGAATTATTTTTTCTTCGGTGACGTTGTGTGATGCCATTCCATTGACTGCCCCTTTGATTCAGTTAAAAAAAGAACCCACGTTTCGTCTCCAATAAATTTTTTTCCAGAAATTCCTCTCCCTCCAAATTGAAGTGCTGCAAGTGTTCGGAGGCTACTGTTTTCCTTGTTTCTTTGTTTTGGGCGGTTAACATTCTTGGTACCCAACGTTAACAAACTTTGGAGTAACCCAGTTGTTGAATAATCGTCATCACACTGCCTTTACTGAGGGAGGTAATGCGACACAAATCACCTGTTGTTACCCGGCGATCACCACGAATGATGTCATCGACTCGCTGAATGTTGCATGAAGTCACTGCAGACACCGGCCTGCCGCTTCGCTTTTCATCTGTCAATGGTGTTTGCCCTTCAGCTTCGTTACAGCGATGAACTCATCATCTAACAGTGCTGACATCCACCGTTGCATCACCATACACATTTTTTAGCCTTTCGTGAATGCGAATTGGCGTTTCACTTTCCGCAGTCAAAAATTCAATTACAGAACGCTGTCTAATACGAATGTCGATGTCAGCCATTTTGCAAGAGCATGCAGTGCTGCCACCTGTTGACTTAGGAAGTTACTACTGCAGGAGATGGAGAAGAAGGTTTGAGGAATTGCGACAAATTCAAAGGTTTCACATAACTTACTTATTTAAGGAAAAAAAGTAGGAGGCATTACTTTTTGACCCACTCTTGTATATTTTTTACATTTCTTGCCCATATTTCGTTTACTTTCTGCAAGAACGCACCAATACTTCTTACCCTCTTTTCCTCCTTTCCCATTAACATTTTTATAGCTAACATCCTCTTCTCTACTTTCTCCCATTTTTCCTCCCAGAGTTTTTTCTCCACATTGAAACCTCCTCGCATTCTGTTACATAGTGTTCTATGCTTTTTTCCACCACACAATTCACAAATTCCCTTTTCCCTGCCTCTTATCCCTCTTAGAAATATTATTCCTGTTCTCATGCATGCTAACCCTTCTCTCTCTTGCCTATTGTATTTATGTACATATGCTTCTTGTCCTCAATTTCTTTTTATTTGCTTGTAAAATTGTAATGATTTCATATTTTCTAGACTGCCCCATATTTCCTGTCTTTCTATATCTTCTATTCTGTATTTTACTAATTTACCCACATCGCTTGTATTCCTTACCTCTAATCTCCATATATCTCCCATTCCTATTTTTTCCATAATTCCTCTTATCTCCGCCCACCAACTATTTGAGTTCTCTAATCTTTTTTGCTGTCTCATACATAATTTCATAATTTCCGCTTCTTCTTTGGCCAAACACTTATATCAAAATTTTATTATTCTTTCCATTATTATTCCATTTCTTCTCGTATTTACTAATTCTACTAAAGTTACTTCCCTAAAAGCTGATCTTGTTAAGCCTAGTAGCTCTTTACAAAACCTTCTGTAGTTTTGGTCCACCGTTTTGTTTACCTCTGTGACCACCCCCCCAGATCTCCACTGTATACAGCATTTTGGATTCCACTAGTGCTTCATACATTCTTTCTAACCTCTTGGTTGTCATTTCTAGCTTATAATTTCATATTCTTATTCCATTCATTGCCGCCCTTCCTTTTGCTTCATTTGTTTTCCTATGTGCTCTTTCCATGGTTATTCAACCTCACTCCTAAGTATTCAAATCCATTGACTACTTCTACCCTTTTGCCATTTAGTACCCACTTTTCATCTTATTTTAGTTTAACTCCTTTCTTGAAGATCATAACTTTCGACTTATGTATGTTTATTTTTATTCCACTCTTCACAGAATTTCTGGATTTCATTTATTGTCTTCTACAATCCTACTACCGTTATAGATCCTTCCATTAACTCATCCGCATATAGCAGTTCAGGAATTTCTTTGTTTGCTATTACCGGACATTGTTGATTTCCTTCTTTAACCTTATCTATTATCTCATCTATAAATAAGTTAAATATCTAAAACATAGAATATTCATATTAAGATCACAGTTTAAAAAAATTGAAAGTGCTTTATGTTTCTAGGCATACTATCGCATCTTTGATTGTGTTACAGTAAGTATCGATTCATCTCTAATACAACCAATCAAGACATTCTACAACCATGCTAAAACACTCTTACACGCTTGGTAATACTGCAACTTCCACTATTTATATTGAAATATATCTTTCCGATGATTTAGCCCTGAATATTTACTATAAAGATGATGTTAAAATATGTAGTAGGTTGAAATAAGATCTGAAGTTTCCTGGCTATGAATATATTCCAGACCTTCTCGGGAAGCAAGCCAGGTGAAAAGACGATTCGAGAGCGTACATCAATTCCATCACCAGGATATTTCGCTATAACAGCAAAATGCACTACTGGATATAACAAAAATATCAACAAAGACAAAACACTTCGCATTACTGAACAAAACACTGTTTATATTTTGTCTATCTCTTACAGTTTATCAGTTATACAAAAGTCATTTAGAATAAAGAGAACTTCTGAGTACATTCACAGAAAATTCAAGATATACATTTGTTGTGTAGTAATATTTTGTCTATCTCTTACAGTTTATGTTATACAAAAGTCCTTTAGAATAAAGAGAACTTCTGAGTACATTCACAGAAAATTCAAGATATACATTTGTTGTGTAGTAATATTTTGTCTATCTCTTACAGTTTACCAGTTATACAAAAGTCATTCAGAATAAAGAGAACTTCTGAGGATATTCACAGAAAATTCAAGATATACATTTGTTGTGTAGTAATATTTTGTCTATCTCTTACAGTTTATCAGTTATACAAAAGTCATTCAGAATAAAGAGAACTTCTGAGTACATTCACAGAAAATTCAAGATATACATTTGTTGTGTAGCAATATTTTGTCTATCTCTTACAGTTTACCAGTTATACAAAAGTCATTCAGAATAAAGAGAACTTCTGAGTACATTTACAGAAAATTCAAGATATACATTTGTTGTGTAGCAATATTTTGTCTATCTCTTACAGTTTACCAGTTATACAAAAGTCATTCAGAATAAAGAGAACTTCTGAGTACATTCACAGAAAATTCAAGATATACATTTGTTGTGTAGCAATATTTTGTCTATCTCTTACAGTTTACCAGTTATACAAAAGTCATTCAGAATAAAGAGAACTTCTGAGTACATTCACAGAAAATTCAAGATATACATTTGTTGTGTAGCAATATTTTGTCTATCTCTTACAGTTTACCAGTTATACAAAAGTCATTCAGAATAAAGAGAACTTCTGAGTACATTCACAGAAAATTCAAGATATACATTTGTTATGTAGTAATATTTTGTCTATCTCTTACAGTTTACCAGTTATACAAAAGTCATTCAGAATAAAGAGAACTTCTGAGGATATTTACAGAAAATTCAAGATATACATTTGTTGTGTAGTAATATTTTGTCTATCTCTTACAGTTTACCAGTTATACAAAAGTCATTCAGAATAAAGAGAACTTCTGAGGATATTCACAGAAAATTCAAGATATACATTTGTTGTGTAGTAATATTTTGTCTATCTCTTACAGTTTATCAGTTATACAAAAGTCATTCAGAATAAAGAGAACTTCTGAGTACATTCACAGAAAATTCAAGATATACATTTGTTGTGTAGCAATATTTTGTCTATCTCTTACAGTTTACCAGTTATACAAAAGTCATTCAGAATAAAGAGAACTTCTGAGTACATTCACAGAAAATTCAAGATATACATTTGTTATGTAGTAATATTTTGTCTATCTCTTACAGTTTACCAGTTATACAAAAGTCATTCAGAATAAAGAGAACTTCTGAGTACATTCACAGAAAATTCAAGATATACATTTGTTGTGTAGTAATATTTTGTCTATCTCTTACAGTTTACCAGTTATACAAAAGTAATTCAGAATAAAGAGAACTTCTGAGGATATTCACAGAAAATTCAAGATATACATTTGTTGTGTAGTAATATTTTGTCTATCTCTTACAGTTTACCAGTTATACAAAAGTCATTCAGAATAAAGAGAACTTCTGAGGATATTCACAGAAAATTCAAGATATACATTTGTTGTGTAGTAATATTTTGTCTATCTCTTACAGTTTATCAGTTATACAAAAGTCATTCAGAATAAGAGAACTTCTGAGAACATTCACAGAAAATTCAAGATATACATTTGTTGTGTAGTAATATTTTGTCTATCTCTTACAGTTTACCAGTTATACAAAAGTCATTCAGAATAAAGAGAACTTCTGAGGATATTCACAGAAAATTCAAGATACACATTTCATTTCAAACAAAATATCGTAAAGTATGCTGTATTTCTGTATTTTTATTTGAATACTAAGGGCTATTTTTGAAAAAAGGAATTCTTTTGAAAACATTCCCATGTAAAAGGTAGGCTATGATGAGAATATAAAAATGAGTTTTTTCTCTCTGTTAATTTGGTTAAGTGTAAAGGTAGACTTTATGGATATACCGAAAGGCAAAATATACTTTCATTTATTTCTGTTTATGAGAAAGGAAGTATCCTCGGATTCCGGTAAAACGGTTTTAATGCTATTTCGAACTTTGATATGGACTGTAATTCCATACATTATTTTTTTTAATAAAAGAGATACATATGTATGTTATGAAGTTCGGCAGAGCACATAAAAGTAGCAACAGAAAGATGAAGGCTGGCAAAAAGCATTCCGGTTGCATGGCGCCAATCGATAATCGACTTTGCTATCGCTGCAGCAAATGTTCGATATTGGATATTTACCCCTCATTCATGTTTTGTGCTTTTCAAGCGTATTTTTATCTGCTCTCGCCGACTTCGTTTGTTTCATACCAAGTAATTCGGCCGCGCTTTCAAAAAGTTTGGCCCGATTCCATTACCGGAGTAACGTCAAAACTCCGTTTAAAACCTGTAACGGATTTTACTGAAAAGATTACGTAGCTGCTCTTGAGACGCTCGCAAAAACCTTTTAAAACTTGCTCTCAGAACTTATTAAAGGTTTCAATCAAATTTAAAACGTGTCATCAACATTTCTGAAGACTTTTGTACTTGCTAGCTTATCCTACGTTGCACAAGAGATTTTCTAAGTACTGAATGACTTATACGAGGGCTGTTCAATAAAGAATGATCATTATTTTTTACGGTTATAATTTTTTGCACTAGAATTCAATTTTATATCATTCCGTTAGCTTAATGATATTATATATTTACTGTGCATATTCCAGAATTTTACAATGTACAACTTTTGGCTACATTTATTTGTCTTTACCTTGTTGCTACTTTGACTTACATGACACCCTGGTCTTCTGCTCTGTCAGGTAGCTCTTAACCTCCATGCCTCCTTGTTACTTAATTAGTCCCTTTCTTCCCCCTCAACTTCCTTTCTTATATTCTTTACATTTCTGCCCATTTTTATTTTACTTTCAGTAAGAACTCACCAGTATTTCTTACCTTCTTTTCCGCCTGAGATGGTTTAAAATGGTTATTCAAATATTTTTAAATGTTAAAAATTATAAAATGGGATTATCTGGAAAACGTATGAGAAAATCATAAATCAAAATTGTAAAAAATGAATAATGTTGATTCGTCGTCATAGCAACAACCCAGTTAATATATAAGAACGAGAGGAAGCTGTTTCCTTCTCACTTCGCTTCGAGACTTCGTAGAGGAAACATCGCCTTCTCTTCGAGACTTCGGAGAGAAAAGTACCTACAAGGGAGCATCGTAGCAAGGCCAAAGCAGCCCTTTTCAGGGCTTGGTCCTTGTCTACCAGCGTTCCTTGTCTACCAGATCTTCAAAGAAGAACCACGCCACAAGCTAGCTGCAGCATCGTGTCGGCGAGCCGTAGAAGCAGCTACAGAGACAGCTAGTGATACAACAAAGTGACTGGGCAGAGTATCAAGGCTGCAGCCAACAGTCCAAGTGACTGGTTTTTAGGCGCCCTTACCGGTAGGCCCTCTGATACTCGAGCTATTGCACCCTACACTTGTTCTTTTTCTATTTTCTATCTTTTCCTCTATCTTTTACATTAAGTTCCCCGAGGCATCCCTTTCTCTTGCACGCAGCTTGGCTGCGGTTACACATAAAGGGGTCTTCGTGCCCCTTTTTGATCACACATTCATCTACACATCTGATTGGTCATTGCATTACCCTTCTCTATTGGTCAATCATGTCCAACACCAAAGCACCAACCACAGCTAACATTAAGGCACATCCTGCCACTAATAGTCAGCCTTCTACGACTAAACCCAACGCTGTGTGTACAACCAGCCCCACACCTCTACCAGTAGAGGCTCATGCAGCCCCAGCCACTTCATTGGAATATGATCCAAATGACTACTATTTGCTAGGGGGCGACATAGCAAGCTTCTTAGGAAAAGCTTTGACAGAACAGTCTACCTATCCGTTGAATCGAGGTGATATACGGATATTACAAATGGAAAGGCAAGCAAGGACAAAGTATTTAAATCAGGCAGATGCACAAATGTTCTCCGTCCCTACCTCAGAGGAGATCTGCCTTACCTCTGCTGCCTTTAAGATCTACTCCTATCACCGTCTAAGGATTGACAAAATTGCCACCTACTTGATGGAAAATGATAGACATCAACTGGACTCCTGGCAAACCCCTGCACCGAAAGGAGCTGCCAAAGATTTGAAAAGCAACTCAAATACACCACCGCCACCCAAGACTTCAAACAGTTTTGCTGCTCTTGGAGAAAATATCATGGATTATGAGTTTCCATCACTCCCAGAGTCAAATCAAAAGCGACGCAAATGCTCCACCCCTCCTCCATCTGCTGAGAGCATGGAACAGGATCAAATAGCTGAATCTGCACCTCCTACCATCAACCAAATCCCATCAAATACAAATGCTCAAGGAGTAAATAAATCAGGCAAAACCACACCCATCTTTCTACGAGATCCGGCACAAGCCCGCGACCTTACTAAAGCTCTACATGAAGGTCACCCAGAAACTAAATTTACAATTAAAAACATGAGTGGCTCCATCGCTTTCTTACCTGCCACACCTGATGACCACAGGTTAATAAGAAAATTTTTGACAGAACGGAAGGTGCAATTTCTCACCACCTTGCTACCAGACGAGAAATTAATGTATGTCACCTTGAAAGATGTACCCATGTACGTAACCGAAACTGACGTACAGGAGCTCCTTCTAAACCTGAAATATCCAGTAGAGCGCGTAGGACAACTTCGTTCAAATCGCTCAATGTATCAACAAAAGCTGCCACACTTCAGAGTAGCTCTGAGGAAGGAGCCCAGATCCATGGATATCTACAAGGAAACCCAAATGTTCGATGCCATAATAAGGGTTGAACCTTACAGACCACCAGCACGTCCGCTACAATGCACGAACTGCCAACAGTTCACACATAGTGCGGCAGGCTGCCGACTGGATCCAGTCTGTTCATATTGTGGTGAATCTGGGCACAAGCGACCAGACTGTAAAATATTAGGTGTTACTGGATCTACACCAACTTGCTGCAACTGTGGAGGACAGCACTCCTGCCGCTATGCAAAATGTCCTGTCTGGCAAGAAGCCAGAATTGAAATGGAGTTGAACAAAAATGGACAACGCACACGTTTCGACGCTGCTCCAAAGGTTCCAAATCCGCAAGGTATCCCTAGGGAAGCATTTAAGGGTACTCGCTACCCTGGACTCCCTCCAGTTACAAGGCCACAATATAAAAACTACGCTGCTGCCCTTAGTGCTTCTACAACACAACAGCAATGTCCGCTCCAACAAACTCCTGAATCTGAGGCACAAGCTCCTCAGCAATCACAAATGTTAGCAGCTCCACCTAAGTTGAAAACACCATCCCAACGCCCACATACAAACAGGCCAATACCTGAAAAGGCTCCATCTGTACCTGCACCAAACAACAGGCCTGCGTGCCCAATAGCAACAAACGGCGAATCTAGACCGCCTATGCAACAACGGCTATTGACTCGCCCTACCACTAGCCAACCTTTACCACGGCACCCTAAGCCATCTCTCCCCGATGAGAAATTTCTGAACCTAATGGCGCGTATACCTCTACATCTACAGGCTGATTTTGCTGCAGCTCTGGCGGACGCCATGGCTATTCGGCCCCCATCTATTCCAGCAGAAACCATTTTGGTCCACACCACCTTTGTATTCCTAGCAAACCATGGCAGACACGAATAACATCATTCGCCACCTTCTAGACCTGCGCATTTGTTCATGGAACGCCAATGAACTCAGAAATAAATTACGTGAAGCAGCCAATTTTATTGCTGTTAACAAGGTGGACATATTTCTGGTCCAGGAAACCCACTTCTCTCCCAATATCAAGGCTACCATCCCTGGAATGCTATGTCATCGTGCTGACAGAGCTGATGGCTATGGAGGCACAGCAGTGTATATTCGACGTGGCATCCTACACCACCGTCTACATTTGCCAGCCACTGGTGGCTTGGAAGGGACAGGAGTCCAAGTCGAAACAGATAAGGGCCCACTAAACGTCTTTTCTGTGTACATCCCTCCAGGAAGAGCCATTTCCTATCGTGACTTGGACTTGATTTTCACCGGACCATCAACTTTAGCATTAGGAGACTTTAATGCAAAGAATACTTTATGGAACTCCACCATAACAAACCAACGTGGCCGCCTACTAGAACGCTATTTAGAGCGGAAAAACTTGGCAGTGCTTGCTTCTTCATCTCCTACTATCACTCATGGAGAGCGGCATCCTCCTGACTGGTTAGACATAGTCCTATTGCACAATGTCCGCTGTCATCCAAAAATATTCTCACTCCCCGAACTCTCTTCTGACCACTATCCTCTACTACTTTTCTTCCAAGCTAAAGTAAAGCCTAAGCCCCTCACTCCATCAATTCATCCCAAGTGTACCAATTGGAGTAAATTCAACAACATTATGGCTAGCAAGCCAGCCTTAATAGAACCATGCCACACACCAGAGCTGGCCGATGCGCTTGCCAATACCATTACCACCACCATGGCAGCAGCCATGCGGGAGGCAACACCAGTTCGTCGAGCCCCGTTCAATCCCCAGAAACCCCTTCCACTAACAATACGCCAGCTAATATCAGCTAAAAACAGAGCAAGGCGTAGATACCAACACACACGCCACCCGCAGGATAAACATGAGTGGAATAGACTCCAAGCTCTGGTGAAGATGGAAATTTCCGACTTCAGCAATGATGAATGGGAAAGACGTCTCAGCACCCTTGATCCTGCAGATGTCTCTCTCTGGAGGATGTCAAAGGCCTTACTGCGCATACCCGCTTCCGATCCGCCGCTAACTGATGGGAGAAGAATAGCCCAATCATCTAGAGAAAAGGTGGAATTACTGGCCGAACACATGGCCTCCACTTTTCACCCTGCTGAATCCCCGGATGCTGAGCAAGTGGAAGAAATAGAAGAGGTTGTAAACCGCTTTCTTCACACTCCTTATGAAGCTAATGACATACCGCTTACAACACCTCAGGAAGTTGGACAAATTATTGCATCCGTTCGGCCTTACAAAGCTGCTGGCTGCGACCAAATACCCTATGCCGCCTTCAAAGCCCTTCCGAGCAAATGGGTTGAGTTAATCGTCCACCTCTTCAAAAGTCTGCTTCTCCTCTCTCACTATCCTGCTACATGGAAGCATGCCCGCATAATAACTTTCCCAAAACCAGGGAAAGATGCAAAAAACATCTCAAATCACCGCCCAATCAGTCTCCTTCCTGCCATTAGCAAGCTATTTGAGAAGGTGCTTCAACGTCGGCTACAGCAAATCATGGACGACCTAAACATCCTCAGGCCAGAACAATTCGGCTTTCGCCGACAACACTCCACCTCCCATCAACTCCTGCGCTTTGTCGATGACGTAATCCGGGGCTTCAACAATAGGCATTACGTTGTATCCCTATTTCTCGACATCTCTAAAGCAATTTGATTCAGTCTGGCATGATGGTCTTCTTTTCCGCCTAATTCAATATGCCTTTCCCCCATACCTGATTCATTTAATGAGCAATTACCTAGCAAATCGCACTTTCGTCGTTGCTAGAGACGATATTATCTCCCAAATACACTCCATCCATGCAGGGGTTCCACAGGGCAGCGTCCTTGGCCCGCTGCTATTTCTAACCTACATGAATACTATACCTACCATAAATGGCTGCAACCTATATCTATTTGCGGACGATACTGCAATCTCCACGGCATCCACCAAGCACCTGACAGCTGTACTTCGTGTTCAACGATATGCTGACATGCTAACTGTCTGGTTCCTCACTTGGAGGCTACAAATAAATGCCAACAAATCGCAGGCTGTAACCTTCAGTCGTCGCCAGCTACAAGATGTCCCAGATTTGCGCCTGGCAGGAACACCAGTGCCCTGGAGTTCAGAAGCCCAATATCTAGGGGTACAACTAGACATGCGGCTCACCTGGAGAGCCCACATCACATCGGTCGCCAATAAGATCTCCAGACGTATGGCCATGCTC
The DNA here is from genome assembly GCA_030765055.1 of Mantis religiosa. Classification (NCBI taxonomy): domain Eukaryota; kingdom Metazoa; phylum Arthropoda; class Insecta; order Mantodea; family Mantidae; genus Mantis; species Mantis religiosa. Next base: position 222,246,616 of record CM060951.1, on the reverse strand, counting down.
TATCCCCTATATAACAGGAAGTCTCCGTTAGCACTCAGGAACAAACTACTCATCTACAAGCAGATATTAAGACCTGCCTTAACATATGCCTGCCAAATATGGGGCGTAGCTGCCAAAGCCCACCTCAATAAACTTCAGGTTCTACAAAACAGATACCTACGTACAGCAACAGGTGCAGATTGGTACATACCAAATGAAAACATTCATTCTGATCTATCATTTCCAAAATTGTCTGAATACATCCTAGACCTTTCCCGAAAATTCTACGCCAGTCTCCCTGACAGTTTCAATCATTTAATCCGTGGCCTCGGGGAATATGATATTGACCCTGGAAGCTCTTATCATCATCCCAGAGCTGTCTTAGGTACCTGAAAATCTTCTCTTCAAAGCAACTCCAATCCAAATTCTAAATATCTCAAAATTCTGTCCCTATACCTAACTTCAAAACAACTTCTTAGACATAAAACCCACTCTCTAACCACCATCTGTTTCTAAAATTATATCTATGCCAGTAAGGGACACTGTCCCGGAATGGCTCAAGGTCGAAGGCCCCTACTCTTCGGAATAGGGTTCACCTTCAACGACACCATTGCTGCTGCATTGCTGCTGTGTTTCCTTCTTCTTCTCTATCAAGCTGTTGTGTGAGTAAGACGTACTCGTCAAATTCTAAAATGGACGCTACCGTCAAAATTTGTTATAGTATAATTGTAATTGTGCTACGAGTAACAATTATCAGTTTATACTGAAAATCTTTAATTATCAAGTGTTAAAAAGTCAAATTATCAATAAATCGAAAAGATTATTCAAAAGTAATTCGATAAAATAGTGTTTCATTTAAAAATCCACCATCTTCTTTACATCCGCGACCCATCCTGGGAAAAAGGAATCTTATGCGAACATCAGAGCAGCCGTGGACAAGGTAATACTTCCAGAACATCAGGGAACTGCATAAATTCGATACATATTGTCTACGCAACGTGGGATTTAACCAACCTCAAATACACAGCTAAGTATTTTCGTTACATGCCTTTCCCGTTAACATTTTTATAGCTACTATCCTGTTCTCTACTTTCTCCCATTTTCCTCCCAAAACTTATTTCTCCACATTAAACACATGCACCACTTCTTTTTTCGCCGGTTTGTAAAGGTTTTACTCTTGCGATGCCTCAGCGAAAAATTGGCGGTAGACTCTGTCATTATACATATAATAAGTACACGCGCAATAAACGATCTTAGCTCTCGCACTCGGTACAACACACCTTCGAATGGTGATATATGACTAATCCAGTTCAAAACAAGGTCAGTGATAAAGGTAATATAAACAAAATCACGTGCTATCATGCCATGTGCTTGAGAACAAAGGAACCTCCTCTTTACTTCGTTTAAGAATTAACATGCATTACAGATAAATCAACTCTGTTACGTAATATATTTAATTCAAACAGCTACGAAAATATAAATTTGACAATTCTCTTTCAACATATAATGATATATCACCATGTTAAATAACGAACTAATTTTTACTTCACAACAGTCTGCACCACAACAGTAGCGAATGAGAGATGATAAGGTCACGTGATCGTTTTAGAGATGCGGAGCAAGTTTATGTGAAACAAGGATTAGGTAAACTGTTTCCCGCATACATCTAGCGATAACTGAGCTGGGGAGTATGTGATTCACCAGTGTAAGCAATCTGGCAACCTTTGTTTGCGTTACCATAGCAACGACCTTCCGATCTTACCCTTCGCGACCCTTGCCTGATGCCCTTCACGTATCTTCTTTTAAAAATCAGACTGTATATCATTTTCTTAAGATAAGTCAAGTTTTGTTGCAAATAGTTATATTTGTGTAATACTTAGAAGTATATTTGACTCACCAATGTTGTATCAGGTTCACAAAATTATCTTTGTGCAGCAGGAAGCAGGTTAGAAATAAGAAACTTCAATTGTTTGTTCACAGCCACACAATGCTCCTCTTTCGCCCTGCCTCTAGAAGGTCTGATCCTACTTGACACATCATACCGAAAACCAGAAACTGATAATTGTCCGATACCGGGAGACTTTCCCCTACTACTTAAACAAACAGTTTATTTAAATAGGTATACAACTTGAGAACAAATACGTTTTCTGTGGCATTAACCATTTTCGAAATGTTCGTTTGAGTTTGAATTTACAAGGTTTCACTGTTATGGGACATTTATAACTCTTATTTCTCCCCCACATGGATTTATTAGTAACAAAAACTAACGAGCAGTTGTGTTTTGTTCTCGCCACCAGATTCATTTATTTGATTTTACAATATTTCTACGAGTAACGTTAGGTAGATTTAAGAATCACTTTTGACTATACATGAGGGCTTTTGTTCAGTTGCAATGATCCCCGGGGAGGTCTTTGTGTGCAGGTTTTACAGTTGGATTGCAATGGTCCATATAAAACTAAATGTATGTCCCAGACTTGTAGACAGCAGTCCCTGTCTGGGAAACCAGCCAAAACGGCGACCTTTGAGCCATGTTAGGACTACAGGGTGCCTGTTCCAAAGTACCACTATCAATATCATAGACAGTTGTAAAGAATCGAGAAGTGTACATTTCCACCAAATCAAAACAGATAGAAATTTGTAAACAATGCAGATCTGTAAATTTCTACAAAATCAAAACACATAGAAATTTATAAATACGTACCATATGAAGCTATTGAAAGTGAAGCAAACAAATATATACAAATATAACAATTTGTAAATTAAAACTTCACTTATCTTATAAGAAATGATGATAATTCTTATAAATTCTCCGGTTGATCGCGATTTCATGTAAACTTTTACACATCTTCAGCTGGAAACAACAAAGCTGTCGCCATCACTACAAACGCTAGATGTTAATATGTTCTTGTTAGTACTACCAAAATCTGAAAATAAAATAAATTTAGAAACAGAATCGACTGTCAGGATTTCAAAATTCATTACGCAATGTTTATTTTTTAAAATAAATATATTTTCCCAAGCCATTAAATCTATCGGATCATCTAATTGTTTTAATAATTTAACTTCAGGATTTATTTCATGGTTAAATGACCAAAACTGATCTGCTAAGGCCGATTTATCAGTTTGTTTATACTTAATGTTACGAAACTGTTCTTTCGTTCTGGTTTCCAAATTACGTTTTGTCTTTCCAATATAAACCTGATCACAATCGAAACAATTAAACTGATAAGTACCAGATTTTATATTATTAGGAATTTTATCTTTTATAGAGAAATGCAATAAATTTTAATACTATATTTTTTTGAAAGCTATACAAAACTCTTTAAGAAAAATTTGAAAATAATTATTAACCCCAGGATGGTAAGTAATTTTTTAAAAATTGTAATCGTCTTTTATTTTTAAGGGTAGAAATATTATTAACAGTCTTTTTTTATATTTGAATTTCTCAATTTCTTATTTATAAAGTTTTTATTAAAACCATTAATTAAAGCAGTATTAATAATAAGTTTATATTCTTTATTAAATTCCTCTTTATTCAGGGGTATATTTATTAATCTATAAATCAAACTATTGAAAACAGCAAATTTATGTGAAAAATGGTTAAAACTTTTATTTTTTATGTATTTATCAATATGAGTAGACTTCCTATAAATACCAAAGTTTAATTTATTATTATTTATTGTTATCTTTAGATCTAGAAAATGAAGAAATCCATTAACTTCAGTTTCTAGTGTAAATTTTAATGCTTTATCTTGAAAATTTATTAATTTTAAAGCATCGTTTATGAGTTTATCAGGAAATATCATCAACATATCTATAACAAACTTTAAATACTTAAGGTTAGTTTATAAGAATTATCATTATTTCTTATAAGATAAGTGAAGTTTTGAGTTCCAAATTGCTATATTTGTATATAGGTAGAAAATTGTAAATACTGCAGATCTGTAAATTTCTACAAAATCATAGCAGGTAGAAATTTGAAAAAGCCGGGTTATTATAAAACCATAGCTGTGGGTTCCCCCAGCGTAAATACGATAAGCGTTATCTGTAGAGAACTAGAACTTTGTGGATGTTTCCACATCTCGAACGTCCTGGAAAGTTTCCTCGTCTGTGTGAACCGGTACTCTTGCGTATCTTGCCACGCTCTATATCGATGTCCCGAGGTAGAATCTCGGTCAGGGTGATAAGGTTTTATCTTATGTTTTTTATCCAGATTTATTGAACCCTATTTTACACAGTGGCATATTAGGGTTAGAGTTGATACAAAAAATATACAATTTTAACAAAAATATTTTGAATACTAGAAGGAAGAAATGATGTTTTAATCTAATGTATATTGATTTAAACTATTTCAGACGTTTAAACACTGAGTTTATACACATCATGAAGTACTTATACTGTTGTGGCTTCATTAGCAAAGATGTGAGCGGAGCAGAAAATTCAGTTCCTAGAGAGTCTATTTCTCTCCAGAAAATGGGACTACAGTTTCCCTTATCCTGAAATTTGAATGTCTGGTAACTTTAAACTCTCTTGACTCTGAACTCGTTTGACTATCATTTGATTTACTGTCGGATATGACTTAACTTGGAGGGTGTAAATTAAAAGAATATTCATACCTTCACATCACATTCAGTGCGATCCATATAAACCTGGAGTATTTCAATAGGCCATAACCTTTGAACCAATAATAGTATACACGTGTAACTTTGAGAGAATATAATACTCAATTGGGAGATTACATTACACTATTTACATCTCAGAGAAAATGTTGGAAGTTTCCTCCACCAGCATCTATACATGTTTGTACTCGTCTCACCATATTCTCTCAAGTTTTACGGAAAGTATCCTCGCCAAAGTTACTTATTTCGGTTCGAATGGATTCTTTGAGAACATCAATTATCCGTGGCCTATTCTTGTACACTCTATTTTTAGATAGCCCCACAAGAGAAAATCCGGTGAGGTTAGGTCAGGGGATCTGGGGAACACAGACCTTTTGAGGTTATTCGATTATTAAAGAAACTGGTTACAAGTTCCATGGTACACGTTGCTCCATCTTACTGGAAATAAACTTCTCTCCATACGATATCATCCAGCTGCTCCACGAATGTCTTGAAGATACCCATATAAACTTCAGCGTCTACAGTTGTGTTAAAGAAAATTAAGAAATTTTCGACTGTCAACTGTCAATAATTGTCACTGTTGTTGATTCTTCCAGAGCAAGTAAGATCATTAAAACGAATTTCTATATTCTACGAGCTCTCAGAGGGATTTTATGGCCCATTCAAATGGTTCAGGTTTAGATGGTTCGCACTATACTTTATTCATTTTAGTCATAGAACTAATATAACAACACTCTGTGCCCACAGAACTGCATACGGAGTGTAACTAAAAGTTTGGTTTCCAGTTTTGAGTTGTATTTTCCCTGAATACAGACAGTAACTGAGGATTTCATCATATATGGAAGTAGTACTCTACCCAACTTAGCTCTGTGAGTAAAGATAGCTATTTCCTTTAATTATATAACTTGTTAAACGCAATTTTATTGATTTATAATTACGGCATAACTAAGAAAAACTACGCATCGCTGATATTTCAGCAGTCAACTGTTTCCGCCGCATTATGGCTAACAGTTTGGAAAATCAGGTCTGCCACCCAACTTCTGAAAACAAAAGCAACACTACTACCGCACGCAGTTATTCTTATATTGCTCAATCTATGCCAAATAAACACCAAACTTTAATTATTGAAGCGAATGGAAGTTTATCACTCCAAGAATATGTATTAGCTCTAGGCAAGTTAGTTAATCCCAAAAGTATTAGCTTCTTATCACGTATTTCTAACAACAGAGTTTGTATCTAATTGACAAACAAAACCTTGGAGGAATACATAACCTCAAGATTTTCAAATATCAAAATGTAGAATTTAACATTCTACAATTTACAAAAGACGCTTCATTATTTTAGTTGTTGTAATTTTAGTGCAACATTGTTGTTCTCAAGATTGTACCGTCGTTAATATTCTCCTTTATTGTAAACCTGCCAAACAATGTTATAAATTATACCAATGTTATATTCAGTGTTATATATTAAGCCAATGTTGTATTCATATCATTTTTGAATATTGTATCAGGATGAATTATTGTGTTAACATAGATATTATGTAATTTTATTTTGTGTACAGTTGCAATATGACCATGTACGAGAGCTGTTCAATAAGAATGACCATAATATTTTTTGACAACGTACCTTTACTCACCTTCATAATTTTGATGATCCTTCTTAAAATAGTCATCCCTGAATGCGATGCACTTTTCCTAGCGTTTCTGACAGTCTTCAAAGACATGCTGGAAACCATTTTTGAGAGATCCTTCAAAATCGGCTCCGCAGCTCTCACCACCGCTTCTGAAGATGGATAATGCCTCCCACGAAGGCGTTTCTTCAAGTTAGGGAATAGAAAAAAGTAACATGGGGCTAAACCCGGACTATAGGGAGGGTGAGGGATGCACTTCACGCAACAACATTGGCAATATGCGGCCGCGGATTATCGTGGTGCAGCATCGAGCATGCTTCAGGGAAATGTGGTCTTTTACGCCTGATATGGACTTGCAATGTTTTCAGGACATCCCTGTAGTATTGTCCAGTTACTGACGTGTGTGCAGGTACAACATGCTGATAAACCATTCCATGAATATCAAATAATGGGATGACCATAACTTTCCCAACAGAAGCAACCACTTTTGCTTTTTTGGGGGTTGGTGATGAAGGAGATTTCCACACTGAGCTTTGCTGTTTGCTCTCAGGATCAAAATGATGTAGTCAAGTTTCATCAGCAGTGATTACGTTTGACAGAAACTCCGGATCTACCTCTAACATCAACTTTAACTGCAAGCAGACCTGCATGCGAATGTCCTTTTGTTCGGGGCTCAACAGTCTTGGAATCCATCACGCACAAACACGTCTCATGTGTAATGTTTCTGTCACCAACGTGTGGGTGGCACCCAATGAAATGTTCAGTATTTCAGAAAGTGATCTTAAGGTAATTCGTCGATCCTCTCTCACAATGGCAGCAGCAGAGTTGATGTTTTCTTCAGTAAAAGCAGTAATTGGAGCACCGGGTCCACCTTCCTTTGAAATTGATTGTCTCCCCTCTTTAAACATTTTAAACCACCTTCGAGCTGTGCTGTAGAGAAGAACAGACTCTCTATAGGCCTCCTGTAACATTGTATAGTCCTCAACTGAAGATTTGTTGAGACGAAAGCAGAATTTCAAAGCCGCATATTATTCCTCGCGTGTTACCTCCATTGCAGTGGTAGGCGATACTGAACATGTCTGAACTTGCCTGGTTCTCACAGGCGGGAACCAGGAGTACCAACAATGAAACTAATACGGCGTGTTTGTCTCACATTAAGCTAACGGAATATAATAAGATTGAATTTTAGTGCGAAAAATTATGACCGTCAAAATTGTGATCATTCTTTATTGAACAGCTACTATAAACAAGCTTGAAATAGAAAAGCCGCTCTGTCCCATTTTTATTTCTATTCCAACAATAATAAATAAACAAAGTGGTTTGTTTTTCATCTTAATATATCTGGTGTAAGGCTACACAGCTATCAGTACGCATTGTCTGTGTAGTAACTGGATTAGTGAAAACAGTTTGTAATGTTTCCATGTTAATGTGGTCCTGTAGTGACAATGTCAAATATACAAATAAATAAAGTTTTGTTATAAAGGTTTGGTGAGCATGCGCAGATCGAATACAATTGAACGTAATAAAGTAACGGAAATGATTTGAGTTGGAACGGTAGACAATAGAAGAAAGAGAACTGAGAACCACTTAAATTGAATGCCAGAATGCCACGGAAAATATTGAATTGAAAGGGGGAAGCAGCGGAAGTAAGCTGCGGGAATCAAGCACGACAATGACAGAACTTCATCTATACCGTCAAATCCTTTTGATAAAAAAGACGTTCTCATAATCATGCTTGTTGGAAAGAGCATTCATATAATATTTATGGGGCTTTGTGACGTAAGTTGATGCTTATTAGTCAGTGAAAAAATTTAAACGCCGAGAACATCATCAACATCAAACCTCGCCATTTTATCCGTTACCCAATAAAAAAATTGACTTGAATTATAAGAATATTAATAATTGAAGCACTAAAATTCAGAAGTTGTTAAGTCAATGTTTTTGAGAAATCCTGTTAAACACACGATAAGCACTCTGAATACCAATTCTGTAATAGTGCTAAAAGATTTGTGGATCAGAAGATGTTAGTTCGAACATATTATGACCCTGGCATGTTGAATGGACATCAATTTCAGAAATAAAAGTTGTTAAGTCAGTCTTTTCGAGTTAGATGTTGTTAAGTCAAGTAGTTGTCGCATTAGCCGTTTGGTGGTGCCACACAAGCTCTTTGTTATCAACTGTTGATACATTTTAGATTAGACATTTAGACATTAGACATTTTTAGACATTCCTCAAGTGCGCTTTCAGAAAGTTTATCTGTACTTCCCAATACCAGAGCACTCTTTCATGTCTATTGACAGAATTTTTGGCAATATTGAGAAGAAGAAACGATCAGTGGATAAAGTCTTAGTCCCTTCCACGTGGGTGAAACTGATCAAAGATTCACTACAGAAGAAGCCCATTGATGTTGTCCACTGACCGATAACGGGGAACATGATGACACTCCAGTTGTTGAAGTTTTTGACTTCAAAGATGCCCTCGACCATGTCCTTGTAAGAAGTATTCCTGGATTCACTTTAATCCGGGGTGTGTATTTCCAAAGAGGATGTGTACCAGAAGTCTTCCTCACTTTATCGTCCCCAGTCTCTTTTGAGGAGAGTAGTGAGGTTACAAGTCTTACACAAGACATGTGATAGTGCGACAAAACACACCAGATAGACTTCGGAAGATTAAGAAGACAAAATATTACGATGTTCGTTCACTACTGGAACATGTCACTCTGCCAGAAGGTAGCACATTTTATGACACAATGACATATGGAAGTGAGGTAGAAGATGATGTAGTAGAGATGGAGTGATGTTTTGATGACAATGTTGTATGTCAATCCATGATGTACATACTGGATTAGTACATAGTAGAGATGTATTGGTGAATGTCCATGGCTACATATTATAATATTGTATAATGGAAAAACTCTAACATTAAGAATCAGAAGCTGTTAAGTCAAGTGAGTTAACAACTTTTCATCCATTTTAAATTAAAAGTTGTTAAGTCCTAATAATAAAATATCCTGTCACACATGCTACATATGTCAAACCGTGAGAAACACTTCAACACAGTACTTTGTACCTCCAAACGGACACATCACATAAAATTCTTTCATTTATATTACTATTTTGGCATTTAAAATTACTTTGAGCAGCTCTCCTGCATAATTTTGAAACAGCGACTTAGCAACTTCCGCTTCAGACCGCTTCAATTGTTTTACGAAAGATTCAGTGGAAATTAATTGTTCTTTTACACTAGCCGTGTGTAGGCTTAAGTATGGAAAGATAAGAGTCAGACTGAAAAATTCAATTCCATAGCCGGGATTTAAACCACGGATCTTCTGGTCTCCGTCCAGCCGCTCTAACTCTTGAGCTACTATGGCCAACTTGCCGACATGACATTAAATTCTCCAACTGACTCGTGTTAATGTCATATCGGCACGTTGGCCATAGTAGCTCGAGTTAGAGCGGCTGGACGGAGACCAGAAGATCCGTGGTTCAAATACCGGCTATGGCATTGAATTTTTCAGTCTGACTCTATCTTTCCAAAAGATTCAGCATCGAAGTTTCTACTAGGTGTAAGATGATATTCGAGGCCATGAATATCGAAGAATTGGTGATGCAAAATAAAGTGATGAGCGATTTCGGCGCCTAAAGTTTTATAACTGAAGAAATTCGGGAAGAAGTTGGAATTGTTAATCTTAGTTTGCTACACAAACGTCAAAAAGTTGGAACAAAAGCCACAAAAGTTTGAAGAAACTTTAGATATAAAGAACAGTATTGCTAATCAGATTATTGGTGGAAAGAAGGAAGAAGGGGCACCTCCTCTCATTAACAAGAATAATTTAGCAGTCATGATCGATTGTAGCCTGTCAGGTGTTTTTTTTTATTTTATTTTACGTCCTCCCCAACGTTAAGTCATATCGGACGGTGAATGCATTGGGTGAAATAATGCTCAAATGAGTCCAGGGTCCATGGAGCTTAGAGTTATCCAACAGTCGTCTTGAAGGATAAGGGAAAACCCCGAAAAAACCTTATCTAGGTAACTCACCCTGACCGAGATTCGAACTCGGGACCCTCTTGAACGTGAGGCAGACATGCTACCATCTGCACTACCGACGTGGGCTTGTCAGGTAGTTGATCTTCAGCTTACACTAGGATCATTATTTATTATTATTATTATTATTATTATTATTATTATTATTATTATTATTATTATTATTATTATTATTATTATTATTATTATTATTATTATTATTATTATTATTATTATTATTATTATTATTATTATTATTATTATTATTATTATTATTATTATTATTATTATTATTATTATTATTATTATTATTATTATTATTATTATTATTATTATTATTATTATTATTATTATTATTATTATTATTATTATTATTATTATTATTATTATTATTATTATTATTATTATTATTATTATTATTATTATTATTATTATTATTATTATTATTATTATTATTATTATTATTATTATTATTATTATTATTATTATTATTATTATTATTATTATTATTATTATTATTATTATTATTATTATTATTATTATTATTATTATTATTATTATTATTATTATTATTATTAATATTATTATTATTATTATTATTATTATTATTATTATTATTATTAATTATTAATTATTATTAATAATTATTAATTATTATTAATTATTAATTATTATTAATAATTATTAATTATTATTAATTATTATTATAATCATCATTATTATTATCATTATTATTACTATTATCATCATTATTATTATTTATTATTATTATTTATTATTAAAGGTCCCAGTGAGAGCCCCACGCAGCTAGTAAGGAAATTGGAGACTAAAGAGGGATGGCGTCATGTGAGAAGGGTTTGTTAGCATTCTAAACGACGCCACCACCGACACCTCTCTCGTTAAGAGCTTCTTGTAGCGGGGGGAGGGTGTTCGCGTCTCACTACACCCAGTTTGTAAATATCAGTTCGGTGGTATGCACAGATTACCACTTTGAGTAGTTGTGACTGCAAATTGTTCTAGCACGGAATAAATATATAAATTATTAATTACTAAAGTTAAATTAAATTATTAAAGCAATAAAATGGACCGATAGATTTAATGGTTTAAGAGAAAATATTTACTTTAAAAAATAGAAATCGTGTAATGAATTTAGAAATACCGCCCATTTATTCTGTCAATAAGTTTGTTTTACTTTCAGATGTTGGTAATAAATACAAGAGTAATCCGTCACCTAGCAACAGTAATACTGCTAACAGAAACAAAATGTTTCTACACTTAAAATAAAATATTATTATAATTTTTAAAAATATACTTAACATCCTTGAGGTAATAAAAAGTTTCACAAAAAGATGGTGGGTGTAAACTCCGCTGTTGATGTCGATTTGCTATATTTAAGATCGTCTAAATGGCATTCGTAATAGAGTACGGCCTATGAGGAGAAATTATTTTGAGGAGCTATCAGAAGAAAATTGTTCTACAGAGGTATAGACTGTCGAAACAAGTTGTTTTGAAGGTTACTGCGAAAGTACAAGAGAGGTTAGAACATGCATTGAAAGGAATATGCCGATCTCGCCTTTGCTACAAGTATTAATAACTTTGCGATTTTATAATTCACTGAATTACGTGGATAATACATTGTCCACCTCCCGTCTTGAAACGTTCAAGTCACTTGTCATTCTTCGCTCCTCGTTTTAAATTTACGTAATACTGACGAAGTTGTTTGGTGCTTGTAGTAGTGACACATACATTTTAATTAAATTCGTTTCCAATATTTTCCCACTTGACATCTTTCTCTTTTACATTCACCACATCCGTCCTCTTATTTTCCACGATATCCTTACACTACGTCACCAATTCAATTAACAATTCTTTCTCCATCGATGAGAGATTTGTCTCACGGCTTTTGATTACGATTATATTTATCCGCCATTTTTTCAGCTGTCTGCAGAGGAAAATGAAAACAAAAGCGCATCGCAGAACGTTCAGAAAATAATACGACTCATCCATAGCCTTCTATAGCTGTAATATTTAGAAGTCTCTTGGCGTTAACACGTGTTTGTTAACATTTTCAGAAAACAGGTTGGTGAAATGCAAGAAATTTAACAGCCTTGTTAGCGCTGTAACAATTGTTACGTTATATTTGCTAACGTCGATTTTAACATCTGTTAGTGCAATCGGGCATTACAGTTGTATTCAAAAGCTACACATAAAACAAAAATATAAAGTTTTCTTCACACACTACAGAGACTTCACATGAGAAAATCTGTCAAGGGCTTCCTAACTACCGAAGAGCTGCGACTGCTTCGAAAAATCTACGAAGCATGGTATTCAAGGTTAAGAATGCGTGAATACTTAAATATTCAGTATTGAATGAGCTCGCGGGACCTGTTTACTCGAGCATAATCAGCTGTCAAATTGTTGGCAACGCCGTGAATGTTTGCGAATACATTTTGAAGATATACCTATTGCAAATAAAATACAGTTTGGCATGAATTTTCTTGTTTTTCTTCTTTCTCTCCCGAAATTCTTGGGAAAGCGGCGCTTCCAGCGTTCGTTGCACGCTTCGACAATGATTCATTTTACTTTTACCTCATGGTTTCTTAACATGGTGCGAGAAAACGTAGGTTATGTCTCTGAATAAATTGTAACCATAAAAGAAAACAACGTAAAATGTTAAAAGTTCCTAAAACATGTTATTATTATCTGTTAAGCCTACTAAAACTCTTGTATTTACAAGTAAACATTAAGGTATTTCGTTTAACATGGAGTAGTGATACATGAGATGTTCGTTTGTTTTTCAATTTCAAAGCCAGCATTCGCAGAGAAAGTTGTGGTGGGCCGGGCTGTTCTACATTCTCCCATGTCTATCTTTGGAGAAGGTATTGAATAAAAAACCGAGATGATTGCGATGCTGCTGCTGCTGCGAGAGATGAAATTCCTGCAGGAGGAGGAAGCTAGGTATTTCCAGAGAACCGATAAGACTGCAATGTTCCTGGCCTCTTATTTGTGAACTGTAATTACACTTTGCTATCGATTGGTGCGATCGCGACTATTTATCTGTTTGTAAACGACACATTATACCAATTTTGCGGTGTCTGGACGTTTTAATCGCTTCCTCTACCGATTAGTACGGGAAACCAACACCTGAACTCCAACCATTACTTTTCCAGATATGTGTTTGCACAGCCTAAATCAGATGTATCGCAATCAGACGAGTTTAGCAAATTATTCATAACTAGGGCCCGGATTCTGATGAAAAGTCATCTTTTTCTGAGTAGTCACAGACGATGCTTATTTAAAATTATGTGCATTCAGGAACAAATGTGTTAGATATATATGGTTTTTATATGTCATCAAACTGCGTTCTTCCCACATTGTTATAATAGTCATTTTTAATATTTAGATGCATTTTCAGGTCATTTTATTTCTTTTTTACGAATTTATTGGGCATTTTCATGTGTAGCCCACATTCGGGAAGCCCAGGTTGGATTCCCGTGGCTGTCCTGACGCCGACCCATGGGCTTTTTGGGTTTTTTAAAAAATAATCTGCGATTGAAAGTTCATTTGTATCATTTTTTACGAAATAGTAACTTTGTAAGTGTGGTAAACATGCAATTGACACAGATCAGCGTCCTAACCCCTAATTTAGCTTTGCCCCCGGCACCAATTTGAACACGTTGGGGTACTATCTTTCAAGAAAGTAAATGCACTCTTTCCGCGGGTCAGTATCACTCAGGCGTTCCGTGACTAGATGGTATGAAAACTCAATCTGCCATGTTCGTAGATGTATAGTGTCGTGGTCGCCATTTTAACCTGTTACTCACTTCGAAGATTTCTAAGGCTATATTAATCCAATATAACAAAATATTGAATATTTATCACAAAGTAAGTAATAATTCTCTTACAGCTGAGTTATTAACTACATGGCGTTGGAAAATGTGCAAGAAAACGTAAAACACATGGAATTATGATTTTAACAGAACTAATATCTATATTGTATATAAAGCAAGCTTCCTTAAGTGCTCACGTAGCTCAATGACAAAAAGCACGCGCTCTGATAAATCTGATGAGGGTTCATGGTTCGAGTACCATCCTGTGGATATGTTTTTTATTCCAGATTATTAATTTGTTAGATTAAGTAACGAACCAATTTACAACGGTAAGCTGTTACTAATGGCACTGGAGAATTAGCAAGAAGACGAATGCCAGGAGGAATGGCGGCTTAATAGAGTCAACATCTTGTTGTATATAACCTACTACAAACAATGTTATCGTAGCTCAGTGGCAAAATACATGCTGAGGATTCATGGTTCGAAACCATAACTTTTGTTCCAATGTTTTTACTTTGTAAGACACCTTAACGAATGAAATTATACTTTCTCTCTTGCGACTAAGTTAATAATATGTTTTCGAATAGAATGCCAGAAGTTTCCAGAAGGTTAAATGATAATTTTAATGGAGCCAACTCCTAAACGCTGTATACCATCCATCTGTTCTAACAATAAACTAATATATAAAATAACAAAAAATTGAATAATTCTCATCTTGAGAAAAACAAACTTAGACCTGCAATATAACTGTATAATCCAGCAGAGTATAAGACATAAAACTCTTTTTTTTATAATTTTTATTGATCGATCAGCAGTACAAGGCTTTACAGATCAGAGTGAAAAGAAGGTAACAGTACAATAAGTACAATAACACTCAGGGGTAGGCTAACAGGCCACCCCCTAACTACATTAAGTTAGAGCTCCAATAATACTCTCTGAGAAATTATGTCAATATTGAAGATGTAAGACAGACATCAAGCACTAGAATCACTCGAGTCAGATATATCACTCAGAAGCAGGTCCTGTGGTAGTCTCTTCTTCAAGCGTGAGGGCTGGCGCGTGCGGACGCCGATTTTTTTTTTTTTTTTTTTTTTTTTTTTAACTTGTTCCATTTATACCTCGCCTTTAACTGCAATGGTCATATCGGCGGCCGTTCTCCTTTGGAACATACCGAAGGTGTTTAACTCGAATTCTTTAGGTTTTTAATCATTAGATCACGCACACATTCATACTCTCATTCATACTTCCAGACTCTGGGAAAGATGGGGAATCGAACCCGGGACCCCTAGCACGGCAGGCAGGTGCTCTACCGACTGAGCTACGGGGCCAGCCAACGCCGATCTTATAATGCACAGCTCCTGGAACTTCTTACAGCGTGGAAAAGAAACAACGAGCGATCCTGCGAATGTAGTCGTGAAGAGGTAACAGAAGACATAAAACTGAAAAGATGTTCTGTGTAACCGTAGTTACAAATAGCCATTATTAGCAATTACAAAAAGAAGACGATATCCAAAGAGAATGTTGCTTAGGAAACAAAGTAAAAAGCTCTCATTTATATGCAATATAGATATTGGTTCCGTTAAAATCATTATTCAACGTGTTTTCCGTTTTCTTGCACGTTTTCCAACGCCATGTAGTTAATAGCTCAGCTGCAAGAGAATTATTCCTTACTTTGTGATATATACTCAATCTTTTGTTATATTGCGTTAATATGGCCTTAGAAATCTTCGAAGTAAGTAACAGGTTAAAATGGCGACCACGACACTATACATCTACAAACATGGCCGATGTAGTTTTCATACCACCTAATCACGGAACGCCTGAGTGATACTGACCCGCGGAAAGTGTACATTTACTTTCTTGAAAGATATTACATGGTCAACTGCATGTATATACCACTATGACAATTTTCAAATAGTGAGAGAAGTCGTGAATAGCTTTGATAGGGTAGATTTTATGACAATTGAGAGCGCACAGGATCTGTTTTCTGATACTCAAATCCAAGGTAAATTAGCCTTCATTAAATCAAATTTTGCAATTTTGACGGATACCATAACCCGACCTGAAGAACGTGGCATGACATTGGATAAGTCGATTTAGTTAGTGAGGATTGAGGAAGAGAGGATACAAAATGTAAAAGGTGAGATTGGGGACAAAATTAGACAGAAACTACAATTTGTGTTGGACAAGAATAAAGGATACCAAACAGTTTGTCAGGTTGTCGATATCTTGTCAGGAGAAAACTTCAGAACTGATATTTTTGAACAGTGACACAGTGTTTTTCCAATATGCAGCTATAACATCTGTGGAAGTGCAGAGAAGTTTCTCAAAGTATAAAACAGTTTTAGCTGACAACTGCCTTCCTTTACTTTCAATAACTTGAAGATGACCAACGCTAAGTAAGATATGTTTTGGCTGATGGGTACAGTATCTTATTTCTTCATATTTTATAAAATTTAAAATGACCTGATGAATTTTGTATTTATTTATTACTTGGTAGCAATAACTGCATTGTTTACTAAGAAAGTTAATTTTAAAATGTGGTTATTCGAACCATATATTCATTACTTCTCTGTGACAGTTATTAATTTATTATTATGAAAGATATTGTCACCCAATTATCGGAAGGCACGAGCAACTGACAGCTGAGTGGGGGACAGGAGGTATTCAGGCCACGCCTACCCATTTATCTCGTGTCACTGACTGAGGGGATGGTTAGGAAAGTATTACGGGCACTGTACCGTCTCTTTCCCCTCCCCCTGACCTCTGGAACAATCAGGATGATGTTCCGAGCCGCGAAGCTTCCAGAAACAGCGATCTTCCTATATAAGGACTGCAGTGGACGAGTTAGTTCAGTTCTTAGTGAGCAGCCGTGAAGAGCGCAGTGTTAGAGAACGTACTGGAAGACTGCGTACGTGTATCAGAGGAGTTGTGCGTAATTGCGAGTGTGGAGTGGACCTGTGACAGACGAACTGGTGAATTGTAATTGTGTGCGCTACGTAACTCATTGTAATCGGCAAGTGTTCCAACTGTAATTCGGTGGAAATAAAGAACATTTTGAGTTGGTGCAACTGGACTTTTAATTCTACGAACCCACAAAGTCACAATATGGTTAATTTTTCTTAGGTCACTTTTTCACAGTTTGTGTGCATTCTTTTATATTTTAAGTTCATTTTATAGCTTATTTTTAGAGATCTTTTAGGTCAACAACTTCCGGGTCATAGTCACAACAAATCATTGTACTGCATTCACATTCTTACTCCTTTACAACGTCTTTACTAAAAGTTTCTTTCTTCTATACCAGTTGAGTCAGTTGCCCCTTATTCTCGAGTTTTATGCAATCTGCATTTTATACTAAAACATGAAAACATCGACCACATTACTAGGCTCTAGCTGCCTATTTAACATGGATGTTAAACAATCAGTGAAATTAGCACTAATATAGATGTTATCACATCGTCTGTAGTATATTCGTAACTATGCTGTTGACGTTTGTACGTCTGCAAATGTTCACTGGAACAATTGCTATAAGTTAGACGGAATGTTTGCCTCACACTTCCAACATTTTCTCTGAGATGTAAATAGTGTAATGTAATCTCCCAATTGTGTATTATATTCTCCCAAAGTCGTACGTGTGTCCTGTTATTACTTCAGAACTTATGGCCTGTTGAAATGGTTCAGGTTTATATGGATCACACTGTATAATAAGAAGAAGAACAGTTAAAAAGACGTGTGTTTGTGTCTTTGTACAGCAAAACCCGCGAAGAGTACCGAGGGCTTCAGAAGTTGTTCATTAAACAAGGCTTCCTTCCTTACCTACTTTCGCGAAATGGTACACGTTCAGTTGAAGCTACGTCAAGGATGACTGTCAAGTGTTTGAGAAGAAGCTCGCCATATGCATGCTTATACTTCATATTTTGATTACTCTACTGAGAAAAAAAAGAATGAACATAACATTTCAAAAATGTAAAACTTAAATTGCTGAACATTATTAGGAAATTTGTTCAATCGGCCATAACTCCAAAATTGTATAATTCAAAAGTTTAAAAGGTTTTCTTTTCTAAAACTTGCTTTCTGAACTCAAAGTGTCTTAAACGCAAAAAGAGAAAAGTAAAAAGTTGTTTTAGAAAACGCGAGTAACTTCGGCATCGTCCAATTTCTAATACGAAGATTTTATAAAATGCATTTTTGCCAAATTACAGTTTATATCAAACATGTTTGGGTATAGATAGAGTCGACATGAAAAAATCAATGCCATGGCGGGCATTTGAACCATGGATCTCCTGGTTTCAGTTAATGTCATGACGACATGTTGGTCATGGCAGCACAATGGGTAAGAGCGACTGGAAGGAAACCAGGAGATCCGTGGTTCAAATCCCCGCCATGGCATTGAATTTTTCATGTTGACTCTATCTATCTAAACTCTTAGCCTATATACGGCTAGTGTGAAGAAATTATTAATTTTAATCAATTAACTAAAATAATAAAAGTTAAATGACGAACCCTGGGACTCAAGTACTTACGATAGTAAGTCGCTACAGACGGTGCACCTCGGATGCGAGACCCCCTAGTTGTTTACCGGGGAAATATATGAGTCAAATGGAGAATTTAATGTCAGTACGGCAAGCAGGACATGGTAGCTCAATGGGTTAGAGTCACTGGACGGAAACCAGGAGATCTGTGGTTCAAATCCCGGCCGTGGCATTGTTTCTTTGTGTAATTTACGTCCTCCAACATTTAGTCATATCGGAGTGTGAATGAAATGGATGACATGATGCTCAATGCGTACAGGGTCCAGGAGCTTAGAGTTACCCGGCATTCGTCTTTCAGGATAAGGAAAAACCCCGGAAAAAGCCCTATCCAGGTAACTCACCCTGACCGAGATTTGAACTCGGGACCTCGAGCGTGAGGCAGACATTCTACCACCACGCTACCGAGGCGGGCTGGCCGTGGCATTGAATTTTTCACGTTGACTATCAAAAACTTTAGCCTATATAGGCTAGTGTGAAGAAATTATTAATTTCCATGAGTTAACTTAAATGTTTGGTTATTTTGAAGTTGTTCATTTCTATTAAGATAGTATGTGCTTAAGATTTTGTGGAAGTCTTGGATTCTTATCTTGGAAAATGCTGCACAGACGCCTTCTCTCTATCGAAAATTTTGCTTCTATCAACCAAAAGAGGTCATTGTCAGGAAGCGGAGCAGGACATCGGCACTTAAGTGCACTGTGCCTCTAGAAAAGTCCAGGAGATACACAGAGGGCCACCACATTTGGCTCGGGTCTCTAACATTTACAGGTATTGATCCTTCAACCTCAAATATGGACGATATGAGAGGAAAATTAAATTACATGAAAGGGGAGCGACAAAATTTGTGACACTATTTACTCCACTGCATATTCTGCCCATCAACCACAGAAATCTTTACCAACTTTATGTTTTAATGTACTTTACTTGTTAGTAGTGTTGACAACTTGACAGAGAATATATTTGCCAGGTAACATCCTGTAGCAAGAGAATTATGTGACAGGGTGTGGAGTTTAAGACCTGGCACCCTTTGTGTTTTATGATACGGGATCCTGGCTTTTAGTGATGTAACTCAGACCGGCTCAAAATGAGGTGAACTTTATGTGGTAGTGAAAATACGATATAAAGCAATCTCTTACACGAAGCAAACCTAAACTGTTATATCACTAGATTTGTCCAATGTACAAAATCATATGTGTAACAGATACAAAGCTTTAGCTAACAAAACGTTCACTTTCATTAAAATGTTTGCAAAGAATAGATCAGTTTTATTACAAGAAATCAATTGTGACAGCCATGGACTCATAACATCTGAACGTACTACTACATATAACCTTTACTAAGCAATCTTCTACAATTCGACCCCATACAGATTTGATATACACATTTTACCGCAAATACTGTTCTCCATAAAGTTCCCTTATTCAGAATGCATTCATTAAACTTATTAACTTGACAGATACAGTAAAACCTTCCTATGTCTGAAACTGGAAAAACAGAAAATAAATTTCGGGACGGAGGCATTTCCCATGTAAAATTGGGCTATAAACTTGAAAATTGCCTAACGTGGAAAAAGAAATATTTTTGGGAAACCCTTTGCGTAAATAAACAGACAAAAACGTATTACTTTATGTATAATGGGTTACAATGTCGTTATTTTAAAAGTTGCAATAACGTAGAGGGCCACTGCACTTTCCATGAATCATAAAAACAAAGTGTAATCCCTTAAGGAAAAGGGAAAACAAACCATTAGCTACGTAACATATGAGGCTACGCCCGCCTCGGTAGCGTAGATGGTAGCATGTCTGCCTCACGCTCAAGACGTCCCGAGTTCGAATCACGGTCAGGGTGAGTTACCTGCATAAGGTTTTTCCGGGGTTTTCCCTTATCCTTCAAGACGAATGTCGGGTAACTCTAAGCTACATGGACCTCGGACGCATTGAGCATAATTTCGCCCATTTCATTCACCGTCCGATATGACTAAATGTTGGAGGACGTAATTTAAAAAAAAAAAATGAAACTACTGACAGTGAAGCAAACAAATATAATAATTTGTAACTTAAAGCTTCACTTATAGAAATCATGACACCTTTCTTATAAATTGAACAGGGATCGCGATTTCGTGAAAATTCTTTCACATCGTCAGCCAGCATCAGAAACAAACTCGTCGTCAACACTACAATCGCTAGATGTCACTATGTTCTTGTTAGTATTACCAAAACTGAAAATAAAACAAATTTAAGAACAGAATCGACTGCCGGTATTTCAAAATTCATTACGCGATGTTTATTTTATAATTGTTTTAATAATTTAACTTCTGGATTTATTTCATGGTTAACTGACCAAAAATGATCTGCTACGGCCGATTTATCAGTTTGTTCATACTTAATGTTACGAAAATATTCTTTCTTTTCGGTTTCTAAATTATGTTTTGTCTTTCCAATATAAAATTTATCACAGTCGAAACAATTAAACTGATAAATACCAGATTTTTTATTATTAGGAATTTTATCTTTTATAGAGAAATGCAATAAAATTTTAATACTATATTTATTTTGAAGAACTAAAGTTTGTGACGATATACCTCCAGCTGAATCTCTCTCCATCTTAATCGGAGTGACAAGAGATAAAATTATGTGACTCCGATTTCGTAATATATTATTTAATTGTATAATCTGGATTACAATTCACTCGAACTTTCTTTCTTAATGAGTCACTGTAAATTACCTCCAACACATTGATAAATCCTTATTTTTAAGTTAATATTTGTGGCGATATAACAGGTCGTCTCGTTTCTCGATGATTAATCAGCCCCAAAGTTGGGAGCGATCTTTGTGACCGTCCCTCTTAATCATTGCAGGTCGAATTGTTTCTTGATGATTGAGTTTGATATGTTATTTAATTTGATTGTATAATCTAACGCCCACTCGTCACTATTACGAATACCGAATAAACTCTTTTTTAAGGTTATTAACTTTCCGTTACAATTATATTCACCGCAACATTTTTTCATCGTCATGAAACCAGATTGAAGAACATATATCTATCTCAAGATTATTGATTTTCAGTAACTATCGTTGCTCCTCTGTTAATTTTGTAATTGCCTGATGTACTGCTACGTCACCGCATTACGTAATACAATTATTACTACCGCCAATCACAAATTTACACATATATTTGTTTTTAATATTGTCATTACATGACCTACTAAGTCATATCAGAAAACAATATTCATATAAAAAGTTCTAACTAAAACATATCGTTACAAGTTATACCAAATTCTTTTAAAAAAATTGAAAATGTTTCTTAACCCAAGGATAGTAAGTAAATCTTTTAAAATTATAATCATGTTTTATTTTTTAACGGTAGAAATATCATTAACAGTTTTTTGATATTTAAATTTTTCATTGTTTATGTATAAAGTCTTTATTAAAACCATTAATTAAAACAGTATTAATAATATGTTTATATTCTTTATTGAATTCCTCTTTATTCAGGGGTCTATTTGTTAACCTATAAATTAGACTATTAAAAACAGCAGAAAACTGTTAATGATATTTCTACCCTTAGAAAAATAAAAGACTATTATAATTTTAAAAAAATTTACTTACCATCCTAGGGCTAAGAAAAACTTTCAAAAAAAAAAAACTTTTTAAAAAGTCTGGTATAACATTACTTCCTCAAAATATAGTATTCAAATTTTATTGCATTTCTCTATAAAAGATAAAATTCCTAATAATAGAAAATCTGGTATTTATTAATTTAATTGTTTCGATTGTAATAAAGTTTATTTTGGAAAGACAAAACGTAATTTAGAAACCAGAACGAAAGAACATTTTCGTAACATTAAGTATAAACAAACTGATAAATCGGTCGTAGCAGACCATTTTGGGTCATTTCACCATGAAATAAATCTTGAAGTTAAATTATTAAAACAATTAAATGGTCCGATAGATTTAAAGGTTTGGGGAAATATATTTATTTTAAGAAACCAACATCGCGTAATGAATTTTGAAATACCGGCAGTCGATTCTGTTTTTAAATTTGTTTCATTTTAAGATTTTGGTAGTACTAAGAAGAACATTTCAACATCTAGCGTTCGTAACGATGACGACAGCATTTTGTTTCCGGCTGAAGATGTGTAAAAGTTTACATGAAATCGCGATCCCGGAGAATTTATAAGAATTATCATCATTTCTTATAAGATAAGTGAAGTTTTAAGTTACAAATCGTTATATTTGTATATAATAGCTACATTGTTGGATGTGAAAGCAAGCAACTACTCCGGATGTACAGCTCCTGGGCGATACATGTGGATCAAATTGATGATGCTCCAATTTGTTGTGAGAATCTTATCGATTTTCGACAACACTTTCCGTCTTCCACATCGTCGCGGCACACAAATTAATATTGTAACTAGTGACGAATCATTGCCCCATCTCCCCTAATGTATTTTCTAAGATTTGAACTCAAAATATGCTTCCGTCACAGCGACACGCTGCGAGCGCGCGTGAAATCCATTATCCCCGACTGCGACCCGGAGCAAACCACTGACCTAAATACAACACAAATCTAACCTACATCCCTAATGGAGGGACCGCGAACTCATCTAGGCCATGTCCGCGACTTTCTCAACGCCCTGTATATGTCTTGAAGTTCCCTAAATAAAAAAGTTTACAAAAGATTCCCCCTGTGTGTATGTTATTTTAGACGCTCCTTAAGTGGTATGGTTTTCTAAGCGTCCTATTAATTATTGGGCTGAAATAGTCTTAATTTTGATTACGGCCTCTTTATCAGGTTTGGGGTTCTTTATGTAGCGTAAATCTAAGACACAGGACCACCAACTTTACTGCTCTTCTGACACAAAATAGAGTATTTGAGCATCATGAATCAAAAACAAATTCAGTTAAGGTGAGACTGTACGCAAAAATTGGAAATAAAATCATTTTTGTATAGTTAAAAGTTCACACTTTTCTGCACATTTTGGTACAGAATAGTCATATACTATAATTAAAAGTGGACTTAAACGAAGTTTAAGAATGTACTGACAGCTGTCAATTTGTTAGCTTACTGTGCATCTATTTACAAAATTTGGAATAAGTCCAGAAGTGTTTCATCCAGGAGCCTGAGAAATAGCTTGTTTTTTAGAGTAATTTTTGCTGCGTATGTTGGCATTGATATCGTCTTGTTTATTCTATTATCTTTAGAACTAATAATTCCCTAGTTTTGTTATTCTGTGGCTGTGACTCGTGTTTTGTTTACAAGCAACTTTCCCTTTAGTATTTATCTAACTGAAAGTGCAGTTGTGTAAGAAGATGACAAAACCTAAAGCGTTTTCAGAAACGTAAGAACAAGGGCAATAGATTCTACACGACAGTACCTTGTCTGTAGAAGTCAATGAAAATGATACCCAACCATGTGCAACTCCACCAAGTGCTTCGTAAAGGAAGTTACAAACAAATGTAAATATTAAACATAAACTGTGTTGAAGACTGTACTCTGACTGATGACTGAAGTAAACAAATTCCGAGCAATATGTGTGACAATCCAAAGAACTTTTAAAAACAGAGTGAGAAAGGATACAAAAATAAAAATGTATAAGTTAATGGCTATTCCAACTTTACTATATGGAAGCGAAACCTGGGTGCCAACACAAAAGGATTAAAATAAAATACAGACTGCAGAAATGAAACCAATCCATGACAAAATATGAGAACGAAGGCAACAATGGTATGAACATATATTAAGAATGGAGGATGGAAGATATCCAAATGCAGTATTAAACTATAATACAAAAGGAAGAAGAGACAGGAGACGACGCAGGAAACGCTGGAGAGATCTATGAAGCCGGAATGGGCGATATACCCAAACCATGAAGTGAAGAATAAGAAAAAGACTGTAGTCAATCTAATATTGTGGTAGATTTAGGAATTTAAGACGAGTGACAAACTGTGTCATGCAGATTATGTGGTGGTGAGGTTAGGTTACAAGAGGAATCGAGTACAAGAACTAGTATAGGGAATAAATTGAAAATTGTATGTTTGAATTGTAGTTTTGAAACGTCATTTTGCTCTTCACAACAGTGTGCTAATAGTGACCTCTATGAAAACAATGTCAGACTCATTTATTGGCTAAGATGTATAGACAAGAGACTTGGAGTTGGTAAAATGTTGTGTGGTCTTATGAATTTACCAAATCCCCCAACAAAGTGATTCAAATATACAACACTTTTTGGAAATAGCCTGCAAAAAGTTGCAGAAAATTCCATAAGATCAGCTGTCAAAGAAACTTTGTTACTAAATGAAAATAATAAAGCTATTTTAATCAACCTCCAGAGTAAATTGTAAGCTATAGACCTTATTGGAAACTTTAAGGCTGTTTTTCTCAAAATTAAGTATTTTTTAACATTTGTCCCATTTTCTCACAAACTTGAATATATTACATATAACTTTTACATATCTACAAGCACAGTAACTTATTATGTTAAATTAAGCTACATTTTATTTAACAATTACTAAAGGACACTGCTATTATATCCTATACCAGACAGCTGTCTAACAACGAGGTCTGTATCGAGTTGAATGCTGATTAAGATGTTATTGTTTATAGTGTGGAGTTGCTGTACATCTCGCGTACCTCACAAGTCCAAGAACACTTATGTATATACAATTTAAAATCAGTAAGCTTTTCATCATGGAGCAGGCCGGTGCTTCAGCCGAAATAAAACACAATCGAGGCAAACCTTTAACAAGTGACGAGAGGCGAATGATCGTGTATTGTTTCGCGGTGTTTAAAGAAAGAAATCCGGAATTGTCTATAAAACATTGAGAAAGAAACTGATGATCTCCTTGGTGTTTCCGCAAGTAGTGTACATAGTGTTAGAATGGAACAGCAAACATCCGGAACTCTAAGAACTCCGGGAAACAGCGCGTCGAGAAATACAAGTGCTATACGCAGTAAAGTTCAGAAATGAACCAACTCATAGATTTAATAAGTTAATGTGTAACCCAACTCTATTTATTTATTGTCTAGAAGTTAGCGCTGCTATATATACTGCTAACGTCTAACACGTGGCGAGTTGAGTCAGTTCCGTCTTTTGTTTACAGCAGAATTAAACTAGAATGAGACAGAGTATACCTAAACTTAGTCAAAGAATCTGAAAATTTATGCTTTTATTGTGAATGTTGCCTGCTCTCATTCAAAAGTATGTCTCGTACAGAGAAACATAATACAGCATCGAGTTCATTTGTTCCCACAATTCCGACTCAGAATACAGTCCAAACATTAACCAACGTGGATGATACTTTTGAAGGAGCCTAAATCCAGTGTCAATTGTTGCTTCGCCTGTATCGCACACTGATACGTTCCAAACTGAACTATGGTTTTGTCAGGACGGCACGCTGACCATGGCAGCTCAATGGGTTAGAGCGACTGGACGGAAACCTGGAGATCCGTGATTCAAATGCCGGTCATGGCATTGAATTTTTCATGTTTACTCTATCCATAAGAAAAACCTTAGACTATATACGGCTAGTGTGAAAAAATGATTAACTTCCATCAATTAACTAAAATAATAAGAGTTAAATGATAAAGCCTGGGACTCAAGTACTTACGATAGTAAGTCACCACAAACGTATATCTCGGTGTAATATTTGTTGCTTCACTGTGACTAGCTTCATTTTTTGTGTGATTATAAACATTACTATTTACTTTCAATGTTTGTAGTTCGTGTTTTGTTTCCATGGTGCCACATATTGTAAGAAATAACCATCATACCAACACACAAAATTCCACCAGAAACTTTTCCCGCTAATTACAAATGTATTAACTTAGTACATTCAATCGAACTCAAATGACAGGATTCTGTGAATCCAAGAGACAACATGCACGTGCGCCTGAGCATTTAAATTGTCATGTATGGGTATTTAAATGACTGAAACTCATAAATTTAGTTGGATTATGATACTATAAGGTTCAAAGTATTTTATTAGCTCAAAAACAAAAGAATATTTTTACCGTATTTTTAGCCAATTTCGGTGCTGCATTCCCATAAACCTCATTATTGTCTATGGCTCCGTGGTGGCGAAGGAATTTTGGGCTTCTATTGTCCTGTTGTTTACGTGTCCGGACTCGTCTGCCCGTTCTGACTTAAGACAACTTTTTCCTTATATTTATTTCATTTATACTTTAATCCTATTACAATATTCCTTTAGACTTTATTTCTTATCTCATATATTCCCAATTGCGTATTAATAAATTATATGATTTTATCATCCCTTTCTTATATGCTTCTCTCGGAAACCTGTGTCACCAGTTTGCTTCTTATACAGAGTATACCCTTTGTGGCAAACGTTTATAGAATCTATAGAAAGTTGTGCGACTGTTACATATTTCTCTCACTCCGAGAAGACAAAGGAATGTCTGTTGCTCTCTTTGAAACTGCAGTACTCTGATTACTAATTCAAATTCTGTCGTACACAAACGTACGAGCTCAGACAGAGAGAAAAGCTGCACTCACACAAACTGCTGAGAATTTACAACAGTTGTTCCACATCAAATCCCCAACAGAGAATAGAAACCAGGACGAGTAAATATTTTTAAATATATTGTCTAATGAATACGATTCAGTGAGTGTTTACCAGGCGGCGTTACTGTGGCAACCAAACGTCTCTATTTGTATTAGGTGCGTTCGGTACACATGATCTTTGCCCATAGCAGAGGGGGGGGACGTAATTAAAAGCTTTATTCGTTTAGGATTCAGTGAAACGGAAATTAAACAACTCTTTCTGATACATAATTACCTGAGCTCTTTTGTAGCACAGTTCATACAGGGTGTTTCTAAACGACGCCGAATGAATATATAGAAGTAGTTGCTCAGCCTCTATGTGACATATATACTTAGCTTTTGCCGCCAATAGGACCGCATAACGTTCCAGAATGAGTGTGGATTAGGCAGTTACAAGAACAACGCTACGTGCCTCACGCTATTAAAGCTTGCAGGGAGGTGACAAACCGTGCCGCGTCCTCTAGCTGTTTGTACATATACCGACATACTCCACGGTGGCTTGCTACGAGGGCTGTTCAATAAAGAATGATCATAATTTTCTTACGGTCATAATTTTTCGCACTACAATTCAATCTTATTATATTCTGTTAGCTTAATGTGAAACAAACACGCCGTAGTAGTTTCATTGTTGGTACTCCTGGTTCCCGCCTGTGAGAACCAGGCGAGTTCAGACATGTTCAGTATCGCCTACCGCTGCAATGGAGGTAACACGCGAGGAACAATATGCGGCTTTGAAATTCTGCTTTCGTCTCAACAAATCTTCAGTTGAGGCCTATACAATGTTACAGGAGGCCTATGGAGAGTCCGTTCCTCCCTACAGCACAGCTCGAAGGTGGTTTAAAATGTTTAAAGAGGGGAGACAATCAATTTCAAAGGAAAGTGGACCAGTGCTCCAGTTACTGCTCTTACGGAAGAAAACATCAACACTGATGCTGCCATTGTGAGAGAGGATTGACGAATTACCTTAAGATCACTTTCTGAAATACTGAACATTTCATTGGGTGCCACCCACACGTTGGTGACAGAAATATTGCACATGAGACGTGTTTGTGCGCGATGGGTTCCAAGACTGTTGATTCCCGAACAAAAGGACATTCGCATTAAAGTTGATGTTAGAGGAAGATCCGGAGTTTCTTCCAAACGTAATCACTGCTGATGAAACTTGGCTACATCATTTTGATCCTGAGAGCAAACAGCAAAGCTCAGTGTGGAAATCTCCTTCATCACCAACCCCCCCCCCCCAAAAACAAAAGTGGTTGCTTCTGCTGGGAAAGTTATGGTCATCTCATTCTTTGATATTCATGGAATGGTTTATCAGCATGTTGTACCTGCACACACATCAGTAACTGGACAATACTACAGGGATGTCCTGAAAACATTGCAAGTTCATATCAGACGCAAAAGACCACATTTCCGTGAAGCAGGTGGATGTGCGGCCGCATATTGCCAATGTTGTTGCTGAATATCTTGCAAAAATCAACGTCAAGTGCATCCCTCACCCTCCCTATAGTCAGGATTTAGCCCCATGTGACTTTTTTCTATTCCCTAACTTGAAGAAACGCCTTCGTGGGAGGCATCATCCATCATCAGAAGCAGTGGTGAAGGCTGTGGAGGCGATTTTGAAGGATCTCTCAAAAATTGTTTCCAGCATGTCTTTGAAGACTGGCAGAAACGCTGGGACAAAGGCATCGCATTCAGGGGAGACTATTTTGAGAAGGACCATCAAAATTATGAGGATCAGTAGAGATAATTTTTCCAAAAAAAAATATGATCATTCTTTATTGAACAGCCCTCGTACGAAACAGCTATAATCGTTCGGTGTCGTTTTGAAACAACCTATATATACTTTCATTAGCACGTATTTATGAATAGAGAGGGGAAACTTTTGATGTTCAGATTTTACAAGACACGCGTTTTTATATATGAAAAGGTAAATGGGAAAATCGGTCGGGTCCAGGTTCATCCGCTGGCCTTGGGATATCTCAGCAATAGAAAGTGACACAGTGAGTACTTTGAAAAGATTTGACTATCGTTTAGCTTACTACTTTCCTTTTGCTTTACACACAAGGAAAAGTTTAAAAAATATTTAGAGAAGGTTTATTTGTACTAACAAAAAGTAAATAGAATAAAATTTGCAGAAGAGAGTGTCGTGTAAATATAACACATCACGTTAACGTCAGACAAAATCCAGCCATACTGACAACAATGCCTCAAAAGTTGATCAACTCTTTCCAATTGCTGAAAATAGATCCATACATTCATCTGTAACAAATTCCCAGCATATCACATCCACAAAATTCCACCAAGGACATAACATTATTTTGCTTCCGAACCTACGAGGGTGGGTCAAAAAGTAATGCTATATTTTTTTTCTTTAAATAAGTAAGTTCTGTGAAAACTTTGAATTTGGCACAATTCCTCAAATCTTTTTCTCCAATCCCCTGCAGTAGTAACTTCCTAAGTCAACAGGTGGCAGCACTGCATCCTCTTGCAAAAATGCTGACATCGACATACGTATTAGACAGCGTTCTGTGTTGAATTTTTGACTGTGGAAGGTGAAACGCCAATTCGCATTCACGAAAGGCTAATAAATGTGTATGGTGATGCAACGGTAGATGTCAGCACTGTTAGACGATGGGTTCGTCGCTGTAACGAAGCTGAAGGGCAAACACCATTGGCAGATGAAAAGCGAAGCGGCAGTGACTCCATGCAACATTCAGCGAGTCGATGACATCATTCGTGATGATCGCCGGGTAACAACATATGAACTGTGTCGCATTAGCTCCCTCAGTAAAGGCAGTGAGATGACGATTATTCAACAACTGAGTTACTCAAAAGTTTGCTCACGTTGGGTACCAAGAATGTTAACCGCTCAAAACAAAGAAACAAGGAAAACAATAGACCCCGAACAATTGCGGCTCTTCAATTTGGAGGGAGAGGAGTTTCTGGAAAAAATTGTTACTGGAGACGAAACGTGGGTTCATTTTTTGAACCTGAATCAAAGAGGCAGTCAATGGAATGGCATCACACAACGTCACCGAAGAAAAGAAAAACTTAGCGGTCGGCAGGGAAAGTTGTGGGATGCAAAGTTTGTGCTTATGATTGATTTTTTGGAGCAGGTATGCACAATAAATTCTGTCCAATACGTCAGAACTCTCAAAAAACTGAAAGCACGTCTTCTTTGCCGAGTTCGCCCAACAGAAACTATGGCGGATGTTCTTCTTTTGCATGACAATGCAAGACCACACACCGGCCGTTACACCACTGCAGAAATTGAGAAATTGGGATGGCAAGTCTTACCTCACTGACCTGGCACCATCAGACTTTCATCTGTTCGGACCACTAAAGGAAGCTCATTGTGGGATTCATTTTGAAGATGAGGAGGCTGTGAAAACGTCCGTGCGTCAATGGCTTAGGAAGCAAGACCGTGTGTTTTACCGCACTGGAATACATGCCCTAGTTAAAAGGTGGACCAAAACTGTGGAAAAGGACGGAGATTATATTGAATAATGACAAATTAATCGTCAATGTTGTAGTTTTCAAGCTATGCAAATTGGATTCAATTTTCTTGGCAATTCAAAGAGAAAAAAAAAATAGGAGGAATTACTTTTTCACTCAACCTCCTACTTCTTTAACAATGTTTGCACTATCTTGAGGTGTCCGTTAGGTGCACTTTTCATCACGTGACACTTCTCCCGATAAATCTATCAACCGAGAGATTAGCGATAAGCTGACGTCATGAATGCACTCTACGTTGAGTCATTCGTGTCGTACAGATTTACAGCTTCCATAAACGATTTTTAAGATGGTAACTTTTGAAGCACAACTTCATCTGACAATCTCTTTGGAATATTTTCCAAAACTCTAGACATATTCTCAATATTCCGTGACTTGTGTTTTCGTCTCCAAGTTGTTCTACTCGCTTACACCTTTACAAGTCTTCGATCCATGGCAAAAGTTTTATAAAGTTTTTTTTTTTTTTTTTATAAAGTTTCTATTATGCTTCAGCAGGATCCGTAACGTTTGCTGCCTCAGATTGTAATACCAACTGTTGGCATCCAACAGATCAATAACACTTGGCAGCAAAACAATAATTTTTTAATGTTTCGAGCAGTTCATGAGGCAATTCCTACTAATTTTGGCTTGACAAAAACAAATATGACAATGAAAAAATTTTTATTAGCTCTAGTTTCTATGATATACACAAGGTGGAAGTATTACATATTAACGGATTGAGAGAAAAGGATACACTTTAATTACATACATGCTAACAACAATGAAAGTGCATTGGATTTTTTAACTGGTAATTACATGCTAAGAGTTCTAAATTGCTGGTAAAATACTTCGCAGATAGTCGTGTCTGAAGAGAATCATTACTTCGTCGTCTTCTAGCTTGCCTCTTGTGATGGAGTTCCGCAGAATCCCTATACAAAGACCAACAGTAATCCGCAAGTATTACTTCATTCCAACGGCTCTGATATCTTTGTTCCGTAACAGAAATGTCCTGATGGAATCTCTCCCCATGTTCATCACTAACAGCTCCACAACTAGGAGGGAAAAAGTCTAGGTGGGAGTGGAGAAAATGGATCTTAAGGGACATGTTGCAGGAGCACTGTCACCAAATGCTTGTAGTTGTCATCTCTTTTGTTGCCTAAAAATCCACGAACAACACCCTTGAAGGCTTCCCAAGCTTCCTTTCCTTTTCCCTCCAAAATTTGGTGAAATGCAGGATCCTTTACAAGTTCTCTTATTTGTGGTCCGACAAAAATGCCTTCCTTAAGTTTTGCATCACTTAATTTCCAAAATTTCTCTCTGATTGTGTTTTGTTATTTGACAGATGTGCTAACTCCTCCCAAAATTTCCCCCAAATTTAAAATCTTCATTCTAAAAAATTAAATGTCACTTTATCTTCAAAACAAGAGCTAATCTATCATTTTCATGGCGATGTTTGAATTCAGCAGATGGAAATACATGTAAATGCACTATTTTTAAGCCCGTAACATTTTCATTGTCGCCCAGTGTAACCATACTGACAAAAGCATATATACGTAGATATAAAATCGGACATTACTGATGTGATTTTGAATGAGAGAACGGCACATGAAGTGTAGTTGGAGGACTGTCATTTAACCCCGGAGTTCACGCTCCGCACTGACGGCTGGACTCCTCGGCGTCAGCTTACTTTTGTGACAGACCGGGGTTGATCATTAAATTTGGAAACGGGCGCCAACAGTACACTCATTACAATACTCGACGCAGAAAAGCAATGTGCAGAAATTTTTATACCAGACACGCCATAACAAAATAAGAATGTATAAGCAGTCCAAGGTGAAAAGTAATTTTAATATTAGATTACATTAATTAAAGTGAAAATATAATGGCACTAATGCCCGATTTCACCAGCAGATGTTAAGACTTAACACGAGTTTAGCAACAGTTAAAATAAAAATTGCATTTCATCAACAAGTGTTAGCTTAGCACTCGTGTTAAATCTCTTGTTAAACTATGAAGCCAAATTTCTGTTGTTAAGTGCTTAACAATTGTAAATAGTCAAGATGGCGGGCATGAACGCAGCTGTTGATGTCGATTTGTTATATTTAAGATCGTCTAAATGGCATTCGTAATAGAGTACGGCCTATGAGGAGAAATTATTTTGAGGAGCTATCAGAAGAACATTTTCTACAAAGGTATAGACTGTCAAAACAAGTTGCTATGAAGGTTACTGTGGAAGTACAAGAGAGGTTAGAACATGCATCGAAAGGAATATGCCGATCTCGTCTTTGCTTCAAGTAGTAATAACTTTGTGATTTTATAATTCACTGAATTATGTGGATAATACACCTTTCACCTCCCGTCTTGAAACATTCAAGTCTCTCGTCCTTCTTCGCACCTCGTTTTAAATTTACGTAATACTGAGTTAGAACATGCATCGAAAGGAATATGCCGATCTCGCCTTTGCTTCAAGTATTAATAACTTTGCGATTTTATAATTCACTGAATTATGTGGATGATACATTGTCCACCTCCCGTCTTGAAACGTTCAAGTCACTTGTCCTTCTTCGCTCCTCGTTTTAATTTACGTAATACTGAGTTAGAATATGCATTGAAAGGAATATGCCGATCTCTCCTTTGCTTCAAGTATTAATAACTTTGCGATTTTATAATTCACTGAATTATGTGGATAATACACTGACCACTTCCCATCTTGAAACGTTCAAGTCATTCGCCCTTCTTCGCTCCTCGTTTTAATTTTACGTAATACTGAGTTAGAATATGCATCGAAAGGAATATGCCGATCTCACCTTTGCTTCAAGTATTAATAACTTTGCTATTTTATAATTCACTGAATTATGTGGATAATACACTGTCCACCTCCCGTCTTGAAACGTTCAAGTCACTCGTCACTTGTCCTTCTTCGCTCCTCGTTTTAAATTTACTTAATACTGACGAAGTTGTTTCGTGCTTCTAGGTGACACATACATTTGAATTAAATTCGTTTGTTATATTTTCCTACGTGACATCTTTCTCTTTTACATTCACCGCCTACTTCGTTACCAATTCAATTAACAATTATTTCCTCATCGATGAGAAATTTGTCCCACGGCATATCTTACGATTTTGTTCACCCGCCATTTGTTCAGCTGTGTGCAGACGAAAATGAAGACAAAAGCGCATCGCAGTACGTTCAGAAAATAATACGAGTCATTCATAGCCTTCTACAGCTGTAATACTTACCAGTTTCTTGGCTTTAACACGAGTTTGTTAACATTTTCAGAAAACAGGTTGGTGAAATGCAAGAAATTTAACAGTAGTGTTAGCGCTATGACAATTGTTACGTTACATTTGTTAATGTTGAGTTTAACATCTCTTGGTGAAATCGGGTATGAAACAATTATGTATCGAAAAGATAAAATTACTGACATATTCTACTTATATTAAAATATACCTAAAGGCATAAACATTAATGCCTCAATTTATGAAGTATGTGATAGAAAACAGCCATTTATAGTTACAATAAGTGTTGTTATTAAATTATTTTGTTTTGCTACCATGCTTTCAATTATAATGATCATATAAATGCCGCCGGTGTGCCGGAATTTATCCTACAGGAGTTCTGTCAGTAAATGTACTGACATGAGGCTGTCTGGGCTGGATTTGAACCTGCCACTTTGGAAACAATAGGTCAGCGTCTAAGCAACTGACACATCCACAGCTAATTCAAATAGATTTCATGCCAATATACCTATGTACCTTAAAAAGTAATTATTTATATAAGTTTTACATGGTCATGTTTATGGTTGGCCTTTTTATTAAAATATTTTATTACATATTATGTGTAGTGATTAAATAACGAAAGTATATGAAGGTTTTATTTTGTGAGGTGTGATTACGAGACAGGCCGAGACTTACGAACTAAATAAAATCCTTTTAACTGGTACATCAACACTCTTTTTGACAGTCCTGAATATTTCTATATTCTGATTAAGAAACGACGCGGTATGCTCTCCAAAGTTGTTCGTCTTTTGTCTGACAATGCACCAGTTCATTCATCTCAAGTTACAGTTGACAAAACAAGTGAATGTGGCTTTGAGATCTTACCTTACGTAGTTAACCTAGACAGCATTCACCTGGTGACGCGGGAAACCCCCGAAAATCCCATGTGTCAGGTAGGTCGGCCACGGGAATCGAACCTGGACTTTCCGAATGTGGGCCACAGACGAAACTAGTAGGTTGTGGTCAGGGTCGTGTTTTCACATCCTACCCAGGACCGATACCAACGAATATATTGGAAATTGTTGACGTCACAAAAAATTTGGCATTAGGAGATCTGGTTTACATATTAGTCATGTCAGTATACCAAAGGAAAACATCATTGGAGCTAATTTTGACAAAATTGTGTTAAATTAGTGCAAAATATCCCTTGAAATAGGCTAGTTTAGATTTGTAGGCGTTATCTTAGAAAATATTTATATTGCATCGTTGTAAGACACTTAAGATACACAGCGTGTTTCAAAACAGCACCGACCAAACATATAGAAGTAATATTGCTTATGAGTGTTTAACGTGTTCCAAAATTCCGTTATAGCAGTCCATGATGACAAATAAGCTGGTGGACATATGCAACTTATACCTTTTAGAGGGACGTTAATGTTAGTGAGGTTGAGGATGGAAGCGTTAAATGATAAACAGAACAGAAAACAACATCAAAGAATTGTAAATAAATTAACCAAAACTAAATGGCTTATACAATGAGACGAGCATTTTATTTCACGTGTTTGATAATACTAAATAAAACATTTGTAACTGAAAAGGAAGCTGTTGATATTTACAGTAAGTGGTTGAAAGTATTGTACAATTAAGATCATAACAAAATGCTCTGAAGTTAAACAAATAAATATCATCATTGATATAACTATTTTTACAATTCATAATTTTAATGAAACTAAATTAATCGTGCGTTCGTTGAACTCCTTTCAGCTGTTCCATCCATCAAAACCATATCCGTCATTTCGGTGTTCGTATAGCGCTCCATATTGCTTGGATTTGCTATCTAAGTACACGCAAAATCCTCTCTGTTAGGACGGAATGTGTAGTTTTACACTGAAGAGCAACCTTCAACTGTCCGAGTTATTAGTCGACTTTTGTACAAAGAACTGCCCTTTGTCCCATTACCTGAAAGGTAGGCTAGGGTCACTGTTAAAGAGCAAGGAGTAATGTTTTTGTTTTCATGGCCGGTACGTCCCAATAACAACTTTTGAGGTTCGCACACCAGTGGTTCCTGCGCTGCCTAATCACAAAATCATGTAATATTTAATGCTACATAAAATTATACCTAACAGAACTTCGAAGCTGTGACACCGAAATTCGGACTAGTTAAGTTATAAACTACATACGGCTATAATCGTTCGGTATCGTTTTGAAACACCCTGTGTATTATAAACTAGCTGACGCGGCAAGTTTCGTACCAGCAATAAAAGTTGTCTGAACTTATCTATATAAATAAACCAAATTCGGATTAGTTATTTTCCTGCAATCACGGATGAAGTTTAAATACAACAATTAAGTTAATCACTTTAAATTTATTTGATAAACAATATTTTTTGTCTTTTTTGTAGTTCGTAAATATATAAAGATGATAAAGGTGATGGTTTTCCGACGCTCGAACACACGATGTATAATTTGCTCATGAGAGAAACAGGTAAACTCCAAGGTGATTCCGCAAACTTCCAGCGACTGCCCTTGCAATTTATTTAAAACCAGTTAAGTTATTTTTAAAAATGTAAATTGTATTCCATAATATCCTCCTCTAATCAATATGTAACGAAAATGAAGATGCTAAGCTGAGGAAATTCGTTGGAAATAGATTCCTGGAAGTCCAAACAGTTTTTGGGATTTTACACGTTTTGTTTTTGACCCTTGTCTATTTTCAAGTAAGCTAGAAACATGTGACAAACGCTATGGAACATCTGTTTAAGACGGTGTTTTGTTTCGAAAGAAAGTCCCCTGTTCGTCTACTTGCTATGCAAATGTGGCCCTACAAAGAAAACCAGGGTTCCGAATGTAAATCATATCGCCATCACAAGAAGAAGAAGAAGAGTTTGCTGCAGAAATAAGCTCGTATGAATCTTAAAACCTGTTACAGGTGTCAGACTCAACAAGATGTACGACCTTGCTATCAGTCCTTTGTAATTTGGATTTATGGAACAATCTACGAACCTCTCTTCCAGTTTTCAACAGAAACGATACACCGAGCGATGTAGCACTCCCATCTGAGAGGTTATGGGGTCGGTTGCCAGTCTCACCTTTGCTCTTTAAGGGCACTGGGAGGTTGATAGGTTTTAAAAATTCCTTTTTTTTTTAATGTTAAAAAATTATATAATTCTTTAGCTTTAAAATGATATATAACATAGGTTGTGAGCTGGTATTAAAGTCCTTTAATTCGTCAATTTAAAGATGGCGGTGTAGTGATACGCCCACTTCCTGAGAATGGTGCTAAAAACTATAAAAGATATTGACACAACATTTGTAGTGGTTATTTGTTAATGTTCCTTGAACACATTCGGCTAACATTTATATTCGTGTGATTTATAAAATGGATGAAAACAAATATTCAATCCTTGAAAATATTATCTTTTTTTTACTCAAAACTAATTAATTTTTCATGTGCATAGTATAAACCATAAGTGATTTTCATTTAGCCGATATTATAAAACTCTATCTGAGGTTATTTAGGATAAAACTTGGTGCATGTAGCTTTAAATTCCTACAAGTAAAGTGCACCTGAAATATAGGGTGCAATATTTTTTTCGGGACACACGGTGTGATTTATACCCCTTTTGCATGGACCAGTAGTTAAAGGCCCACATCCTTATACATTAATCATATCGAATTTAAATTTCTGATAATGTTTAGTTTTCTATATATTTAAATTTTATATTGGTAAAAATAACCTCCAAGTGCCCTTAAATTCGATTGCAGCGACAATGTCACGATTTTCTCTATCACTTAATTTCCTTTTATAAATTCTTATGGAAATGAAATGCTTAAGGATTCTTAAGCAGTTGGCGTAACGAAGAACATAAATATAAGAGACTAAACATGTGCTGTGTGAGTCTTCAAATTCCAACAGCATTGTCGGTTTATCTACGATGTCACTGCAAAAACGTCAGTACAGTACAATCTAAGTTCATTTGGTCCTGGCTTAAATAATAGAAAATCGCTACGCTTGCTTAGGTCGAAAGATCAACCGAGGTGGCGGAGTTTGATACCAGCAGAGGCAAAAGTTTTTGTTTTTAGTTATTTTTTCGCGAATTTTCGAACTTTTTTTCAGGGATACTATTTTTAGCGATAAGTGAGAAGACTTTTATTATTTTTAATCTGCATATAAAATTTACATTTATTTCAAATTACATAAATATAACTTTAATTTACGACAGTAAATTTAGTTTCCCGTAACATTCATGTCTTCATAGCATGAAGCTAGAAGTCGTGAAAAGAATGTTTACAAATTTAACAAAAGCAAGATAAAATTTAACACTTACCAAAGCCAATACAGTGACGTCATAATTCTCACTGCAATAACAGCTAAGCGGTGCAATAATAAACTGACACCACAGCACCCGGCTGGTCCGTTATACTCAGAACTGTTTGTCGTATGCTAACTGGAAATGTTATTTATTGGATAGCACACCGTGTACACCAAAACCTCCTATTATGTTGACTAAAGGTACTGAACTTCTAGGAAGCTACTCTCAGACATTACATTAACATAAAAATATGGTCCCTCAGGGCTTACGAATGTGTTCCGAAATGCCCGAAAGTTAAAAAATGCATACAAACAATACCTCACTGAAAACCACCCAGATTTAGAAGTTAAACTGTTCCCATTGCCTGTACTGACACGCTGGTCTAGCTGGTTTAATTCAGTAGTTTACATTGTCAGCTATTTATATGCAATTGTCGATTTCTTTTCGAAAAAGAAATACTTTCATTTCCTGCGAAAAATTTGTTAAATAATCATTTTTGCGATGCCAAGTGCTGCAATATTGTAAAGGTAAAGGCAACATTTGTTTCTAAAAATTGCAGATTGATAACAGCTCCAATATTAGAATTTCAATCTAAACAAAAGCCTGATGCTCATCTTGTTTTATCCCGAATTAACTCGCTAAGAACCAAATGTGAAATATTAGAGAGTGGTCACTTTGGAAACAGAGTAAGTACACTTGTAGATCATATCATGGATCCCAGTGTTAGAGAAACAGTAGAAGAGAATCTAAAAGTTTGCTGCCGTATGACTTAGTCTAAATTAAACTCCATTATGACAAAAGAAACTGATGATGTAATAACCATAAAAGCTATATCATTTGTTTGAGCCTTCTAGGTTAGTTATTAAATCAAGTATAAGTGATTTAAATCATGTAATGGCATCATTTAAACAACTAAATGCATTTCATTGTTTAACAACAAAGCCATGATGGTAACAATAACAGATTAGATGTAGTAACAGCACTCTTGACATTGAAGACAAAAGCTGATTCTTACCGCAATTTCTGTGAAAAGTCCTTTCAATGTCTTTGGTTGCCGATGTCAAACGCTGACAGTCAGAGATTTTTCTCTACATATAACTTAGTTGTGACAGACAAAAGAACAGCGAAAATATCACAACTTGTTGTATGCTACAGTTTGACGATGTCTGATGTCTGATATTTGATCTGATTCATGTTACCTACTATCTGGTCATTTCAAATATAATATTTTAGATCGGAAATAAGGAGGTTTGAACAGTTGTGTTGCTCTAGTTACCTGTTACTTTTTATTTCAGTCATGTCATTACTCATTAATTCTTACCGAAAATTTGCACGAAATTTATGCGAATTTTATAAATAATTGTCACCACAAAACCTTACCTGTGAATACCAGCATATTCTGATGAGTAGCAAACGACAAAATATACTTTCATTACTTAATCACTACACATAATACGTTATTAACTATATTAATAAAAAGGTCAGCCATAAACATGACGATGTAAAAGTATCATAAATAATTACTTTTTAAGGTAAATAGGTATAAAGGCATAAAATCTATTTGAAGTTGCTGTTGATGTGTCAGCTGTTTAGACGCTGACCTATAGTTTCCAAAGTGGCAGGTTTAAATCCAGCCCA
Source organism: Mantis religiosa (assembly GCA_030765055.1). Taxonomy (NCBI): domain Eukaryota; kingdom Metazoa; phylum Arthropoda; class Insecta; order Mantodea; family Mantidae; genus Mantis; species Mantis religiosa. Next base: position 222,206,778 of record CM060951.1, on the reverse strand, counting down.
GACAGCCTCATGTCCGTACATTTACTGACAAAACTCCTGTCGGATAAATACCGGCACACCGGCGACATGTATATTGATCATTACAATTGCTAGCATGGTAATCAAACAAAATCATTTAATAACAACACTTATTGTAACTATAAATGGCTGTTTCGTATCACATACTTCATAAATTAACTGAAGCATTGATGCTTATGCTTTTAGCTATATTTTAATATGAATAGAATATGTCAGTAACTTCATCTCTTCAAAATATAATTGTTTCAGTCTCTCTTCTAGAAAGTTTTAAATATCACCCAAATATCACCGTCCACAATCTCACCGGAAATTTATGTTTCCAGAATCCGTGCGAACCCCTCTCACACAAAGAGGTCCATGTCTATGTATCTCTGTCTGAAAAACAAATAATTCAAATCTCAGAAGTACTCTTTATTCTGAACGACTTTTACATAGCACGCCTCTGTAGCATGTCCGCCTCACGATAAAGGTCCCGAGTTCAAATCTCGATCAGTGTGATAAGGTTTCTCCGGAAGTTCCCTTATCCTAAAAGATCAATGTCTGCTAATTCTAAGCTCTATGTACCCTGTACTCATTTGAACATCATTTCATTCATCGTCCGATATGACTTAACGTTGGAGGTTTTCCCTTATTCTGAAAGATGATTGTCTGGTATCTCTAAGCTCTATGTACCCTGTACTCATTTGTACATTATTTCATTCATTGTCCGATATGACTTAACGTTGGAGGTTTTCCCTTATCCTGAAAGATGAATGTCTGGTAACTCTAAGCTCTATGTACCCTGTACTCATTTGTACATTATTTCATTCATCGTCCGATATGACTTAACGTTGGAGGTTTTCGCTTATTCTGAAAGATGATTGTCTGGTATCTCTAAGCTCTATGTACCCTGTACTCATTTGTACATTATTTCATTCATTGTCCGATATGACTTAACGTTGGAGGTTTTCCCTTATTCTGAAAGATGATTGTCTGGTATCTCTAAGCTCTATGTACCCTGTACTCATTTGTACATTATTTCATTCATTGTCCGATATGACTTAACGTTGGAGGTTTTCCCTTATTCTGAAAGATGATTGTCTGGTATCTCTAAGCTCTATGTACCCTGTACTCATTTGTACATTATTTCATTCATTGTCCGATATGACTTAACGTTGGAGGTTTTCTCTTATCCTGAAAGATGAATGTCTGGTAACTCTAAGCTCTATGTACCCTGTACTCACTTGAATATCATTTCATTCATCGTCCGATATGACTTAACGTTGGAGGTTTTCCCTTATACTGAAAGATGATTGTCTGGTAACTATAAGCTCTATGTACCCTGATATCATTTGTACATTATTTCATTCATTGTCCGATATGACTTAACGTTGGAGGTTTTCCCTTATCCTGAAAGATGAATGTCTGGTAACTCTAAGCTCTATGTACCCTGTACTCATTTGTACATTATTTCATTCATTGTCCGATATGACATAACGTTGGAGGTTTTCCCTTATCCTGAAAGATGATTGTCTGGTAACTCTAAGCTCTATGTACCCTGTACTCATTTGTACAATATTTCATTCATTGTCCGATATGACTTAACGTTGGAGGTTTTCCCTTATCCTGAAAGATGATTGTCTGGTAACTCTAAGCTCTATGTACCCTGTACTCATTTGTACATTATTTCATTCATCGTCCGATATGACTTAACGTTGGAGGTTTTCCCTTATTCTGAAAGATAATTGTCTGGTATCTCTAAGCTCTATGTACCCTGTACTCATTTGTACATTATTTCATTCATTGTCCGATATGACTTAACGTTGGAGGTTTTCCCTTATCCTGAAAGATGATTGTCTGGTAACTCTAAGCTCTATGTACCCTGTACTCATTTGTACATTATTTCATTCATTGTCCGATATGACTTAACGTTGGAGGTTTTCCCTTATCCTGAAAGATGAATGTCTGGTAACTCTAAGCTCTATGTACCCTGTACTCATTTGTACATCATTTCATTCATCGTCCGATATGACTTAACGTTGGAGGTTTTCCCTTATCCTGAAAGATGATTGTCTGGTAACTCTAAGCTCTATGTACACTGTACTCATTTGAACATCATTTCATTCATCGTCCGATATGACTTAACGTTGGAGGTTTTCTCTTATCCTGAAAGATGAATGTCTGGTAACTCTAAGCTCTATGTACCCTGTACTCATTTGAACATCATTTCATTCATCGTCCGATATGACTTAACGTTGGAGGTTTTCTCTTATCCTGAAAGATGAATGTCTGGTAACTGTAAGCTCTATGTACCCTGTACTCATTTGAACATCATTTCATTCATCGTCCGATATGACTTAACGTTGGAGGTTTTCCCTTATCCTGAAAGATGAATGTCTGGTAACTCTAAGCTCTATGTACCCTGTACTCATTTGAACATCATTTCATTCATCGTCCGATATGACTTAACGTTGGAGGTTTTCTCTTATCCTGAAAGATGAATGTCTGGCAACTGTAAGCTCTATGTACCCTGTACTCATTTGAACATCATTTCATTCAACGTCCGATATGACTTAACGTTGGAGGTTTTCCCGTATCCTGAAAGATGAATGTCTGATAACTCTAAGCTCTATGTAACCTGTACTCATTTGAACATCATTTCATTCAACGTCCGATATGACTTAACGTTGGAGGTTTTCCCTTATCCTGAAAGATGAATGTCTGGTAACTCTAAGCTCTATGTACTCTGTACTCATTTAAACATCATTTCATTCATCGTCCGATATGACTTAACGTTGGAGGTTTTCTCTTATCCTGAAAGATGAATGTCTGGTAACTCTAAGCTCTATGTACCCTGTACTCATTTGAACATCATTTCATTCAACGTCCGATATGACTTAACGTTGGAGGTTTTCTCTTATCCTGAAAGATGAATGTCTGGTAACTCTAAGCTCTATGTACTCTGTACTCATTTAAACATCATTTCATTCAACGTCCGATATGACTTAACGTTGGAGGTTTGCCCTTATCCTGAAAGATGAATGTCTGATAACTCTAAGCTCTATGTAACCTGTACTCATTTGAACATCATTTCATTCATCGTCCGATATGACTTAACGTTGGAGGTTTTCCCTTATCCTGAAAGATGAATGTCTAGTAACTCTAAGCTCTATGTACTCTGTACTCATTTAAACATCATTTCATTCAACGTACGATATGACTTAACGTTGGAGGTTTTCCCTTATCCTGAAAGATGAATGTCTGGTAACTCTAAGCTCTATGTACTCTGTACTCATTTAAACATCATTTCATTCATCGTCCGATATGACTTAACGTTGGAGGTTTTCCCTTATCATGAAAGATGAATGTCTGGTAACTCTAAGCTCTATGTACTCTGTACTCATTTAAACATCATTTCATTCAACGTCCGATATGACTTAACGTTAGAGGTTTTCCCTTATCCTAAAAGATGAATGTCTGGTAACTCTAAGCTCTATGTAACCTGTACTCATTTGAACATCATTTCATTCATCGTCCGATATGACTTAACGTTGGAGGTTTTCTCTTATCCTGAAAGATGAATGTCTGGTAACTCTAAGCTCTATGTACTCTGTACTCATTTAAACATCATTTTATTCATCGTCCGATATGACTTAACGTTGGAGGTTTTCTCTTATCCTGAAAGATGAATGTCTGGTAACTCTAAGCTCTATGTAACCTGTACTCATTTGTTGAACATTATTTCATTCATCGTCCGATATGACTTAACGTTGGAGGTTTTCTCTTATCCTGAAAGATGAATGTCTGGTAACTCTAAGCTCTAAGTACCCTGTACTCATTTGAACATCATTTCATTCATCGTCCGATATGACTTAACGTTGGAGGTTTTCCCTTATCCTGAAAGATGAATGTCTTGTAACTCTAAGCTCTATGTACCCTGTACTCATTTGAACATCATTTCATTCATCGTCCGATATGACTTAACGTTGGAGGTTTTCCCTTATCCTGAAAGATGAATGTCTGATAACTCTAAGCTCTATGTACCCTGTACTCATTTGAACATCATTTCATTCATCGTCCGATATGACTTAACGTTGGAGGTTTTCCCTTATCCTGAAAGATGAATGTCTGGTAACTCTAAGCTCTATGTACCCTGTACTCATTTGAACATCATTTCATTCATCGTCTGATATGACTTAACGTTGGAGGTTTTCCCTTATCCTGAAAGATGAATGTCTGATAACTCTAAGCTCTATGTACCCTGTACTCATTTGAACATCATTTCATTCATCGTCCGATATGACTTAACGTTGGAGGTTTTCCCTTATCCTGAAAGATTAATGTCTGGTAAATCTAAGCTCTATGTACCCTGTACTCATTTGAACATCATTTCATTCATCGTCCGATATGACTTAACGTTGGAGATTTTCCCTTATCCTGAAAGATGAATGTCTGATAACTCTAAGCTCTATGTACCCTGTACTCATTTGAACATCATTTCATTCATCGTCCGATATGACTTAACGTTGGAGGTTTTCCCTTATCCGAAAGATGATCGTTTGGTAACTCTAAGCTCTATGTACTCTGTACTCATTTCATTCATCGTCCGATATGACTTAACGTTGGAGGTTTTCCCTTATCCTGAAAGATGAATGTCTGATAACTCTAAGCTCTATGTACCCTGTACTCATTTGAACATCATTTCATTCATCGTCCGATATGACTTAACGTTGGAGGTTTTCCCTTATCCGAAAGATGATCGTTTGGTAACTCTAAGCTCTATGTATCCTGTACTCATTGGAACATCATTTCATTCATCGTTCGATATGACTTAACGTTGGAGGTTTTCTCTTAACCTGAAAGATGAATGTCTGGTAACTCTAAGCTCTATGTACGCTGTACTCATTTGAACATCGTTTCATTCATCGTCCGATATGACTTAACGTTGGAGGTTTTCTCTTATGCTGAAACATGAATGTCTGGTAACTCCAAGCTCTATGTACCCTGTACTCATTTGAACATCATTTCATTCATCGTCCGATATGACTTAACGTTGGAGGTTTTCTCTTATCCTGAAACATGAATGTCTGGTAACTCCAAGCTCTATGTACCCTGTACTCATTTGAACATCATTTCATTCATCGTGCGATATGACTTAACGTTGGAGGTTTTCTCTTATCCTGAAAGATGAATGTTTGGTAACTCTAAGCTCTATGTACCCTGTACTCATTTGAACATCGTTTCATTCATCGTCCGATATGACTTAACGTTGGAGGTTTTCTTCTATCCTGAAACATGAATGTCTGGTAACTCTAAGCTCTATGTACCCTGTACTCATTTGAACATCGTTTCATTCATCGTCCGATATGACTTAACGTTGGAGGTTTTCTCTTATCCTGAAAGATGAATGTTTGGTAACTCTAAGCTCTATGTACCCTGTACTCATTTGAACATCGTTTCATTCATCGTCCGATATGACTTAACGTTGGAAGTTTTCTCTTATCCTGAAAGATGAATGTCTGGTAACTGTAAGATCTATGTACATTTTACTCATTTGAACATCCTTTCATTCATCGTCGAACGTACGCTAACCGGTTAAAATGATGTAAATAAAACAGGGCAAACAAAATATTAGTACACAGAAATTGTAGATAGCGTTTTCGTCAATTACATTTTATGTTTTAATGTTTTATTTGAGTGAAACTTATTTTAGATTTTCCTTGTTATTAGTGTATTTTAAAATATGTATCCTTTTCTCAAATGGAAACACGAAGTCTCTATTAGTGTTTTTAAAAGGAAGTAAATCAAAGTGTGTTTGTGTATGAATAATTTCTTAAACAGTGAGTACCTTTTATTGTGATAAACTATAACATTTGGAAACACTATTAAATGTTTTTGCTATTGAAACATAGGAAAAGAGCAAGAATCGCAAACCCTCAAGTCAGATGAGGCAATTTTGAAAGCGGCTCACACTATGATGTAGTTTATTTCACATAGTGTGTAATTTTAATTATGTTTTCAGTTTTATTGTGTTAGATTGTCCTTTTTTAAGTTTTCTATTACCTAAAATTGTAGAAACAGCAAATGGTATGGCGGACTTCACAGAGTATTTGCAGAAAGCTCAGTATATGCATTTTGTGCCGCAAATATAGTGCGATCCAAATAAACCTGAACCATTTCAATAGGCCATAACTTTTGAACCAATAATAGGACACACGTACAACTTTGGAAGAATATAATACACAATTGGGGGATTACATTACACTATTTACATCTCAGAGAAAATGCTGGAATCATCTATACATAAATACGTAAGATATGAAGCTATTAAGAGTGAAGCAAACAAATATATATATAAAAATAACAATTGTTAACTTAAAACTTCACTTATCTTATAAAAAATGTTATAAATTGTCCGGGATCGCGATTTCATTTAAAACTTTTACACATCCTCAGCCGCAAGCAACAAAGCTATCGCCATTGTTACAAACGCTAGATGTTCATATGTTCTTGTTAGTACTACCAAAATCTGACTTAATAGTTGATTTTGTTGAACTTACTGAATTTTGTTTAGATCTAAACCACTTTTAATGGTGAATGTTTTCAACAAACTTCTGGCTTAGCAATGGGTAATCCTCTTTCATCTTTTCTTGCTGATCTTTTTATGACTTTTTTGGAAATGAAACTCACTAAGGTATTCCCTTTACTTTTTAAAGTTTGGTATAGATATGTTGATCATATTTTTGCAATTGTTCCTGATAAACTCATAAACAATGCCTTAAAATTAATAAATTTGCAAGATAAAGCTATAAAATTTATATTAGAGACTGAAATTAATGGATTTCTTCCTTTTCTAGATCTAAAGATAATAAGAAATATAATAAATTAAACTTTGGTATTTATAGGAAGTCTACTTATATTGATAATTACATAAAAAAATAAAAAAGTTTTAACCCTTTTCCACATAAATTTGCTGTTTTCAATAGTTTGATTTATAGATTAATAAATATACCCCTGAATAAAGAGGAACTTAATAAATAATATAAACATATTATTAATACTCCTTTAATTAATGGTTTTAATAAAGACTTTATACAAAAGAGGATTGAACAATTTAAATATAAAAAAACTGTTAATGATATTTCTACACTTAAAAAATAAAAGACGATTATTATTTTTAAAAATTTACTTATCATCCTTGGGGTTAATAGACATTTCCAAACATTTTTAAAGAGTTTGGTATCACTTTAATTCCTCCAAATAAATATAGTATTAAAAACTTATTGCATTTCTCTAACAAAGATAAAATTCCTAGTAATAAAAAATCTGGTATTTATCAATTTAATTGTTTCGACTGTGATAAGGTTTATATTGGAAAGACAAAACGTAATTTAGAAACCAGAACGAAAGAACATTTTCGTAACATTAAGTATAAAAAAAAGCTGATAAATCGGCCGTAGCAGATCATTTTTGGTCATTTAACCATAAAATACATCCAGAAGTTAAATTATTAAAACAATTAAATGGTCTCATAGATTTAATGGCTTGGGAAATATATTTATTTTAAAAAACAAACATCGCGTAGTGAATTTTAAAATACCAGCAGTTGGTTCCGTTTTTAAATTTGTTTTATTTTGAGATTTTGGTAGCACTAACAAGAACATATGAGCATCTAGCGTTGGTAACGATGACGACAGCTTTGTTGTTTCCGGCTGAGGATGTGTAAAAGTTTTAAATGAAATTGCGATCCCGGACAATTTATAACATCATTTTTATAAGATAAGTGAAGTTTTAAGTTACAAATTTTTATATTTGTATATATGCATCTATACATGTTTGTACTCGTCTCACCACTTTCTCGGAAGATTTACAGAGATGATATCGAATTAAGAGAAGGTTATTTCCAGCAAGATGTAGCAACATCTAATGACACCATGGAACTTCTAACCAGTTTCTTTGATAATCGAATAATCTCAAAAGGTCTGTGGCCCCCAGATCCCCTGACCTAACCTCTCCGGATTGTTTCTTGTGGGGGTATCTAAAAAGAGAGTGTACAAGAATAGACCACGGACAACTGATGTTCTCAAAGAATCCATTCGAACCGAAATAAGTAACATTGGCGAGGATACTCTCCGTAAAACTTGAGAGAATATGGTGAGACGAGTACAAACATGTATAGATGCTGGTGGAGGACACTTCCAACATTTTCTCTGAGATATAAATAGTGTAATGTAATCTCCCAATTGTTTATTATATTCTCCCAAAGTTGTACGTGTGTCCTATTATTGGTTTAAATGTTATGGCTTATTGAAATGGTTCAGATTTATATGGATCACATTATATTTTACAACACGGTAAATGTCTATTACTAAAATCGAGGGATCCAATCCGACAAAATAAAAAATTATATCTCAACAAACGGATAAGTGCATATTCTTGAAAATCTTGTATTGATTTCTGAAAAATTGTGCATTTAAACTGTAATTTTTATATTTATTAGACACGCGTGCATGCATTTAAATACATAAAGCAATTTTATTTTATTTTTATTAGGAGGAAAGAAATTAAAGGCTGTAATTGTGGAAATGTTAAAAAGTTCCTTATGGACATTTTTAAAGCACTTATTTCAATTACTTTAAACGATACATTAAATTCATATAGCTTGATACTACGAATTCTCGGAATGTGCATGATCTCAGTTGTTAAACAAATGTGGAAGCTACACGTATATCTGTACGGACATTGTCATTCATTTCATTTTTCTGAACGTGGTTATCAACGAACATGAGCAGAAATGATCGACAGAACGGTATTGTTGTCAATGAATGTGTTACATTCCATTAAGTATACAGCTACTCCAGTTTAAAGTATTAAAGCAGGCAAATAACGGAGAATTATGAATTATTTTTTCATTATTATTTAATATGCACAAAGAACATTAATGGTTCACGTCTCTTGGAATTTTTCAGGACCTTTCACTTTATTGTTTTAATATATATATTTAAACTCCAGCTACCTTTCAGATTTATCAGATTGAGTTTAACAGTAATATTAAATACATCCAAATACACGATGTTCTAACGTCTATAGCGGTTGCCGATTTATTATGTTCCCTGCTACTGACAGACCCGTTACTGTCAACAGGTGATGTTACAAGCTACTGACAGCCCCATTACTGTCAACAGGTGATGTTACCAGCTACTGACAGCCCAATTACTGTCAACAGGTGATGTTACCAGCTACTGACAACCTAATTACTGTCAACAGGTGATGTTACCAGCTACTGACAGCCCCATTACTGACAACAGGTGATGTTACCAGCTACTGACAGCCCCATTACTGACAACAGGTGATGTTACCAGCTACTGACAGCCCCATTACTGACAACAGGTGATGTTACCAGCCACTGACAGCCCCATTACTGACAACAGGTGATGTTACCAGCTACTGACAGCCCCATTACTGCTTACAGGAAATGTTTTCAGCTACTGACAGACCCATTACTGACAACAGGTGATGTTTACAGCTACTGGCAGTCCCATTACTGCCAACAGATGTTGTTTTCAACTACTGACAGCCCCTTTAACGCAACAGGTGACTTTTTCTGTTACTACAGATCCATCTTTGGCAACAGTTGATGTCACATTGCTGGCAGATCCAATGCTACCAACAGATTAAGTTTCCTGTTACCGATAGTCTCATTACTGTCAATAATGAAGTCAAGTGCTAGTGACAGGCCCATTACTGCCAGCAGGTGACGTTACGAGCTACTGACTATACTTCCCATACACGTCGTTCTATGCCACTGAGAGTATAATCGTGATTATCGCTCAGTGCTACTGACACCCTTAACTACAACGGGTGAGTTTAGTACTATTGACATTAAGAGCTGTGCTACTGACAGTCCCTAACTATGTATGCTATATCTGTCAACTAGCTACTGACTGATGTACGTTACCTGTACAGCATGCGCTCCTGTCTGTCCGCCTCCACGTATATCCGGTAGTACATGAAGATCATGATGACGCCGGGCACCCAGAAGGAGACGCTCGAGGAGATGACGGCGTATGGCTTGTTGACGGTGAAGCCACACACGTCCTGGTTCTTCCTGCGGAACTCCAGGTGTTCCTCGGTCGTGTACCAACCCAGGAAGATTGGCACGAAGGAGACTAACGCCGGGGAACACCAGACGACGGCCAACATGATTGCGAGGCGACTCTTGGTCATTATGAGCGGGTAGTCGAGGGGTTGCACGATGGCGTAGTATCTGTCCACACTAATACAGCACAGGTGCAGGATGGACGCCGTCGAGAAGTAGACGTCGAGCGAGTTCCACACGTCGCACATGAAATAGCCGAAGAGCCAGATGCCCCCCGTCAGCTCCACGGAGGCGTTGAAGCACATGGCACACAGGGCCACCAGCATGTCGGCCAGGGCAAGGGACACCACGAAGTAGTTAGTGATGACCCGGAGTTTGCGGTGCCGCATCACGCTCACAATCACCAGGAGATTGCCGAAAAGGGCCGCCATGATGATGAAGCCCATGATGGTAGACTTGAGGGCCATGATCACCAGGTCCTCCACCTGGCTGCTAGAGTCCATGGGGGGCGCTACGGTGGTAGTAGTGGTGGTTGTGGTGGTGGTGTCCATGTTGCCTTAGGTTATCTCCAGGTAAGGACTCCAAACGCGCCGCAAGTCGACACAACACACGCCACGCATGGTCACTACTGACATCGCTTATCGCGGGTGATAGCAGCACACGTGTGACCTGATGCTTACAGACGCTACTGACGTCGGCTTTTCCCCGGACATACACTCGGCCATCTCCGTCGGGTGTCGCGTCTCGCCTGCCGAGTTCCCGCGTGCAACCAACCCCCAAAGTGTAGGAGGAGCAATCACATTTACCTTCACAATATCTATGCAAAACTTTAACTTTTGAAATGGGATCAATAATTACTATGCAAAACCAAAAATAGCTTTAAATGTCTTGTTACGAAAAATGCAAACAAATATAAATAGAGAAAAATTGCATATAGATATGTATTTATGCAGTCACGTGTATGTCCACATACGTAATATGTAGGGTAATATACAAAACAATCGATATCAGTCCGACATATTCATAACAATACGCTACTTACATGGAAAAAAAAACCACGCTGATTTCGAAAATAACAGTTTTCGCGTAACAAGTGCCACTTTTATGAAATTCGATAACTTTTGTATATTGGACACTATATATAACTGCAGTATTTTCAAAATATTTTCTGATTTGTGAGAAAACATTACATGATAGACGAAATGAAACGCGCCACTCAATTTAGCGTAACAAAATTACTTAATATGACCTCTCAGATCGCAAATTTGCATTCTGTACTCATTTTATACGTAATACACGCGTGTTTACTACAAAAACAATATTTTCAAAACCTAATTTGTGATTTATAAGAAAATTTTAAGTGATAGACAAACTGGAAAGCAACATTCAATTTAGCACATCTAAGTTAAAACACTTTTCTTCTTAGAGTTACCAGACATTCATCTTTCAGGATAAGAGAAAACCTCCAACGTTAAGTCATATCGGACGATGAATGAAACGATGTTCAAATGAGTACAGGGTACATAAAGCTTAGAGTTACCAGACATTCATCTTTCAGGATAAGAGAAAACCTCCAACGTTAAGTCATATCGCACGATGAATGAAATTATGTTCAAATGAGTACAGGGTACATAGAGCTTAGATTTACCATACATTCATCTTTCAGGATAAGATAAAACCTCCAACGTTAAGTCATATCGGACGATGAATGAAATGATGTTCAAATGAGTACAGGGTACATAGAGCTTAGCGTTACCAGACATTCATCTTTTAGGATAAGAGAAAACCTCCAACGTTAAGTCATATCGGACGATGAATGAAATGATGTTCAAATGAGTACAGGGTACATAGAGCTTAGAGTTACCAGACATTCATCTTTCAGGATAAGAGAAAACCTCCAACGTTAAGTCATATCGGACGATGAATGAAATGATGTTCAAATGAGTACAGGGTACATAGAGCTTAGAGTTACCAGACATTCATCTTTCAGGATAAGATGAGTCATATCGGACGATGAATGAAATGATGTTCAAATGAGTACAGGGTACATAGAGCTTAGAGTTACCAGACATTCATCTTTCAGGATAAGAGAAAACCTCCAACGTTAAGTCATATCGGACGATTAATGAAATGATATTCAAATGAGTACAGGGTACATAGAGCTTAGAGTTACCAGACATTCATCTTTCAGGATAAGAGAAAACCTCCAACGTTAAGTCATATCGGACGATGAATGAAATGATGTTTAAATGAGTACAGGGAACATAGAGCTTAGAGTTACCAGACATTCATCTTTCAGGATAAGAGAAAACCTCCAACGTTAAGTCATATCGGACGATGAATGAAATGATGTTCAAATGAGTACAGTGTACATAGAGCTTAGATTTACCAGAAATTCATCTTTCAGGATAAGAGAAAACCTCCAACGTTAAGTCATATCGGACGATGAATGAAATGATGTTCAAATGAGTACAGGGTACATAGAGCTTAGGGTTACCAGACATTCATCTTTCAGGATAAGAGAAAACCTCCAACGTTAAGTCATATCGGACGATGAATGAAATGATGTTCAAATGAGTACAGGGTACATAGAGCTTAGGGTTACCAGACATTCATCTTTCAGGATAAGAGAAAACCTCCAACGTTGTCATATCAGACGATGAATGAAATGATGTTCAAATGAGTACAGGGTACATAGAGCTTAGAGTTACCAGACATCCATCTTTCAAGATAAGAGAAAACCTCCAACGTTAAGTCACATCGGACGATGAATGAAATGATGTTCAAATGAGTACAGGGTACATAGAGCTTACAGTAACCAGACATTCATCTTTCAGGATAAGAGAAAACCTCCAACGTTAAGTCACATCGGACGATGAATGAAATGATGTTCAAATGAGTACAGGGTACATAGAGCTTAGAGTTACCAGACATTCATCTTTCAGGATAAGAGAAAACCTCCAACGTTAAGTCATATCGGACGATGAATGAAATGATGTTCAAATGAGTACAGGGTACATAGAGCTTACAGTTGCCAGACATTCATTTTTCAGGATAAGAGAAAACCTCAAACGTTAAGTCATATCGGACGATGAATGAAATTATGTTCAAATGAGTATAGGGTACATAGAGTTACAGTTACCAGACATTCATCTTTCAGGATAAGAGAAAACCTCCAACGTTAAGTCATATCGGACGATGAATGAAATGATGTTCAAATGAGTACAGGGTACATACAGCTTAGAGTTAGCAGACATTCATCTTTCAGGATAAGAGAAAACCTCCAACGTTAAGTCATATCGGACGTTGAATGAAATGATGTTCAAATGAGTACAGGGTACATAGAGCTTACAGTTGCCAGACATTCATCTTTCAGGATCAGAGAAAACCTCCAACGTTAAGTCATATCGGACGTTGAATGAAATGATGTTCAAATGAGTACAGGGTACATAGAGCTTAGAGCTACCATACATTCATCTTTCAATACAAGGGAAAACCTCCAACGTTAAGTCATATCGGACGACGAATGAAATGATGTTCAAATGAGTACAGGGTACATAGAGCTTAGAGTTACCAGACATTCATCTTTAAGGATAAGAGAAAACCTCCAAAGTTAAGTCATATCGGACAATGAATGAAACGATGCTCAAATGAGTACAGGGTACATAGAGCATAGAGTTAGCAGACATTCATCTTTCAGTATCAGAGAAAACCTCCTACGTTAAGTCATATCGGACGATGAATGAAATGATGTTCAAATGAGTACAGGGTACATAGAGCTTAGAGTTACCAGACATTCATCTTTCAGGATAAGAGAAAACCTCCAACGTTAAGTCATATCGGACGTTGAATGAAACGATGCTCAAATGAGTACAGGGTACATAGAGCTTAGAGTTAGCAGACATTCATCTTTCAGGATCAGAGAAAACCTCCAACGTTAAGTCATATCGGACAATGAAAGAAATGATGTTCAAATAAGTACAGGGTACATAGAGCTTAGAGTTGCCAGACATTCATCTTTCAGGATAAGGGAAAACCTCCAACGTTAAGTCATATCGGACGATGAATGAAATGATGTTCAAATAAGTACAGGGTACATAGAGCTTAGAGTTACCAGACATTCATCTTTCAGGATAAGAGGAAACCTCCAACGTTAAGTCATATCGGACGATGAATGAAATGATGTTCAAATGAATACAGGGTACATAGAGCTTAGAGTTGCCAGACATTCATCTTTCAGGATAAGGGAAAACCTCCAACGTTAAGTCATATCGGACGATGAATGAAATGATGTACAAATGAGTACAGGGTACATAGAGCTTAGAGTTACCAGACATTCATCTTTCAGGATAAGAGGAAACCTCCAACGTTAAGTCATATCGGACAATGAATGAAATGATGTTCAAATGAATACAGGGTACATAGAGCTTAGAGTTACCAGACATTCATCTTTCAGGATAAGAGAAAACCTCCAACGTTAAGTCATATCGGACGTTGAATGAAATGATGTTCAAATGAGTACAGGGTACATAGAGCTTAGAGCTACCATACATTCATCTTTCATTACAAGGGAAAACCTCCAACGTTAAGTCATATCGGACGACGAATGAAATGATGTTCAAATGAGTACAGGGTACATAGAGCTTAGAGTTACCAGACATTCATCTTTAAGGATAAGAGAAAACCTCCAACGTTAAGTCATATCGGACAATGAATGAAACGATGCTCAAATGAGTACAGGGTACATAGAGCTTAGAGTTAGCAGACATTCATCTTTCAGTATCAGAGAAAACCTCCTACGTTAAGTCATATCGGACGATGAATGAAATGATGTTCAAATGAGTACAGGGTACATAGAGCTTAGAGTTACCAGACATTCATCTTTCAGGATAAGAGAAAACCTCCAACGTTAAGTCATATCGGACGTTGAATGAAACGATGTTCAAATGAGTACAGGGTACATAGAGCTTAGAGTTAGCAGACATTCATCTTTCAGGATCAGAGAAAACCTCCAACGTTAAGTCATATCGGACAATGAAAGAAATGATGTTCAAATAAGTACAGGGTACATAGAGCTTAGAGTTGCCGGACATTCATCTTTCAGGATAAGGGAAAACCTCCAACGTTAAGTCATATCGGACGATGAATGAAATGATGTTCAAATAAGTACAGGGTACATAGAGCTTAGAGTTACCAGACATTCATCTTTCAGGATAAGAGGAAACCTCCAACGTTAAGTCATATCGGACGATGAATGAAATGATGTTCAAATGAATACAGGGTACATAGAGCTTAGAGTTGCCAGACATTCATCTTTCAGGATAAGGGAAAACCTCCAACGTTAAGTCATATCGGACGATGAATGAAATGATGTACAAATGAGTACAGGGTACATAGAGCTTAGAGTTACCAGACATTCATCTTTCAGGATAAGAGGAAACCTCCAACGTTAAGTCATATCGGACGATGAATGAAATGATGTACAAATGAGTACAGGGTACATAGAGCTTAGAGTTACCAGACATTCATCTTTCAGGATAAGGGAAAACCTCCAACGTTAAGTCATATCGGACGATGAATGAAATGATGTTCAAATGAGTACAGGGTACATAGAGCTTAGAGTTACCAGACATTCATCTTTCAGGATAAGGGAAAACCTCCAACGTTAAGTCATATCGGACGATGAATGAAATGATGTACAAATGAGTAACGGGTACATAGAGCTTAGAGTTACCAGACATTCATCTTTCAGGATAAGGGAAAACCTCCAACGTTAAGTCATATCGGACGATGAATGAAATGATGTACAAATGAGTACAGGGTACATAGAGCTTAGAGTTACCAGACATTCATCTTTCAGGATAAGGGAAAACCTCCAACGTTAAGTCATATCGGACGATGAATGAAATGATGTTCAAATGAATACAGGGTACATAGAGCTTAGAGTTACCAGACATTCATCTTTCAGGATAAGAGAAAACCTCCAACGTTAAGTCATATCGGACGGTGAATGAAATGATGTTCAAATGAGTACAGGGTACACAGAGCTTAGATTAGGTTTAAGGTAAATGAGATTGAATGTTAATTTCCACGTTGGAGTTTCTAAACATCCCCACGTCGTGTACTTGCTCTAGAAGGTTAACCTCTTTCCTACGTGACACACATTTCAAGAACTAGGAGAGCTGTCGGGGGAAACTTCTGGGAGAATTTACGTCGTTTAGCGTGGCTATCATGTAAGGTATCATCTGTTTTTAGGAATAGTCTCAGCTGTATGAAAAAACAACCGTAGTAACGGGAAGACTGGTTAATCATAAAAATATTCTTTAAATCATTTTTTGTAATTATTACGTAGAACTACGTAACTGAATATTACTCGATAATTTCGATCACAGCAATGGTTACTTATAGGATATGCAGCATTCTGAGACCTTGCAAGACTGTTAGAGAGAGATTAGGGAAGTCTTTGAGATCCGTTATTAGGAATGACCATGTTGTAAAAATTTAGGAGGGTTGTTCAATAAAGAATGATCATAACTTTTTTACGGTCATAATTTTTCGCACTAAAATTCAATCCTATTATATTCTGTTAGCTTAATGTGAAACGAACACGCCGTAGTAGTCTCATTGTTGGTACTCCTGGTTCCCGCCTGTGAGAACCAGGCAAGTTCAGACATGTTCAGTATCGCCTACCGCTGCAATGGAGGTAACATGCAGTTAATGTTAGAGGAAGATCCGGAGTTTCCTTCAAACGTAATCACTTCTGATGAAACTTGGCTACATCATTTTGATCCTGAGAGCAAACAGCAAAGCTCAGTGTGGAAATCTCCTTCATCACCAACCCCCAAAAAAGCAAAAGTGGTTGCTTCTGCTGGGAAAGTTATGGTCATCTCATTCTTTGATATTCATGGAATGGTTTATCAGCATGTTGTACCTGCACACACATCAGTAACTGGACAATACTACAGGGATGTCCTGAAAACATTGCAAGTCCATATCAGACGCAAAAGACCACATTTCCGTGAAGCAGGCTGGATGTGTGGCCGCATATTGCCAGTGTTGTTGCTGAATATCTTGTAAAAATCAATGTGAAGTGCATCCCTCATCCTCCCTGTAGTCCGGATTTAGCCCCATGTGACATTTTCTATTCCCTAACTTGAAGAAACGCCTTCGTGGGAGGCATTATCCATCATCAGAAGCAGTGGTGAAGGCTGCGGAGGCGATTTTGAAGGATCTCTCAAAAATGGTTTCCAGCATGTCTTTGAAGACTGGCAGAAACGCTGGGACAAGTGCATCGCATTCAGGGGAGACTATTTTGAGAAGGACCATCAAAATTATGAGGATGAGTAAAGGTACATTGTCAAAAAACAAAGTTGTGGTCATTCTTTACTGAACAGTCCTCGTATTATCACCAGGAACAAAGGGGAAGGTCATTTTTCTAGATAATCTTTCATAAAGAACGTGGAGTGCTAAATGAATTAGTTGTTCGAGTTAACCGCCCAGGCAAATCAACAACCTGTTGCTTTGTAAAACCTCTGCTAATTTTCACGTGTGTTACTATATACTTGAAATGTATTTTTATTCAACTCCTACCGTTTTATTTCTCTCTCATTGAGGAGTTTACATTCATACTGCATTCTCTCCCCACTATGATTTATTTTTAATTGAGTTGGTCCATAGGATCTGGTGACCTTTTTAAAATTAAACTTCCTCCATGCAAAAACTATATTCTGAAAATATGTTTTTATGCTAGTTGCTCCATGGAACAGTGTATGCTTATAGCCTCTTTCCCTTTCAGCTCAATAAAAAGGAGAGTTCTGTGCCCTTGGCACCTCTTAAACGCAGGTGCAATCGAAAACACAGATGAGCTGACTTTCAAAGGGAGAGAAGCTCCAAATAATAATTTTCATTAAAATAACAGAGAATAATGACCCAAAGAACTAAGGCTACTCTTTACTACTCTTTCTATCGTACAGTCACACGTAGGTCCAGTAGCGAGGCGTGACTTTCAAAGTGAGGGAAGCTCCAAATAATAATCTTCATTAAAATAAGAGAGAATAATGACTCAAAGAACTAAGGCTACTCTTTAGTACTCTTTCTATTGTACGGTCACACGTAGGTACAGTAGCGAGGCGTGACTTTCAAAGCGAGGGAAGCTCTAAATAATAATTTTTATTAAAATAACAGAGAACAATGACTCAAAGAACTAAGGCTACTCTTTAGTACTCTTTCTATTGTACAGTCACACGTAGGTACAGTAGAGAGGCGTGATAATAATAATAAGAGACAATAATGACTCGAAGAACTAAGACTAGAATATGTACAGGATCTTGTGGTTGTACATAAAGCATGAACTACACTTACCTTATACGGCTTAAGCTTCAGAAGTTTCGTTACCCTAAATTCTGACGTATTGCTAACCTTTTGTGGTACACGTTTCAATGACTGGGAGTGCAGGGAGTTCTCTAATTGGGTCCCTACTTCCCTGCTTCTCTTCTGATAGCACACTGCCTTGCTTTTAACATATTTCGTGTTCATAAACGATCCTGTACGCTTGACTTTATTGACAAGTGTATGAATACTTGACCTGCTAGGTATTTGAACACGTATGTAACAAAGTTGGAATTCTCTACGACACCTTCTTGCAGAAGAGTATTTCACATGCGTGTCATACAGAAGAATGCGTTGTTCTAAAGTGTACTGAGCCATTAGTAATGGACAAATTATCACCAAGAGATAACTCAATGTCACTCCGAACAAGCACACAGATACAATTCGACTGACACGGCGGTAGCAGAGTGCTACTGTCTGGCGGCAGGCACACCACTGGTCACCCAGCCCAAGGCCGCCGTGAAGCGGTCCTGTCGCTCAGGGAACGAGCTTGCGATCGTATTTGATGTGCTGACACCAGCTTTGAGGCTTCCCTCTACCAGCAGTATTTGAGAGGTGGGTCTGCCCGCATAATATAAAGACACATAGTACAGTGGTGTCGTTGAAGGTTGAACCTCCTCCTTAGAGGAGGGGCCTTTGACGTTTTGCCATTTCGGGACCTCGTGCCTTACTGCCATGGTGGTGAGTTTTGATGATATGACAGTGGGTAGTGGTGGTGAATAGGTAATGTATTGGTTGTTTAATTAGTTGTTAGTGATTGGACGTGTAATGGATAGCTCTAATATGATTTGTAGAAGCCCGTGGTGGGGCTAGCACTAGTCTGGGTCGCTTGTAGGTTTCACCGGGGTCGAGGTCATATTCCCCCAGACCGCAGATTAGACTATTTAAGCTAGGAGGGAGCTTGTTATAAAAACCGTGGGATAGGGTAAGGATGTAGTCTGTGATTTTTGGGAAGGAGAGTTCTGCATGGATATTATCATAAGGGATGTACCAATCGGAAGCTGTTGCTATCCGAAGGTAGCTGTTTTGAAGGACTTGGAGTTTGCTGCAGCTCCCCAGACTGTGCCAGCATAGGTTAGTGCAGGGAGGAGTATTTGCTTGTATATAAGCAATTTGTTGTGCAAGCTCATTGTCGATTTCCTATTATACATAGGATACAGCATGGCCATCCTTCTGGACACTTTGTTTGTCATAGTGCTGATGTGTTGTTTCCACGTCAGACGCCAATCTAGGGTTACTCCGAGATATGTAGCCTCCGTGGACCATTGTGCTTCTTCTCTAGCCAGGCGGAGGTTGGGTACATCTTGTAGAGTGCGGCGGGTGAAAGTGACTGCCTGAGATTTAGTTGCATTTAACTTTAGATACGTAATTTCGCCTGGTGCGTAGATACGATAACTGTTTTAAAATACTATATACTACAATGCAATCTAATTATGCAGCTATAAAAGTATACCATGAAGAATATACGAAATGATAAGTCAATGAACACTTATTTCACATCTTATTTTCTGTTATAGCTAGGAAACGGATTTACAGGCACTAAAATGTGTGAAAAGGGCAGGCAAAAAGGCACTAAAATGGACAAAATAGGCACTTAAATAGGCACTAAAAATTTGCTAAGTAAACACTTAGAAATGAACAATTTTAGTAAAATAGCTCCTGAAAAGCACTATAAAATGACAATTATGCAACATATGCTGCAACAAATTCGCTAAATACATACTATTTTGTGGTTCCTTAGTCGAAATAGTTCTACATTTATTCCAAATATCATAAATGGCTCCACAGCAAGTTAAAATAACAGATACTGTCGTATAATTAAAATACATATAAATCCACTTCACTAAGTAAGAACCATAATAAAGGTGCAGAAAGGTGTGGAGTAATTAAGTATGTCAAAAAGCAAAAACATTAGTTTTGGGGGGGGGGGCCATAAGGATAAAAATTGAAATATCTGAAGCTTTCGTTAGATGTGTTTTAAATGTATACTGTTTATTTTTGTGATCGATCAAGAATGGAATAATACCAAGTTTCAGCTTTCTAGTTACAACAGTTTCTGAGGAATTAACAGTTTATGTCTAAATTACAGGCGATTTTCAAAATGTCCCACATATTGTAATTTTAAAAATTAATGCTTGGGGTATGAGTTCCTGCACCCATTAACCTATTAATGACCTGTACCTATGTGAAATATTTGTCTTCGCCATGTTAACGAAGGGAAAAAATAATCGTATCTATTTAAGAATTTTTATTTTCCATTAAGAAGTAAGCATTATAATTCTTTTGAATACAAATAACAAAAACACAACAATTGTAAATAGGTACACTTAATATGCAGTTGCCCTTAGAGGCATGTTTAGAATTTCATACAGATTAATAGAAAACTGCATCCTGTGAAACATTTTGAAGTTAGGAAAATGTAGATAATATGGAATCTAAGAAATCTGAGGTTAAAATTACGTAATAGCAGCTACGATACAGATGTAGGGTTATTTAAACAGTCATGTCACGTTTTCTGTAGTGCCCCTAGAAAAAAAGCTTTATATTATTGAAGTATGTCTATATTAATTTTAAGACAAAAAACTAAATTTGGTATTGTAAGTTTTGGGCCAATTTGCACAGATGTGTCTCCTTAATAAACCTCTTTTGTATATGCAATGTGCAGCAGTAAGAAATTTCTCTTCCCCTTAAACACTGTCTGTATTGCGAGAAGGTATGCTTGAGGTCTTTCTGTCATAACATTATTTATTGCTTCTAGATTGGGACCAGTCACTTTATAGCGTCCAGTGTCTCTCGTTTTGCGAGTAACTGATCCTGTATCTCGGAAATGTTTGATGTACCTATTGGTTTTAAACGATATAAGGATACCAACACTATTATGGGTGCATTATAAGTTGGTGATTGACAGTTGAGGAGTGGGGAAGGTGAGGGGATAGCACCGTTGCCACTTTACCGTTCCTCTCCACGTGCTAGGCAACGAAGATGGCGGGTAGAGGGGAGGAGGAAGTTCGACTGCGGTAATGTACATGCACATATTCCTAGAAATTTGCGTACTGCAGTATTAATCATAAGACTGCCGTAAGACTGTCATACACGTTTAAGTGAGCAATTACCTAATTACAGCATACGAAATCTTCGGAATGAACAAAAAATAAATGGTTAGCTACAGTTAAGATGTAGAGAAACAAAAGTGCCACACCTGCACAGAATAATACATTGTATTCCAACGGGAATATGCCGCTTATCTCATAGTCGCTGCTGTCATTGGTACTGCTTTTCTGATCGTCGTCGTTGCCGCCGTCGTCGTCAGAGCTACTGCAATCTCCCACGGAAATTATGAGTTCTTCCACTTTCTTCCAAAACGCCTTCGTTTTCCCATGCTGCCACTATAACCTTTTTGTGTGACAAACAGCATCTTCCCAATTTTTAGCACTTATTTTTGCTATTGCTTCTTCTGTTAGTTTTATAACAGATATTATACTGAAATCTGTATTGTTGTGCGCTACATATCCCTTTATTTGGGCCCAAATCAGCTCTATTGCATTAAAATGACAATGGTAGGGAGGAAGTCTAATAATTTTGTGGCCTTTTTCTGCAGCAATTTCATTAACTATATATTTTGAGAACTGCGGTTTGCTTTTACCGTTTCAAGCAATTCATACTTTTTTTTAAATGGTCTTGAACACTCACAAATAATTTCCCTTACTTGTCCTTTAATTGGGATTCCGTACCCAAAAACATTTTTTTTAGTCTTCACATTTGTCTGTTTCTGTAGCACAAGTGTTTGCGGTAGCCATTAGTAACGATAATTAGCTAAATATTAAAGTTGCAATGAAACACTGAAATTGGTCACTGAAACACTAAAGTTGATCACCGAAACCACGAATTATGTTGCGAAAATGTAAAGCTGTTTACACTCCGTGAAACCTTTACTACTTGAAGCAGTACACTCTTAGTTTGACAGTGATGACAGGGAGAAATACCCGAAGTACCATAAGGGTTATTCATGTTAGAACTGGACCGGACAAAGGCAGGTAAGAAGCACTGGTCATTAAACTGAAAAGGTTGGTCATTGACACAGAAAACCTCATAAGTTATTCCTTTAAACTAAATCCACACCTGTTCCCATTCAGCAACGCATACCGTCTCATACTAAAGGGCAACGAACAATGACGGTATTGTGATACCGCTGATTCATAAGCGAAGCAACAATAGTAGCAGTGTCTGCTTATTGTGAACCTCAACATGCCGTTAGACTAGTGTCGTGCTTAAAGCACGTGGTGTAGTGTGATAGAGCTCGCAATTTAGGATAAGCGTGCCGGGTTGCTATGGCAACAGTTTACTTTTGATTGGTGGATTGCTGGTTGCTAGGCGACCGCAATGACGTGTCAGTGACGTGTTTATCCCCTCTCCTTGTTTTCGCAGCTGAACAGCACGTGGAGGCAAAACGCCAATCACCAACTTACGATGCGACAATTATAGACATTTTAATTAAGCATAAGAATGACAAAAAGTTTATGTCGTATACTGATAAAACATAAGACGTTTATGTTACAAACAAAAGAATGTCAATTTGACGTTACCTGGACACTTTTGGCAACAATACGCTCCGAGGGACTTGTCTGAATGCCGGATAGCGTTGCATAAACTCCTCTATGCAGCGGTTTAAGTTATATATGTCGATACGAAAGTAGCATTCAATCATGTCTGCTCTGTGTTCATATCCAGGGGAAGCTGGTTGTATTAGTTATTAGCGCAACCATACTCAGAGCGCTGTAATTCGCTTACTGTTCCGCAAAAATTGCCGCTTCTTCTCCGTAGAGGGCACTGTGATTTCAAGATAGACTCACCTGTCAACTATAACGTCATTCTTGCTCAATCGGAGGGCGAGAAATAAAGAATAAAAATGGACACCGTGTACATGGACCTTTCTCTAATGCCCTTTCTCTCACTCTCTCTCCCTCTCTCTCTCTCTCTCTCTCTCTCTCTCTCTCTCTCTCTCTCTCTCTCTCTCTCTCTCTCTCTCTCTCTCTCTCACTCTCTCTCTCTCTCTCTCTCTCTCTTTGTTTGTTTAGGCAGCCTCAAAACATATATTTTCGGTAAATATCGCAGCAATTTTTTGGGTAGGATACAATGCTTTCTCTGATTTCTATACTTAGGTAATACGGGGAATAAATATAACATTAATTTACAAAAAATAAAATAAAATAAAAATCTCCATACTATACCCCGGTACCTAATTTCTTAATCTGGGGTAAATACTCAGACTTTTATTCATTTATTAAAACATCAAAAACATATACAAAACATGCACAATTTACAGATTATAAATAACAAAATAATAAAAATAAAAAATACAAAGATTTTAAAATATACTCTCGTCAAACAAAAATCCACACCACATTTCTAAAAATAAACATAATAAAAATAAATTAAATTTCAAAAATATAATTTAAAATTTATTTCTTTAATCCATCGCTTTCAAAATTTTATAAATTTAATTTAAAATCTTTTTGCAAAAATTTCAAGCATACTTAAAAATATTTTTAAAAAATATATAATACCAGTAACACATAACTGGTATTCCAGTTATTAACTTAACTATATTTTAAAATTCCCCATCGTAAAATATTGCCGCCGGTAGTCGGCGGCCACCATTGGTACTGGTATCCAGCACTGCTATTTAACCAAACAAAAATATCAATTACAGATTGATTAATCACCAACCATAAATTTTAAAAATGAACAATTACACTGGGCAACAATGAAAATGTTTCGGGCTTAAAAATAGTAAATTTACATGCATTTCCATCTGCTGAATTCAAAAATCACCATAAAAATGATAGATTAGCTCTTGTTTTGAAGATACAGTTACATTTCATTTTTGAGAGTGAATATTTTAAATTTGGGGGAATTTTTTGGGGGAGTTGGCACACCTGTCAAATAACATCAGAGCGAAATTTTGGAAATTAAGTGATGCAAAAGTTAAGGAAGTCATTTTTGTCGGAGCACAAATAAGAGAACTTGTAAAGGATCCTGCATTTGGCCAAATTTTGGAGGGGAAAGAAAAGGAAGCTTGGGAAGCCTTCAAGGGTGTTGTTCATGGACTTTTAGGCAACAAAAGAGATGACGACTACAAGCATTTGGTGACAGTGCCCCTACAACATGTCCCTTAAGATCCATTTTCTCCACTCCCACCTAGACTTTTTCCCTCCTAGTTGTAGAGCTGTTAGTGATGAACATGGGGAGAGATTACATCAGGAAATTTCTGTTATGGAACAAAGATATCAGGGCCGTTGGAATGAAGTAATGCTTGCGGATTACTGTTGGTCTTTGTATAGGGATTCTGCGGAACTCCATCACAAGAGGCAAGCTAAAAGACGACGAAGTCATGATTCTCTTCAGACACGACTATCTGCGAAGTATTTTTCCAGCAATTTAGAACTCTTAGCATGTAATTACCAGTTAAAAAATCAAATGCACTTTCATTGTTGTTAGCATGTATGTAATTTAAATGTATCCTTTTCTCTCAATCCGTTAATATGTAATTCTTCCACCTTGTGTATATCATAGAAACTAGAGCTAAAACTTTTTTTCATTGTCATATTAGTTTTTCTCAACCCAAAATTAGTAGGAATTGCCTCATGAAGTGCTCGAAACATTCAAAAATTATTTTTTGTTGCCCAGTGTAATCAGAGATTACGTTTGTTTACATCTAATTTAATGGCAGTCTTTGGCTCTACATATATCTGCGAACAAACATTTTCAAAGTGAGTATCGCAGCAAGATCAGAGACAGTCACCTTGCTTATCTTTTGAGCCTGTGCACTTCGTTTTTTGTACCACATATTGCAGACCTTGTAAAACATAACTTGTGTCTCAGAAGTCATCCTAAGAAACATTAGTTAGTAAGGAGTAAATATGAGTGCGAACGCTTATGACCTGCTATACGTCAGAATGATAGCGATATTCCGCCACTGGAACACAGTAACCACAGGTAAACGCCCGATTCTACCGCAGGGAGTGGAAGGAGGTGATTTCCACCTCTCCTTTCCCGTTTTAATTGAGCACCCCAGTGTTAAAGTAACCCACCTGACAAGAGTTGCAAGCCCTATTGCAGGTACAAAGGTCGTGGGAAGGAGATCAGCCTAATGTCACGGTGATTAATGTATTCCCAAGAAATTCCTATTGTGCAGTACTCAAATTTAAGTTAACAATTTGCAGCGGTTTTTTTAGGATACTTTTCCGGATTAAACGAATTTCGGTTTAAAGAGGTCTGTTTAATTTACTTAGGGGAAAATGGAGTTGTTTTTTTTAATTTACGTCCTCCAACGTTCAGTCATATCGGACGGTGAATGTAATGGGTGAAATGATGCTCAAATGAGTTCAGGGTCCAGAGAGCTTGGAGTTACCCGACATTCGTCTATCAGGATAAAGGAAAACCCCGGAAAAAACCTTATCCAGGTAACTCACAGTGAGATTTGTGATGGACGACACGGCGCTGAAATGGGTTTTCTCCGGGATCTCCGACGCCACCCGCCATCTCATTCTACCGGTGCTCCATCTTCATCTTATATATCATCAGTGACACCACCTGCACTATCCAAGTAAACTTTAGAGACCCTGCTCTCTGTACTGTCGTTGCTCCTTGGGTCGGCCGCCCTCTGCATTCTTCGCCTCATCCTTCCTCCCGAGGTGCCCCCACTTGGGGACATAGCAACAATGGGCCCAGCATGGTGGCCTAAGTGCCGAATGCCCTAGGTAATGAATTCCTAATTTTAATCCTACACTTACGATGGATCTCAGGTCGTGATATTGAATATGTAATACGGATTTACCTTGGTGACTGAGGGAAAACAGATTTGCAACCGGGAGCTCCCAAATACGTATCACAGACCTTGACCCCGTTGTTCTTTTGTTTACACATTGGGTAAGCGCTTTGCAAGGAGTCAAGCTGTCTAACGCCTATGTTCATTGGGAAGATACAGTTACTCGAAAAAGTATTCGTCTAATGCATCAGTTAATGTTTAAGAATGTATGGATAGTACAAAATTATCAGAGTAAAGTACAGCAGGGACACTGTCTTATTTATTGATTAGTAAAAAAGAGAATACAATAAATAAGCATATAGTATCTATTCAAATAAACATAGTTTAACATTAAAAGGTAAAGATATACAATATAGAATGCAAAATGAGTATTCGTCTGATACTGAAAATGATGTAGAATGTCAGGGTTAGGACTTAGTAGGTCCTCCATTCCTCTTTATATTCTCTTGTATTCTCCTTGGCATGGATTTCAGCTAAGATTGTGTTGTTTCCACTGTAATTTTACGTCATTTCTCTAGTAGAGCGTTCTTTAGATCCTTTATATTAGATATCTGATAATTCCTGATATTTATGTCCACAAACTCTCTATTGGATTCATGTCTGGGTATTGCAGTGGTGTCGGTATACATCGTGGAGTATTATACAACAACTATAACCTTGCATCTGGAGCTGTGTGCTTTGAATCATTATCTTGTGTGAAAATATAATCCTCAGAAAGACCCATATTATTCAAACTTCTGGACAGATGTGTTTTTAGGATGTTTATATAAAGCATATAGTTCATAATTCCATGAATAAAACACAAATCTCCCACACCATTTGCACTCATGTAGCTCCAGACAAGTACTGAACCGCCTCATGTTTAACTGAAGCGTTATATTTTTCTCCTCAAACTCACAATTCTTTTTTCTCCACACTGTTACTCGCCCTTTTGACTTAAAGAACTCAAATTGAATCTCGTTAGTAAACACAACCTTCTTCCACATATCAAACCCATCGTATTTGTTCTTTTGTAAAATTAACTCGCTTCTTTCTGTTGATTTTACTGATGTATGGTTTTGTATGGGCTGTTCGGTCTCCATACTCAGCTTCATAAAGCACGTTTCTTATAGTTTGTGCTGAAACGGACTTTCCTGTTTGTGTCTGAACTGAAATAGCAAGTTTTGGGGCACTTTGTTTAGGATTTTTTTTGACTTCTCTAAGTAACTGTCATTTCTCCATCTCGGGTAGAACTGCAGGAAGACCGCTTCTTGATTGTTTTTCTTAAGTTTTGTTCTGATCAAACCTGTATACAATAATTTTCACTGTACTAGGTCTTCCAGTGGTGCCCGCCTTGGTAGCGTGGTGGTAGCGTGTCTGCCTCACGTTCAAGAGGTCCCGAGTTCGAATCTCGGTCAGGGTGAGTTACCTGTATAAGGCTTTTTCCGGGGTTTTCCCTTATCCTGTAAGACGAATGTTGGGTAACTCTAAGCTCCATGGACCCCGGACTCATTTCATCCATTCCATTCATCGTCCGATATGACTTAATGTTGGAGGACGTAAATTACAAACAAACAAAACAAACTTCCAATGGTTTCTCCAATTTCTTGTATAGATTTTCCATTTTTAAATAGCCTGATGCAAATTTCTCTCTCTTCTTTTGTAGTTTCACGACTTTTTCGTCACATATTACTCAAATATCAGTAAATGGCTTTGAAAACAGAGATAGAAATATCAACGACAGTGGATGAAACACAACTGCATAAGAAAAGGGAAGAGGTGTGTGTCAGCGAGGCACCAAACCTGGGATCTTGAATACTTGTTTGACATCAAGTGGGACATGATTTTAAATAACGTAGAGCTGTTCACTAATTACGTAATATATGAGCACAAATTGTGATTTATTTTTAAATCTAGTTACTAGTTACTATTTGTTTCTTATCTATTGTTTTATTATATTCTATGTACATGATTAGACGAACACTTTTTGGAGTATCTGTAGGTGTATTTTAACGCGAAATAATCTACTAAAAGATTTCGGAGATTTTTGACTTGATCGTTAATGTTTACACATATTTTATAACGTAAAATACTGGTATCAAAATATAATTACATTAAGTATAGCATTGCTGAAAAATCTTTATACGAAGGCAGCGTAACTAATCTACACGCTGATGTGAATTCCTCGTTTGTTGCCAGGGGGGCATTTACGTTTTACTGTTACAAAATTCCATCCTCGTGCTTGCCGCTTGTAGCGCTGCGGTAGCAACATGAAGTTTCCGACCAGCCACGGTGGATCAATAAAGAAGTGCTTTTCTCTTGCATTATATTTAAACGATAAACTGAGAGAACAGTGTACATATAATTGTACGTTTAGTTTCGGATGAAAATAAAAACTAAATAAATATAAAAGTGATTCAATACCTAATCATTTGAGAACCACATTTCTTATCTTTTAGCATGCGATAAAAGTTCAGTAAGACTGCCCAATTACTGCCTGTAATTCATCGAGTTCTTTAACTTTGGATTTTCTAGTACCACGAACCAGGTGCGGCTCTGGGCGAATTAATTAGGTGACTAAGAAAATTGGCTAACCTGAATTCGCAAAATGAGCATCGCAAAAACGGATTTTATACTGAATAGTTGTTTTCAATTTTGATGGGGCTTCCCTCTGCATATGAATCCAAAAGTTCCTTAAAATTACCTTTATTTAAAGGGTCCTCGCTTTCATTATGTCCACGAGATGTCATTTCTTGTCTACTTCCCTAGTGGGATATTGCATGAAAAGCTTACTTTCTCATTGTATTTTACAATATATAGACGTGAGCTTTCCCGAAGAACGTCTGCAATTTTGTTAGTGTTTTTTCTCAGCTCCTTCAATCCGACACAACCGAGTCTTAAATGTCCTGGTGTATTTTGAAGATGTTCCGCCACAAAGTTGTTCTAAACATAGCACTGATGTTGCCCTATCGACATTTACCACGTCACTTTTGTCATCATTTTTCCATAAAGAAAAGGTGTTTGGAGGCACACCAAGTCGTGTGTTGGATTCATTGTAAATCCCTTAAATATGAAAAATTAAACACCTCACATATCAGACAATAATCACTGATCACATAAAAAACTACGTTTTTATTCAGGATGCAAACTGATAACAAACAGTTGCACTAGACACACGGGGCTCGCTTCAAGTGGGTTACCACTTCTACCAACAAATTTCTTTTTAAATAAACGAAAAAGTAGGAAGAAAGTCCTGTATTGTGTTGGCAACATGAGTTGGGGCGGAGTATACGGCTTCTAGGAATCGAATCCGTAGTCATGGTAACCAGCAATACATTCTGCCCCTCCAACCTCTCCTCACCCACCACAAGCGTTACGATCACCTTCCCGACCAGTGATTCTGTATTAAAAGGCCAAGTTTCTTTGTTTCTTCTTTTTTTTTTTTTTTTTTGTAATTTACGTCCTCCAACGTTGTCATATCGAACGATGAATGGGTTATATGGTGTTCAAATGAGCCCAGGGTCCTTAGAGCTTAGAGTTACCCGACATTCGTCTTTCAGAATAAGGGAAAACCCAGAGAAAAGCCTTATCCAACTAACTCACCCTGACCGAGGTCCCGAGTTCGAATCTCGTTTTTTGTATTTCGGCGTTTCGCGTCAGGAAGTGATAAGTTCCACGTTCGAGAATGTCAGGTAAGTAAGGATCGCGAAGGACCAACGCACGCGGAGAAAAGTGCCAAGGAATATTAAGTAATAGTTCTTTAGTATATTCAACCGCAACAAAGCAGGAACTCAACTTCGCGGACAGCGGGACGATAAACAACTGAGACGCAACATTACAACAGGTGGTGAGCAACCATGATACCAGGGCTGTTCAATAAAGAATGATCACTTTTATTTTTTTGACAACGTACCTTTACTCATCCTCATAATTTTGATGGTGCTTCTCAAAACAGTCTCTCCTGAATGCGATGCCCTAATCCCAGCGTTTCTGCCAGTCTTCAAAGACATGCTGGAAACCATTTTTTGAGAGATCCTTCAAAATCGCCTCCGCAGCCTTCACCACTGCTTCTGATGATGGATAATGTCTCCCACGAAGGCATTTCTTCAAGTTAGGAATAGAAAAAAGTCACATGGGGCTAAATCCGGACTATAGGGAGGGTGATGCATGCACTTCACGTTGATTTTTGCAAGATATTCAGCAACAACATTGACAATATGCGGCCGCACATCCAGCCTGCTTCATGGAAATGTGGTCTTTTGCGCCTGATATGGACTTGCAATGTTTTCAGGACATCCCTGTAGTATTGTCCAGTTACTGATGTGTGTGCAGGTACAACATGCTGATAAACCATTCCATGAATATCAAAGAATGAGATGACCATAACTTTCCCAGCAGAAGCAACCACTTTTGCTTTTTGGGGGGTTGGTGATGAAGGAGATTTCCACACTGAGCTTTGCTGTTTGCTCTCAGGATCAAAATGATGTAGCCAAGTTTCATCAGCAGTGATTACGTTTGTAAGAAACTCCGGATCTTCCTCTAACATCAACTTTAACTGAAAGCAGACCTACATGCGAATGTCCTTTTGTTCGGGAATCAACAGTCTTGGAACCCATCGCGCACAAACACGTCTCATGTGTAATGTTTCTGTCACCAACGTGTGGGTGGCACCCAATGAAATGTTCAGTATTTCAGAAAGTGATCTTAAGGTAATTCGTCGATCCTCTCTCACAATGGCAGCAGCAGTGTTGATGTTTTCTTCCGTAAGAGCAGTAACTGGAGCACTGGGTCCACCTTCCTTTTAAATTGATTGTCTCCCCTCTTTAAACATTTTAACCACCTTCGAGCTGTGCCGAAGGGAAGAACAGACTCTCCATAGGCCTCCTGTAACATTGTATAGGCCTAATCTGAAGATTTGTTGAGACGAAGGCAGAATTTCAAAGCCGTATATTGTTCCTCACGTGTTACCTCCATTGCAGTGGTAGGCGATACTGAACATGTCTGAACTTGCCTGGTTCTCACAGGGGGGAACCAGAAGTACCAACAATGAAACTACTACGGCGTGTTTGTTTCACATTAAGCTAACAGAATATAAGACTGAATTTTAGTGCAAAAAAAAAAAATATGACCATAAAAATTAGTATTTATTGAACAGCCCTCGTAGGTCAAGGATCACAATAAATCTACTTACGTCTAGGAGTCGACATGTTTTCCTGCACGAACCTACAACGAGTCAAGACATACCCAGCTCTGAATTTCCCGATGAGAGCCTCATGCCGAGCTACGCCAAAGGAGACATCAGACTTATGACTGGAATCTCTCGATCCTTGATCTGCCACCCAACTATAATTACTCTTATGAGGTAGTGAGTGACTGAGGGATCATTCACCAGGTTCCGACCGGGCAGAAACCGCCTCAACCTGCTTTTATATCAATGTGAGATATTATTAGTTTAAGGAAAACCTAAGAAGTCAGATACCATACGACCTTCCCGTAAACACGGTTTTTGTCTAACTTTTCTGGAATCAAAAAGTTTATTTTCGGTGAAATGTCGATATAAATTTTTGAGTGTACATACAAATCTCCTGTGCTTACTATGAATAAGGCAGTAAAAATGTGTTCCTCTTGAACACATCAGAAACAAAAAGTGTGTACCTCCAGACATTCACTTTTTTTTTTTCTTACGGCCTTGCATATGTTAAGGTAAGCGATCCACGCAGAACTCACTGATAACTTATTTAAAACTAATATAAACTGGAAGTAAAAGGTTTTGTATTCTTACTCCGGTTGATTTTTACTGTCTGTTTTAAAATAAATGCAGAAGTATTTCGGGGATCGTCTGCTGTGACCCCGACAACCAAAGCGACGTGCATTAGCAAGGGAATTATTGATGAGAATGCTCCAGATGCAGTGACAGGCGCCGGATCATTTCTTATAGCGCTTTCTGTACCTCATTTATATTGCAGTGCTTGGGAATGTATCGTTCTAACAAACAAAAACCATTCTCCATTGGATTTAAGACCACATGTGGCCAAATCCTGCATCGTTACGAACTGACAAAACATTTTTCAACGACTTATAACCTCCCAAACGTAAGTGGAAAGTTAAATCAGACTTCAAAAAAAAATCGTAAATGAACACCTTAAGACATTCTTTACCATGAGATCGTACGAGGACTGTTCAATAAAGAATGATCATATTTTTTTTACGTTCATAATTTTTCGCAGTAAAGTTGAATCTTATTATATTCTTTTAGCTTAATGTGAAACAAACACGCCGTAGTAGTTTCATTGTTGTTACTCCTGGTTCCCGTCTGTGAGAACCAGGAAAGTTCAGACATGTTCAGTATTGCCTACCGCTGCAATGGAGGTAACACGCGAGGAACAATACGCGGCTTTGAAATTCTGCTTTCGTCTCAACAAATCTTCAGCTGAGACCTATACAATGTTACAGGAGGCCTATGGAGAGTCTGTTCTTCCCTACAGCACAGCTCGAAGGTGGTTTAAAGGGTTTAAAGAGGGGAGACAATCAATTTCAAAGGAAGGTGGACCGGTGCTCGGGTTACTGCTCTTACGGAACAAAACATCAACACTGCTGCTGCCATTGTGAGAGAGGATCAACGAATTACCTTAACATCACTTTCTGAAATACTGAACATTTCATTGGGTGCCACCCACACGTTGGTGACAGAAACATTACACATGAGACGTGTTTGCACGCATTTGTCCAAAAGTCTAGAGAACTTAGGACATCAGGGAGGCAAAAGGGGAAAATTGTACGCATGCGCAATATCTGCTTACCGAGCTTGCTAGCTCTCAGCACGTTGACGTCACGGATGCGTTTCATTAGTTACGCAAATGTTTTCCATGCATCAAGAGTTCATTATTGGTCATACTCCATTTCTTATACTTACAATAATCCATTGTTATTTACATGGTCTTTTAAAATGTCTACAATGTTATTTATAAAACAGAAAAGAGTGTGCTGCAGCTGCCGCACGTAAGGACGAGCCGCCCCTGTTTAAACTGTAGTTTGACCTGGATAAGTGCATTCTCTCTTGCAGATGAGTGTAAAAATAGCATTTGATGGATAAGGGCAAGTGTGTTAGCAGAGTAGAAAGTGCGCTCTGCCTCCAATATATCAGCGAATTGGTTGCTACCTAGCGGATATATTAACTTTGCTAACTGTTTAATGAAAGCAACAAAAAAAGTTTGTTTTTAATGAAAATATGTTTCAACTAATTGGTTCACTTTTCACTTAATGTGAAAACAAAATAGGCAAAATACTTGTAAGCATCAGATGCACAACATTCTGGCAATTATCAAACATTCATTCTCAGCAAAACAAAGTAAGGTTTTCTTCCTGTTCAACAATTGACGTGAAATAGGCTTGCAGTAAAAGATGGGAGATGATGTAGAAGATGACTTGAGAAAGTTCGGAGTTAAACGCTGGAAAATAAAAGCAGAGGACCAAGTAGAATGGATGAGGGTGGTTAGTGAGGCCAAGGACCTCTGAATTTATTTAATGGTTAAATGACCAAAAATGATCCGCTCAAGCCGATTTAAAGTCTGAAGTTAAATTATTAAAACAATTAAATGATCCAATAGATTTAATAGTTTGAGAAGAGATGTTTATTTTAAAAAACAAACATCGCGTAATGAATTTTGAAATACTGGCAGTCAATTCTATTTTTAAATTTGTTTTATTTTCAGATTTTGGTAGTACTAACAAGAGCATATTAACATCTAGCGTTCATAACGATGATGACAGTTTTGTTGGTTCTGGCTGATGATGTGGAAGAATTTCCATGAAATCGCAATCCCAAACAATGTATAAAAAGCGTGTCATCATTTCTTATAAGATAAGTGAAGTTTTAAGTTACAAATTGTTATATTTGTAGAGATCATACACTATACAAGTAAATCAAGATATAGGGTACATAATAATACAAACATTCTGGTGTAAGAAAAATTAAAATTAATATGAGACTTGTAGTGATTTAAGGAAATGTCATGCAGAATCATCCTGCCATGAAACAAACTACAAATTTTAATAGATCAATTATCTCCTTTAGATAATACAGATTTCTATTACTTGGTTTCTTATAGAACAATCTATCTGCACAAATCAAATGAAAGGAACTGGCAGGATAAAAGGACTAGCAATGAAGTAATAAGAGCATTCAACAAGGTTGGAATAAAAACAATGATATTTACAATAACATTTTTATTTTTATCAACAATAGCTTTACATTTTTATCAAAACATATCACAAGATGGAAAAGGATCTCAAAACACAGTAACATGAAATAATTGTAAAAACTATTTGTAGTCGATTTATTGACTACAAATCCGACAACAAATAGTTTTTACAATTAATTTTGACGTCACTGTTACTAAATTCCTCCAAACACACATAACATGAAATGTTAGAAAAATCTTCAAAAGAATTTGTTTCATACTGTCAAATTGCAAACAGTGTCACAATGGAGCTTTGCACCACAACAGCAATTTTATACCACTTGTTTACCAGGAAACATCTAACAATATTTCTCCAAATGCATGACATGACTTTTCTAAGTAATGGATGTTTACTTCAAAAGTATATGAAGGAAATGTGATTAAAGATAGTTCAAATAAGAAAAGGACTAATGAAAATGCTGTCATGGAAACCAACAAGTTTTACATGTTATCGTTCAAAGTAGCCTGCATTGGCAACTGTTTTACTTCCTTTATTTACAAGTGCTTTCCATTCCTGAACAAATGTGATAATGGCAAAGTTATCTTCTAACCACACTCCCTCTGCCACTTTTAAAGTGAAAATTCAAGATCTTTTAACAAACACACAAAATTTGTTTTTTAACATTAGAAAATAGAGAGATATGTTGTCTTTAAAATTACACTATTCACTCCATAGTTTGGCCATTTTTAAGAGTGCTAGTTGCACATTAAAACCTTTAAATATCATCTTCCCAGTTTTCTTTAATTCTTTTGTATTTTAAAAGCACAGCATATCATCATATGGTCTTAACTGTTTCTGTTTCAAGCTGAAAATGCTGTAGCACACAGTAGTTATTAAAACAATTACTATAATAATGCATTTTAAAAATTTAGAAAATGGGTTTCACATTGTTACTCTACCTGCCCCATCAACATCCAGGTATGTTAGTTAACTGATGGATATTAACTAAAATAATAAGAGTTAAATGATGAAGCCTGGGACTCAAGTACTTACAATAGTAAGTCGCCACAAACGGTGTATCTTTGATGCGAGAGACGCTAGTGGTTTACCAGGGAAATATATGAGTAAAATGGAGAATTTAAAGTCAGGACCAGTGGCGGCTCGTGGAATAAAATTGTGAGTGTTCACAAAATCTACACTTAAAATGCATAGTAGCACTATCTGCTACTGCTACCGCTACTATAACTAGTGAGTGCGAGTTTAAAAGCCCCACAAAATTTTATACAATCTATTAGCCTAGAAAGAATTTATCTATTCCTGTCAACTTGCTCACTCTGTCACTTTATTGACAGTCTGTAAGCGCTGTTCAGCTGAACACTAATATTTACATGACCAAACATGGCGAACTGAATACATGCATTCTTATGTGAGTGTGAATTCCCATGCTTCTCTATCTTTTTACTGAGATGTACCAAGTTGGCACATCCTTCTTTTGTCCAAATACTCACTTCAGAGCTAACCGTAAGGCATGGAAAGTAAAAAAACGTATTTCTAATACTGCAACTGCATAGCCATTTACAGGTTGTGTATACATTGTTGTTAAATTTGCGCCTGTAGTCCCGCTTCTGATTTTTGTAACACGCTCAATTGTTACACTGGGCTGTGGACGTCCTAGTTGCTTTATTACGAGCTTTGTAGCTCATAAAACCTTTTCTTTGTAAGCCAGTTTATGTTTTATATTTTAAAATGGAATCCACCGAGTTCGTTGTTGCCTCTTGAGAGAAGTTCAACAGGCACAAACATTCGAAAACCTCGTGGTCGGTCGCTGCACACAACAAAGAATAACTATTTTGCGCTAAAGTACTAGTTGTACTTGATGTACTAGGAAACTCACAATTGTCTCATCTGTTGATCACCTACAAATTCCAAGTTTATCACAGTGTTTAAAACAAAACACCTGTTTAGAAACTGGACCATAATAACAACCGTATTCAAAGTAAAAATGGCTGATAACGCCAGGAGTTGTAAACATTATTTGTATTTGGAGATAGTTGCAGTTAAACTCTATAGATAGTGGCACTTCCCAGAGATTACCAAGAACTCCTCTGGCATTGCCAATGTGAATTAACGTACACATCGTAATTGTGCTATGATGGGCATATCCAACCAATGCTTGTCTGTAGCATTTGTCGTCTACGCATGCGCAGAGCTTTAAACGTTACATGATGTGCTAGCACAAAGGACGTGTGCTAGCTGCAACATTGCCACGTACTCATGCTAATGCCATCTATTACTAAACATTCTAAAGGAATGATTGCGGTAAATACAAATAATGAATGAAAAGAGGAAAAGGCCATCTACAAGACAAATATTGGGGGTTCACGTGCTCTTGTGCTCCTAAACAGCAGCCGCCCCTGGTCATGACGGCAACTTGGACATGGTAGCTCACTGGATAAGAGCGACTGCATGGAAATCAGGATATCCGTGGTTCAAATCCTGGCTGTGGCATTGAATTTTTCATGTTAACTATTTATCCAGATATGTGTTTATTTTATCTGTGCCCTACCCATCCAAACACACAGGTGAGGCAAAAGTACCAGATGGGGTTTCTACAAATCTGCCAGAAACTTACGTTTACATAAATATGATGTATTGGAGTATTCAAGGAGATAAATAAAAAATATAAACTGTAGCAGTGTATTTTAACATGTTATGTTGCAAATAAGTACTTTGTGTTTCCAGAAACACTACAAAAACATATTTACAATTGTAATTCTTTCTGATTACAACAAAATTCTGAAACGTAAAATCAATTCCATGACAATAACATAGCCATTTAGATAACCAACCAATCTGCTTGCATCTCAGAATATAAAACAGAATAATTTCTATATAGTATATGTCACAAAATATTGTATGCGGCAACTAGGAAAGTAATACTTATAATGAAATTCTAACCTTGTAAATAACACAAGCATAAGAAAAGTTATTACTTACTGTACACGTAGCTTTAATAATTATTCTTATCAGTGTGACTAATACCCAATTTCACCAACAGATGTTAAACTCGACATTAACAAATGTAACGTAACAACTGTCACAGCATTAACACTACTGTTAAATTTCTTGCATTTCACCAACCTGTTTTCTGAAAATGTTAACAAACAAGTGTTAAAACCAAGAAACTTGTAAATATTACAGCTATAGAAGGCTATGGATGAGTTGTATTATTTTCTGGACGTACTACGATGCTCTTTCGTTTTCATTTTCTTCTTCACACAGCTGAAAAAATGGTGGATGAACAAAATCATAAACAAAAGCCGTGAGACAAATTTCTTACCAATGGAGAAAGAATTGTTAACTGAATTGGTGACGAAGTGTAAGGATATCGTGGAAAATAAGAGGACGGATGCGGTGAATGTAAAAGAGAAAGATGTCACGTGGAAAAATATTGGAAACAAATTTAATTCAAATGCATGTATCACTACTACAAGCACCAAACAACTTTGACAGTATTATGTAAATTTAAAATGAGGTGCGAAGAAGGACAAGTGACTCGAACATTTCAAGATGGGAGGTGGACAGTGCATTATCCACATAATTCAGTGAATTATAAAATCACAAAGTTATTAATACTTGAAGCAAAGGCGAGATCGGCATATTCCTTTCAATGCATGTTCTAGCTCAGTATTACATAAATTTAAAATGAGGAGCAAAGGACAAGTGACGAGTCACTTGAAAGTTTCAAGACGGGAGGTGGACAGTGTATTATCCACATAATTCAGTGAATTATAAAATAAGGCATTTAATAAATTCAAAAAATTTTCCGTCAATTTCAGATACAACTAGTACCACATAACAAATATAACATGAGAAACATGCTGAATCACCCGCTAAAAAACACAAGTCCAACCAACAAACTATGCGGAATTTATAGTGTAAGATGTGAGGATTGCCACGACATTTGGGAAAAACAAGAGAAACCTAGAAACAAGGATGAAAGAACACATGTGATGTATTAAATACAAACAGACAGATAAATCGGCCATAACCCATCACTTCTGGTCAAAAAATCATAATATTTCCAAAGACATAAAACTTTTGGTACCGGCAAAAATGTATTGGGAATTAACAGTTTGGGAAAATATACACATTTTGAAGAACAGAGAGCAATGAACTTTAAAATTCCAATAGTAGATGACGTCATTCAACTCATTGAACAGCGCCAGGAGATGGAGGGGGTCACGTGAAGAACCAGTAGAACATCTGCTGAGGATGGGGACGCGGTGTCCTTGAAACATGTCCTAATTTCAAAAGTTAGTGGAGCTTAAGTGTTTTTATAGTTCGAGAATTGGTTTAAAAAGTGTTTTTGATCAACAGCTGAGTTCATGCCTGCCATCTTGATTATTTACAAATGTTAAGGACTTAAAAGAAATTTGGCTTGTTAATTTAACAAGAAATTTAACACAAGTGTTAAGCTAACATTTGTTGATGTAATGCAATTTTTGTTTTAACTATTGCTAAACTCGTGTTAAGTCTTAACATCTGTTGGTGAAATCGGACATGTGTCGCAAAAACTTTCCTTCAAGAATTCTCAATATAGTTTGTCTCGCAAATTCTGTAACTGTTGATAAGATTGGCTCCCCTTTGTTGGTACCCATTTGATGCTCTTGGACATCATTACAAAGTAGTTCTTTTGCAGCATGGACCTTCTTTCTGTACTTTACTTTGATCAAAATAAGATCCACAAAAGGTTAACAGGTCTCTCATAGTACTCAAGAGTATAACTTCCAAAAACCTGTTTTATGTGCATCATACACATATCCTTGAAGTCTAGCACTCACAGTCACTACCCAACTCAGTAACAGCCCACAAACATTTCAGTTTTTGGTACACAATGTTTGTCGCAATTTTAAATTCTTGTTGGTCATATCAACTTATCCTGGGAATCCATAAGATGCGAGACAAGTTTCACATTACAGCATTTCAAAGTCATCTCTCTGTAAACAAAAGAAGTAACAATGTACATTTCTACCAGAAAAAATACCTATGTATAGCATTCACATTATAGCATCTATCCACTATGTAGTGATATTTCTGCATGCCTGTTAAAAACTATAAAATAAATAATTATATTTTATTAATTCAAGAATCATTAACACTTATGTAAACCTTTATATAAATAGCAATGTCTATGACTTATAATAATATTTGTATGAACATATCACCTATAAATTATGTATAAAATGGTGTGAACCTCCAAAATTATAACCAATAAAATACACGGGCGCAATTTCTGCGGGTTGTCTGCTAGGTTTCGGGGCAGCTAACTGTACAGCTTCCATTAGTTGCTACCCCTTAGCATGGCAATAAGGGTTATTGGCCTTCCCTTTTTGCATAATCAAAGAAAAAAATTTACCGTTTCTGGGGAGTTATAGAAAAGGGCAGTTTTGGAGCCGAATCGAGGCAGTCTGGCAAGGTCTAGAGTAGGGAGAAGCGTCAAGGTACATCAAGAAATTTGCATCCAGTGAAGCACTAGGTTCATCCGCTGATATCCAAATTATTCTCAAATTAAGATAAATATTTTAGAACTTCAAGCATATATAATTAAGAGTCTCAAATGAATCCGGGGTCCATGGAGATTAGCGCTACCTGATATTTGTCTTTAAGGATAAGGGAAAACCCTGGAAAAAACCTTATCCAGGTAATGCACCCTGACCGAGATTCGAACTCGGGACCTCTTGAACGTGAGGCAGACACACTACCATCTATGCTACTGAGGCGGGCACCAAGTAGCTTGATGCCGATATAAAAGTATTACAAGACTTTCTGTTCAATAACCTGAGAAAAACCCCAATTCCCAGTCCAACCATTACCTACTCCATAATTTAGTAGTGATACATATACTGTCGAGGCTGACCCTGAGAAAATAGCACCTCCGTAGCCACAACATCAACGAGTATGACGACGATGAGTAACAGATCGCTGCTTCAGATAGCTGCTTCAAAGCCCAATGGAGTGAGGGACCTTCGAGATAACGCGACAACTATGACTTACTTTTATATTTTTTCTACAAAAAATTCTTACAAAAGCTTATTACTTACTCTAGTATTTACCTACAATAAGTAGAGGAAATATGGCATTCCAACCAAAAATTTGATGCCTAGATTTTACTAAAACATGCTTTTACAGTTCTCTGAATTAAAAAAAGAAAAATATGTGCAGCGTATGCAGCGTAACTCAAAACTGAAAAGTTATTAGCTACCAAACTTGGTATTTGCAAGATTTTAAACACATTTTTCATGTAAATCCTCCATCCCAAAATACCCTTAACTTGTACAATGGAAAGATGAAATGCAACACTGCAACCAGATTAAAAGAACACTTCACAAACATCACGCAAAAAGAAATAAAGAAATCTGCAGTAGCAGTACATTTCTGGGATCATAACCAGAACACAGAACATAAAACCCAACTACTAAAATCAGTCATTTGAATCAAGAACTAAACATCTGGATAAACATTTATATTAAGAAATTCAAAACACACTTAATGAATTTTGACATTCCATCGGAAGAAAATATTTTAATTAGCCTCATTACGTCATTGCCAGATGTCTCGTCTCCAGAGAAACATTATCAGCTGCAACACCAAAGTTCTAGCCAGTCGACAATTTCTGCATAATGCCTTCAAGTGGAGGTGAAATGCGTTGAAAGAAAATTTGTGGTAGGTGAAGTACAGAGAGTCTCAGTCAACTCGTCATATAATTTTAATTATTACATTACTTCATTGTCATTCTAATTTACCTTTTCAAATCTATTTGAATATACAGAAACCTTAAAATAAGCAAATTTTGTTGGACTCTTGGAAAAAAAGAATTCTCCAAGTTTATCTAAGAAAACTGCATCACTTAAAGATGCCAAACAAAACACAAGTAAACAAGGAGAAGGCAAAAAGAAACTATTATTGAGATTAAATGATTGCTAAACATAATTTTTGATTTTTTTTTTTTTTTGAAAATTATTGAATTTTGACTTTACCATCAAATAAGCTGCTAACTAAACTATCCTAATAATGTAAAAGCAGTGATGCAATGTATTACTTACCATTTCGTTATATTCCAGGATCTGTCTTCGGATAGCTGATGTATCCACCCAAGTCACAAAATCTTCAAGATTTCTGTAAAAAAAAAAAGAAGCCTAGTATATGACATGATCTGGAAGAGCAACATGCACCCTGCTGCTCCCATGCTTCATCTTGTAGCAAACTTAAAGCTGGATATCTAACTAGCATTCTTAACAGTATGTGCACGATAAGAAGAGCAATCGGCTTCCAAGTCCTCATTCGGTAAGTTTTTTTTAACTCCATAAGCATAGATGACAACTTTGAAATTTGAAATACGCTATATACTGACATCTGGTGGCTAATACGCTAAGCTTTATAATGTCCGCTATATTTCGTTTTGATCAATTTCGAGGTTAATTAGCTAACCAGTTAACAACAATCATATGTTAGAATTAGAATTTTAGTTCGTCCTTGGCAACATATACATGTTATGAGACACGTCAAAATGTATAAATACAGTATATACATAAAGTCAAATTGATTACATACAATATACATAGTAAGCAGCTTTTCTATGGTTTCATGTGGTATTTGTATAGACTAATTTACTACAAGAAATGTCATAATATAAATATTACAGGTTTGTGAATGTACTATGCTCCCAGTGCTCATTTACATGGTTATAGTTCTAAAAATGCATTAACCGTATAAAAAATGTGTGCATGCAAAAATTTCTTAACCTTATTCTTAAAGTGTTTTAATGATATTTGGAAGTTTACTATATAACACTATCCCTTTGTAGTTAAAGCTTCCTTCATAAAGGCTCGTTTGGTGCGCTTGAATTGCCAGTTTATCCTTGTTACGAGTGTACATCAGCATTTACTTGAAAATGATTTATATTTGTATGAACATTTGTGGATGTTATGGCTCTCGAAAGGGGACACATTATTATTCGTCTACCTCCGTATAACTGAGATCTGAATGCAATTGAGCTGGCGTGGGCAAAACTAAGGAATGTTTTCAGAGGATGCAATGTTGCTTGTGATATCTTCGCTTATCTTACATGCTATTCTGCTGAACTGTGTTTTTCAAGGTTGACCACACTGCAGAAACAAAAGAGCGTTAGCTCTCGCTTCTTCCCCTCTGCCCGCACCACACCATAAATCCAGCGCTCAACTTACCTTGCGCGTACTGTACTCAATTCCAAACCAATAAATAATGTAATCAATCAAAATCTGCAATTATTATTTTTCCTTCTCAGTAGCCTCAGGTAAGTTTGCACATTTGAAAAGAGCTAAGAGATCCTCAAACCTTAATCCATAATTTTTTTTTTTTTTGTGTAATCTCTATTTCCTATCATAGGACTCTGAGTTCCTTGGACCTTGTTAGCTGCTCCAATACTGCCTATCCTGAGACAAGATTTGTAATTTATCCAATGTTAGAATTAACAGAACGGGTTAATATTTTCAAAAACATTTTAGAGTTTGGTATAACTTTAGTTCCTCAAAATATTGATTAAAAATTTACTACATTTCTCTAAAAAAGATAAAATTCCTAATAACAAAATATCTGGTATTTATCAATTTAATTGTTTCAATTGTGATCAAGTTTATATTGGAAAGACAAAATGTAATTTAGAAACCAGAACGAAAGAACATTTTCTTAACATTAAGTATAAACAAATTGATAAATCGGCCGTAGCAGATCATTTTTTGGCCATTTAACCATGAAATAAATGCAGAAGTTAAATTGTTAAAACAATTAAATGGACCGATATATTCAATGGTTTGGGAAAAGATATTTATTTTAAAAAATAAACATTGCATAATGAATTTTGAAATACAAGCATTTGATTCTGTTTTTAGGTTTATTTCATTTTCAGATTTTGGTAATACTGAAAAAACATAGTAACAAAGTAACCTGTATCCTTGATGACGAAGTGTTGTGGACTGAAGATGCGGACAAATGTTCGAGAAATCGATCTCAATTAATAAGAAAAATGACATCATTTTCCTATAAGTGAAGTTTTTGTTACAAATAGTTATATTTGTGTAATATTTATTGTTTCACTATAGCTAGTTTCATTTTTTACGTAATTTTTAAACTACTTTTAAAGGTTTTACTTACCCATGTTATTATATGAGATTTCAGTGCTATTGTCCATACATG
Source organism: Mantis religiosa (assembly GCA_030765055.1). NCBI lineage: Eukaryota > Metazoa > Arthropoda > Insecta > Mantodea > Mantidae > Mantis > Mantis religiosa. The sequence goes on along the minus strand of CM060951.1, from coordinate 222,163,072 downwards.
TTTGGTACCTCCATCAATGCTGGCAATTTCCTGGTGGATATTCTGTTTTAATTCTTCCAGGGTGTGTGAGCTTTTCTTGTACACATTATACTTTAAGTTATCCCAGAGATATAAATTGCAGGGGCTTAGATCAGGGGACAGAGAGAGCCACAAATCTCTACTATAATTGTCGCATCGTAAGTTGGTGATTGGCGTTTTGCCTCCAAGTGCTATTCAGCTACGAAAACAAGGAGAGGGGATAAACACGTCACTGACACGTCACTGCAGTCGCCTAACAGCCAACAATCCACCAATCAAAAGTAAACTGTTGCCATAGCAACCCAGCACGTTTATCCTACGTTGCGAACTCTATCACACTACACCACGTGCTTTATGCATGACGCTAGTCTATCGGCATGTTGAGGTTCGCAATAAGCAGACACTGCTACTATTGTTGCTTCGCTTATGAATCAGCGGTATCACAAAACCGTCGTCGTTCGTTGCCCTTTAGTATGAGACGGTATGCGTTGTTGGAAGGAAACAGGTGTGGATTTAGTTTCAAGGAATATGTTATGAGATTTTCTGGGTCAATGACCAACCCTTCTTACCTGCCTTTGTCCGGTCCAGTTCTAACATGAATAACCCTTACGGTACTTAGGGTATTTCTCCCTGTCATCACTGTCAAACTAAGAGTGTACTGCTTCAAGTAGAGAATGTTTCACAGGGTGCAAACAGCTTTACATTTCGCAACATAATTCACGTGTTTCAGTGATCAACTTTAGTGTTTCAGTGATCAACTTCAGTGTTTTAGTGTAACTTTAATATTTAGCTAATTATCATTACTAGTGGCTTTTTTTTTTTTAATTTAAGTCCGCCCCAAATTTTAAGTTATATCGGACGGTGAATGAATTGGGTGAAATGGTACTCAAATGAGTCCAGGGTCCATGGAGCTTAGAGTTACCCGACATTCGTCTTGAAGGATAAGGGAAAACCCTGGAAAAAACCTTATGCAGGTAACTCACCCTGACCGAGATTCGAACTTGGGACCTCTTGAACGTGAGGCAGACATGCTACCATCTAAGCTACTGAACACTTGTGCTACAGAAACAGACAGAAAAAATTATCTGTGAACACCACAAAAAATGTTTTGGATACGGAATCCCAATTAAAGGACAAGTAAGGGAAATTATATGTGCGTGTTCAAGACCATTTAAAAAAAAAAAGTATGAATTGCTTGAACCGGTAAAAGTAAACCGCAGTTTCCAAAATATATAGTTAATGAAATTGCTGCAGAAAAAGGCCACAAAATTATTAGAATTCCTCCCTACTATTGCCATTTTAATGCAATAGAGTTGATTTGGACCCAAATAAAGAGATATGTAGTGCGCAACAATACAGATTTCACTATAACATGTTATAAAACTAACAGAAGAAGCAACAGCAAAAATAAGTGCTAAGAATTGGGAACATGCTGTTTGTTACACAAAAAAGTTATAGTAGCAGCATGGGGAAAAGGAAGGCGTTTTGGAAGAAAGTGGAAGAACTCATAATTTCCATGGGAGATTGCAGTAGCTCTGACGACGGCGGCCACGGCGGCAACAACGACGATCAGAAAAGCAGTACCAATGACAGCGGGGACTCTAGATAAGCGGCATATTCCTGTTGGAATAGAATGCATAACTGTGCAGGTATGGCACTTTTGCTTCTCTAAATCTTAACTGTATACAACCATTTATTTTTTGTTCATTCCGAAGATTTCGTATGCTGTAATTAGGTAACTGCTCACTTAAACGTGTATGACAGTGTTAAGGCAGTCTTATGATTAATACTGCAGTACGCAAATTTCTAGGAATATGTGCGTGTGCATTACCGCAGCCGAACTTCCTCCTCCCCTCTACCCGCCATCTTCAGTGCCTAGCACGTGGAGAGGAACGGTAAAGTGGCAACGGTGCTATCCCCTCTCCTTCCCCAATCCTTCAACTATCAATCACCAACTTATAATGCACCCATAATAATAATTCTGATCTGAAACACATTTTCAGCTGCTCTCATCAAAATATTGGCTGTAGGAGCTGTTGCAGAGTCTTGAAAAAAGGCAAAATCATGATCCCTGTCTGTTATTATCTAAAAAAGGGAGACAAAATTGTATTCATATATGTACAAGCATCAACTGTTGACTTGAAAAAAAATTGGGCCTATAATCTTTCTCTGATAATGGAGATATGCCAGCATTTCTCAATTCAAATTACGGCAAGGCTGGCCCCGTAGCTCAGTCAGTAGAGCACCTGCCTGCCGTGCTAGGGGTCCTGGGTTCGATTCCTGGCAGTGGGGGTGGGAATTTTTCTCCGACCAAGATAATTCCTCATCTTCCCCAGAGTCTGGAAGTATGAATGATTAAAACCCAAAAAATACGAGTTAACACCTTCAATATGTTCCAAAGGAGAATGGCCGCCGATATGACCACTGCAGTTAAATGCGGGGTATAAATGTGTACGTGATCAAATGATTAAAACCCAAAAAATACGAGTTAACACCTTCGATATGTTCCAAAGGAGAACAGCCGCCGATATGACCATTACAGTTAAAGGCGAGGTATAAATGTGTACGTGATCTAATGATTAAAACCCAACAAATACGAGTTAACACCTTCAATATGTTCCAAAGGAGAACGGCCGCTGATCTGACCACTGCAGTTAAAGGCGGGGTATAAATGTGTACGTGATCTAATGATTAAAACCCAACAAATACGAGTTAACACCTTCGATATGTTCCAAAGGAGAACGGCCGCTGATATGACCATTGCAGTTAAAGGCGAGGTATAAATGTGTGTGTGATCTAATGATTAAAACCCAACAAATACGAGTTAAGACCTTCGATATGTTCCAAAGGAGAATGGCCACCGATATGACCATTGCAGTTAAAGGCGGGGTATAAATGGAACAAAAAAAAATTACAGCAAGTGATGGCAAGAGGTACCAAACATGTATGGACAATTGCAGTAGGCAGTTTCAGCATCTCCTTTAATAACACAGGTAAGTAAAACCTTTAAAGGTAGTTTTAAAAAGTTGCATAGTTTCATCTGCACCCTTCTATGATAGTGGCAGAGGGTAATGAGCGCCAAGGGTGCAGACAGGCAAAATACTCTGCAGCCAGTTATATTTTTGGGTTTCTCAATATGTATATGATATATAAATGGAACTGTTTAGCAATTGGGTGTGAAATTATCTCATACCTTGTGACAAGAAATGCTGGATCCTTGACAACTTCAGGCCCTACTCTGACATGACCCTGCTCTATAAACTTTGTCGCCATGCGTATTGTGGGACACATCCGGCTCTTGACTAACAGAACAGGGAGACGACGTTTGCAGAAACTGCTTGCTGTAACTTTATCACATAGCATGAGATCTTGCTTTGTAGGAATCAACCCCATCATGAACCTGAAACATCAAGTTGTATGAAGGACTCCTTACTAAATGGCTAGAGGATTTAGGATATATAGAGGCTTATACACAATTTATACAATTATGAGTAAAAGTTCCATACCTAATGCACAAGAAAAGAATATTCATTTATATTAAATGAAATGTTTTACATATCATAATATTTATTTCTGGGTCATTCCAGAAAAATGTCAACCAAGACATGGATTTCTAAAAATGAACTTAATTAGAAAGTAAAACTACAGTAGACCTTGTTTACCGGTTCAAGTGGGACCAGGGACGATCCAAGTTAACGAAAATCAGGTTTAGCCAGAGAAAGATGGAACAATAGTAATAAACATGTGTGTAACATCACGTAAATATTTTTAATGGATATAATTTTGAGTCGAACAAATACTCAATGCTCCAATCATTAATCGACTCCATTTAAATTTAAATTTAACTCAATGCTCCACTTGTTGCTAGTATTTACCTAGAACGTGATTCATTAGTATCTTCCTAACATCATCAGCTGTTGTCAACATTACGTAAGCAAACCAGCGATACTATAACATCCAAATAAACTGACGTAAAGATCAGTGGATCATTGCCAGAGTTTTTTATTAATTATTATTAGTATTATTAATGTTGTTGTTAAGAATTATAATATAGTTATATAATTATAATAATAAACAAAGCTTACTACGCACTATTCCCATTACTATCGCTAGTTTATAATATGAAAAAGAAAATGTGTTGACAACTCTCCGCTGTTTTCGCATATAACAGAGCGCCACAGTTGGCAACAACTTGTTTTCGTGATAACATAACTCTGCGCACCTATTTTACAGTTTTACCCTTCCTCCACCTAATAACTTTATTCACTGAATGCCAGGGTCCTGATGGAATATTCATTTTCACATTTTACAGTTAAGCTGCTACCTTCCTAACAATGGTACATGTACTGTGCACCTGTGAAGCTTCGAACATCTGCAAAATAGATGCTTGGGGTGTTGGTCTAAAGGTTGGCAACAGAAGCTTATGCCAATAACCATGTCAGGAGCACTACAACTGCGAGGTTTCTTCGGCAGGTTCTGTCAGCCCTCGTGTGTGCCTCCGATGCTGGACTTTGACAAAATTTACAATGTCTTGCAGGACACGTTCTAAAGAATATCCAAAGGTTCATACTACTTGTTTAGACCAATAGCACCAATTAATGTGGTTTGGCATTTACCTGCACTGTTCAGTTGTATGCATTCACTGAAAATGCTGAAACGCCACTGTCTGTCTGACCGTTAGCGCTCCCCTCCCCTCTGTGATGCCATTCTTATTCAACATAAACTTGATGGCATTCTTTCCAACCATAAACAGCGTGGTCCGCACAGTGACAAAGTTGAACACTAATTATTCAGATTTCTTAAAGTGAAACACAAAACTAAATTTGGGTATGGAGTCTCTATATGCTTCCTAAGAATTCCCAATCCCATATCCCAAGCATTATCAACAAAAAGCATATATCACAAAATACTTACAGTTTCTCTAATAGCTGTGCGCTGCATTCTGTCCGAAAGGGGTCTTTGGAATCCAACTCCTTTATTTTCCGAGCAAGTTCACGCACTTCTCTGGAGAGCTTGTTGTATCTGCAATACATACGAAATGTTCAGGAACTTCTACTACCTCACTTTCTATCTTCTAGTATAATTTCTAGATAGCATCAAAACAAAAACAAGTTGTCAGTTATTGTTAGCTACTTACTTTGTGTAATCTTCCCGCTTCTGAATACAGTACTTCCTCATAACCTTTACTTCATGAAGATTATTGTCCACGTCCCATGATATAAAATCTACCTTCTTTAACAGTTTCTGTTCATGAAATTTTAGTTTCCTAACCATTTTCACCGACTTAAGTAAATGCCCTTTTTAGAACAAACGTAAATTTTACTTCTAAAGATACTGCTAAAATACTCAAGTTATTTTCACGGAAGTCAGAACACTATTTAAAATACAGAACATCAATTGCGATTGCGATTCACGTGTTTTGATTTCTTCGCAGGCTGATATTCAAGTGTTTTCATAGCCAACATTGACACATAAAGTTCATATACAAGTTCACATAAGTTCATATGTGAATATGAAGATTACATTTAGGTTGACTATGTAAATTTAGTTCATTTTAATAAATATATAACTTTTGATTTCGTTTCGGATTGTTCTTAAGGATACCTATATTTTTATCTTCGTCATGGTGTTCCTATTTTCACTTAGGTTGCCGACATTTGAATAAAGCAATACCACTTCATTGATGAATATCGAAAGCGCCAAAATGGCGAACTTTGAATGCTCCTAACCTCCAAAGATGGGCGGCTCTTTGAAAGCTAAGATCGGTGATACACTTTCGCAGCAAATGTAGCAATTTTTAAAATATTTAACTATTCTGATTTGAAAATAAGGAAACAGAACAGAATAATGAAGTGGGATTCCGGAACCTTATATACTTTTGAACTTTAACATGGCAGGAACAATAAATATGTTCTTAATTAGTAATAATGCGGAGAAAAAATATAGGTTATGAATTACCTCAATTCTGAATACCGATCGATTATTGTACTTACATTTAATTACTACAATTAAATTAAACTCCCATGTACAAAATTAGTCTCTCTCAATGTCGTTTTCAGGATTTAGAGAATGAGATGGGCGAGACTTGCGGATGGGTTATGGGAGGCGTCTTAAACAGATTTGTGCATAAGAGCGTTGACAATGAAATGGATATATATTTTATATTAGTAAAACTAAAATATGTTTATAGTTTTAAATTTGTTTTAGGTATAACCAGAGCATCGATTTGTGTATTTACTCTTCTGTAGATTCACAACTCACGAAATGCTGCACATAAGAATGTAAAATTGCATAAAGGCTGAAAAATATCTGTCGATACTTTTCAGTGCTTACTGGAATGAGTAAAAAAATCAGTGCATTATATAAGATCATAAAATTCGGTTTTTTCATTTTTCTTTTAGAGAACTGATACGCATATGAAGTTGAAGAGTAAGATATATGTAAAGAGCTTGGATAAATTGTATAGACATGTTTTAAGCTTGTAGTAGAATAAAAACATGAGTAGCCATTTAAAAAATATTTAGAATTACTATCCGAAGTATTGATAACTTATTAGTGATAGCATATTTACTTCCACATTTATCTCAAATAAAATACTATGCCTACATTTGCAACTCTGACAAACCTACTATTTTATTTTATAATCAATTTTCCTTTAAAATTGTTTGGAAAACATTACAATAAATATTAGCATCACTTTGACAAAATCCAGCAAGCCGACAAATGAAGTGCGAAGTAAGATCGGGTCCAAACAAATGAGAGCTATCTTACATTCATTTTACAAGATAAGCAGATAACTTTCCCTTACCCAGATTGAAAATCTGGCTCTTCGACATGCTGGTGATTATGCTGGTGATGCTTATAACGCAGTGATGATTATGTGGGTAAGAGTTACAGATAATGGTGATGATTGTTATGGAGGTGGCGGTGTCTCTAATGCTCTGAAAATGTTCCAAAAAGGACGTTGCCATAATTGGCTTCCAAGTGAGTGTTAGAAATAAAAAAATCAGCTCAAGGCTTTCAAAAACTAATTATAGTCATAAATACTAATACTCAGTATAGTCTGAACAAATATTGCAAATCAAGATCAGAAGATTTTGATTTTGTGATTGATTATTAAACATGATTTACGTGTTTTAATTAGAATTAAACATTTGTCGATGGCTGTGATTTGTTGTCAATCCATGTCCCTATTGTGAGCCTAAATCATGCTGGGAATCAATACACAGACCAAATGGTGATCATGACTGTGGTGATTATAATCACGGCGACCTACTCATGATTATTACGGTTGTAGTGATATGACTGATGACGGTCACAATCATAGCGACTATCATTATTATAATTACTGTGATGATAACTGTGCTGGTGATCATAGCGGCGCTTGTCATTTATATGAAGTCGTAATCATGGTGATTGCAGTGCTGTTATACTATCGCGATGATATAATGGTCGTGCTTATCGTGGTAATGAAATTGCGATAATTGTGACTGTGTCACACCGTGACCCAATTAAAGACACCAGCTGACTGGCTCGCTCGCTCGCTCGCTTGCTCTCGCAGAAATCGATTGTTGTCGCCATGTGCGCCGTGCAACCAGCCAGCAAGCAGTAGCATCTTCATGCCGCCGACTACGGATGCAACATTAGCCGGTAAGCATTTCCTTGCATCGTCTATAGGGAAGTGCTTGATATATGACACAGTGAATCAAAACATTCTTATTGTTGTGACGTGACAAAGTGATACTGTGCAGTGACAAGTGTTTGTAATGACAGCTTCAACTACGTTCGTGATCCAAACATAACCAAAATCAGTGTGCTGACAGCTAAAGGTAAATGTCACCTAGGTTAACTATTGTCAGTTGTCATAGAAACAGGTATGCTACTGAATTAACATAGGGCTTCAGGTATTAAATGGAGCATACTCTCATGTACAAATAGCAAAAGATATCATGTACTAGCAGTTGTTTGCTTGGTAGATCATGTTGTGAAATATCATTTAAACTGGTTGATAAATTCACGAAGGCATGATAATTAAGATATTAATAAGGAAATTTAACAAATATAAGAATATTCAAGATTTCTTTTTCTCCCTTCATATCAAAACCAGTTTTAATGAACATTTCACGTAGTATTATACTCTTGTAAACATTTCTACACGGAAATTCATTTTTAAAAGCTTGCAGACGAAAAACCTTTTAAAAAATTCAATTTTCAAAAACTCATAAAGGAAAAGAAATGGAATTCGTCAACCAAACTGTGTTTTTGATATTTCCTTGTACACATTAAAACAAAAGACAGTTGTCTCTCCGTTTCGTTTTGCTATTGCTACATGATTTGTTTTTCAAAAACAATTTTGTATCATTTCGAATTTGTTTTTGTGAAACGGCCAACACTCGGCCTGAAATGTCGTGGCATCTTATTATCAATGGCATTTTGACAAGAGAAAATAGAGTGTCCTACTTGTGCATGTGAATGCATATCTTATCGATGTTGAAGTACGTGCTTATTATGGCTCCACGTGCACAACCCCTTGTTGCTAGGAACAAGCGAGCATCTAGCAGACAGAGGTCATAGAAATAGGGGCGCAACCACATTGGGAGGTGTAACACTCACATTACTTTCTCAACACAGTCTTCTTAAAAAAGCTTATTTTAATCGAAATAAACACATTTTCTCATAGGCAGAGGCAAGAGTTTTTGTTTTTAACGACTTTTTCGCGAATTTTCCCTTTTTTCGGGAATAATATTTTTAGCGATAAATGTTTATTTTTTTTAAGTCTGCATAGAAAAATTTACATTTATTTCAAATTGCATAAACATAACTTTAATTTAACATCCATGTTTTCATAGCATGAAGCTAGAAGTCCTGAACAAAATGTTTACAAATTTAACGAAAGGAAGATAAAATTTAACACTTAACAAAGGCAATAAAGGGACGTTATCATGCGCACTGAAATAACAGCTAAGCGGTGCAACAATAAACTGACACCACAGCACCCGGCTGGTCCATGACATATACTCTCTCTCTCTCTCTCTCTCTCTCTCTCTCTCTCTCTCTCTCTCTCTCTCTCTCTCTCTCTCTCTCTCTCTCTCTCTCTCTCTCTCTCTCTCTCTCTCTCTCTCTCTCTCTCTCTCTCTCTCTCTCTCTCTCTCTCTCTCTCTCTCTCTCTCTCTCTCTCTCTCTCTCTCTCTCTCTCTCTCTCTCTCTCTCTCTCTCTCTCTCTCTCTCTCTCTTAAAAGTAAACGATTAGAAATATCAAAAAATTGTCATTCATCGTATATCTCTCTCACACATACATACACACAAAACAAAACTCAATTATATATACAAAACATAATTATTCAAATTCATCGAAGTTGTCATCAAAATATTTAACTATACTGTAATAGGCTCTGCTTAACAAGAATTTAGTCAGTTTAGATTTAAAATTAGCAGCTGACACAGTATTTTTTAGGCTTTCCGGAAGCTTATTAAGTAGTTTTGGACCAAAGTATTGGGGCTTATGTTCAAAAAGTTTTAGCCTGTGACCTTTAACTATATAGTTATTCTTTCGCCTTGTTTCATATGTGTGCACTTCGGAATTTGTGAGGTTATATTCCTGTTATGTACAAAAAGTATTTCGCAGAATAAATATGCAGGGAAGAGTAAGTATGTTTAATTTTTTTAAAATACGACCTGCATGAACTCGTACATGTTATTTTTGCCAGGTATCTGTTTGTCGTATGCAAACTGGAAATGTTATTTATTGGATACCACAACGTACACAGCAAAAACTCCTATTATGCTGACTAAAGGTACTGAACTTCTAGGAAGCTACTCTCAGACATTACATTAACATGAAAATATTGTCCCTTGGGGCTTAAGCATGTGTTCCGAAATGCCAGAAAGTTAAAAAACGAATACAAACAATACCTCACTGAAAACCACCCAGATTTAGAAGCTAAACTGTTCCCATTTGCTTATACTGACACGCTGGTCTAGCTCGTTTAATTCTGTAGTTTACATTGCCACCTATTTTAATGCAATTGTCGATTTCTTTTCTAAAAGAAAAGCGTTCAGTTCCTGCGGAAAATTCGTTAAATGATAATTTTTCCGATGCCAAGTGCTGCAATATTGTAAAGGTATAACAGCAACAATATTTGTTTCTGAAAATTGCAGATTGATAACAGTTCTAACATTAGAATTTCAATCTAAACAAAAAGCTGTGGCTCATCTTGTTTTATCCGAATTAACTCGCTGAGAACCAAATGTGAAATATTAGAGAGTGGTCACTTTGGAAACAGAGTAAGTACACTTGTAGTTCATATCATGGATCCCAGTGTTAGAGAAGCAGTAGAAGAGAATCCAAAAGTTTGCTGCCGTATGACTTTATCTAAATTAAACTCCATTATGACAAAAGAAACTGATGATGTAATAACCATAAAAGCTATATCATTTGTTTGAACCTTCTAGGCTAGTTACTAAATCAAGTATAGGTGATTTAAATCATGTAATGGCAGCATTTAAACAACTAAATGCATTTAAAACCAGTGATATTACTTGTTATTCTGATTTGTTTCTTTGTTACAAAGAGCTTTGTGACATTGTTGAACAACAAAGCCATGATGGTAACGATAACAGATTAGATGTAGTAACAGCACTCTTGACATTGAAGACAAAAGCTGATTCTTACCGCAATTTCTGTGAAAAGTCCCTTCAATGTCTTTGGCTGCCGATGTCAAACGCTGACAGTGAGAGATTTTTCTCTACATATAACTTAGTTGTGACAGACAAAAGAACAGCGAAAATATCACAACTTGTATGCTGCAGTTTGGCGATGTTTGACGTGTGATATTTGATTTTATCCATGTTAGCTATTATCTGCTGATTTCAAATAAAATATTTTAATTTGGAAAAAAGTGGTTTTAACAGTTGTGCTACTCTAGTTACCTGTTACTTTTTATTTGAGCCATGTCATTACTCATTAATTCTTCCCCCCAAAAATTGCGCGAAATTAATGCGAATTTATGGTAAAAAAACACAAACACAACCAATTTAAATTATTAATACGAATTTTATAAATAATTATCACCACAAAATCTTGCCTCAGCTCATAGTTTAGCAGACCCAAATGACTTAGCTGTCGACGGACCCTTAAACCCCATACACTCATGTTCCATTCACATAGAAAAGCTATCGCAAACACAGCGCAAGCTTGTTTCCAGGTTAAGTAATAAGGCAGTCACGTTTATTTCATTTAACGTCATCATGAACATTATCGGCAGACGCTAACGCCAAACCTTGCGAATTACAAAATTTCGTGTTCGCGTTTGGCGAGTAAACAAAAGAGAGAGGGAGAGAAAAACACTATCGCACTGCATAGATGGAAAAGAGATATGAAGTCATTTATAGAAAACTCACAATAATAATAATAATAATAATAATAATAATAATAATAATAATAATAATAATAATAATAATAATAATAATAATAATAATAATAATAATAATAATAATAATAATAATAATAATAATAATAATAATAATAACAATAATAATAACAATAACAATAACAATAACAATAACAATAACAATAACAATAACAATAACAATAACAATAACAATAACAATAACAATAACAATAACAATAACAATAACAATAACAATAACAATAACAATAACAATAACAATAACAATAACAATAACAATAACAATAAGAATAATAATAATAATAATAATAATAATAATAATAATAATAATAATAATAATAATAATAATAATAATAATAATAATAATAATAATAATAATAATAATAATAATAATAATAATAATAATAATAATAATAATAATAATAATAATAATAAACAATCTTTAATTGTACTCTTGAAAAAGTAATACAAGAATGACGTAAACAGAAAATAATTCTCAAAAATAATTAACCAATCATATGAGGGAGAGGAAAATTAAAGATAGATTGCCTAGCATATGCAAATTATCTTGCAATCTTAACCAGAGAGATTATAACAGCCCACTAACAGACTGAATTATTAAAAGAAACTGCAGAGAAAGTTGATCTTCAGATATCTTTCGAAAAAAACTGAATATATTTCTACAATAAAGAAACACCAGAATACATGGAAACCAAGTATGGTAAGTAAGACCTGAAGCTTTCCTGTCGACGAATATGCTCAAGTTCTCCTCGGAAAGCAAGCCAGGTGAAAAGACGATCATCTGGATATTTATTAAATGCTATAACCACAAATTAATCACTGGATATAACACAAATAGAACGAATGGAATGGCTCAGGCGGTTTCGTTTGTGGTCCGCATTAGGGAGGCCCGGGTTCCATTCCCGTGGCCGACCTACCTGACCCATGGCTTTTTTCGGGGGTTTCCTGGGTCACTAGGCGAATGCTGGATGGGTTAATTAGATCCCCCGAATTTCCTGTCCCTCCCTTTCATCTCCATTATCATTTCACATCATATCTCATCTGGTGCTGTATTTCAGGGTAGAAGTGTCGGCGGGAGTCTCGGCGGTGCATGGCGGGATGATATACTCAGAGCAAAACTACTTCCTCCTCCGGTAGGTCGGTTACCGGTCTCCGCTCCTCTGCTCGGACCATTTTGGGACCGCCAGCCAGGGACCTTTGGGGCTTGGATCGCCTCCCTGGGACCATTAGGGCTCGGCTGCTGGGCTCGTTACCGTCCCGCCCCCCTACGGGAGCTAGTTCATTGACCTGGCCGGTCGGGAAAGTCTCTATCCAAGTAAACTGTAGGGCCCTGCCCTTTGTACTGCCGTGGCTACTTGGGTCGGCCGCCCTCTGTCTCCTTCACCTCACCCTTCCTCCCAGGGGTGCCCCCACTTGGGGGCATAGGAACAATGAGCCCAGCATGGTGGCCTATGTACCGAACCCCCTGCGAAATGAAATCCTAATCCTAACACAAATATAAACAAAGACAAAACATTATCAATATTCGCAATACTGAACAAAAGACTGTTTTCAGTAATTAAATGCCAGGTCAGGAGTTGGCGAGAGTATAGAAAACTAATTGAGTCAAAGAAACGTAACTACTTGTTTAATGCAACTTGAGAAGTCTGGACTGGCTGAGCATTGTTTTGATAACGACCATAGAGCCAACTTTCGGGAGACGACCATCTTGGCAAAATGCAACAGTTACTGGGAGCGGAGAGTTAAGCAGGCTTTGGCCATTTTCTCCGCGAGAAGCACGCCTAATCATGATGCTGGATTTCAATTCAGTTCCTCTTGGAACATCGACTTAAGAAGCACAGATATATACAGTTTGATCAATAATAATAATAATAATAATAATAATAATAATAATAATAATAATAATAATAATAATAATAATAATAATAATAATAATAATAATAATAATAATAATAATAATAATAATAATAATAATAATAATAATAATAATAATAATAATAATAATAATAATAATAATAATAATAATAATAATAATAATAATAATAATAATTGATCCCGGCGCTGCATGGCAGGATCATATGCTCTTTCTCCCGGGGATGTCCCACTTGGGGCATAGGTACTGTCTATGCACGAGCTCATGGCCCCATGAAGGGGAACGAAGGGTATAAAGAAGCTATGCTAAGTAATTTTATGCCAGAAATAATCCATCACCCTCTGCCGGGTTTCAACTCGCGACTTCGGGAGGCAGACTGAAAAATAAGACGTTAGGTACGTCAGCAACTTCCAAGGATGTGGCACAGGAACTATTAAGAACATTCCAGAACTCTAAAAGTATCTTCTACTTTTTTACCTTAGTGTACCAGTTATCGTGGTGTTAGGGGATTCTTGCTCTTCTATGATTCAGGGTCCGGTCTGATACAGAACCAGGATGAATGATCAGCTCAATGCCTGGTGTGAGAGTGAGAGAAGTAGATGATAGAGTGAGGCCGAGATGAATGATAGGAAAGATGAAAATGGAGCAATGACAGGGGAAACCGGAGATCCCGAAGAGAAGCCGCTCCAACTGGTGTTATCCACCACAAATCTCACATGCAGTCGCCTGGGATCCAACCCGGGCCGCCTTGGTGAGAGTCGAGCTCTCTAACCACTCGACCACGGCGCGACCAAGTATCTTTTACATAGAATCATTATAGTTTTCATTTATTTTTCAAAACATATATAATGTTCTGCAAGCCTATATTTAATTTCATTTAGTTTTGTATAAATTATAGGAAGGAAACTTGTAACAGACAGAAAGCAAAAGAAAATGTAGAATTTTTCATTGAAATGCACTATTTGTGTCACATAACTGTGAAATGTCATTAGCTGTCTCTCAAATATTTCATGTTGCAGGTTTAAAAGCATGTCACTTAACGGACATGCTTGAAAGTCTACATTTCATTTCGCAAGAGCTTGCTGCTACAAATAAACATTTGAATGGAGACTGTTTCCACGTGTTGAAACCTCGCAACAATTGCCAGATGAAAATAAATCGTGAGTAACGTAGCGAGGTTGGAAGAATCGCTTTCGATACCAACCAATGAAATTTGTGATTTTTGCGTTAGTAAACAAGCTGTAATAACAGATTTTTCACTTAGCTAAAGTTACACATTAAACAGCAGTTTTGAAACAGAAGACGTTTCTGAGAAAGTAACAAAGTTACGAAACATTTTTCCTCGTGCAAAAGAATTGGCCGGAAGTCGGTATGCTTCATTCTGGGAATATTCTAGCCTCCACCAGCCACCAACGGCTGCAATAACAAATACGAGATGTGGGTACAACAAAAATATGTTCGAAACGAGGCTCAAGACTGGCACTTTAGAAACTAAAAGATATAATGCAATGAAATATACAGCCCAAATATACAACTTGCCGGCATCACATTAAATTCTCCAACTGACTCGTGTTTTCCCCCGTAAACCAGTAGGAGTTTTCATAAACACATGAGAACGCTACCTTATTAGCGACTTACTGTACTGTAAGGCCCGGGCTTCGTGGTTCGGAATTGCTCTTTCACACTACTTGTACGTAGGCTAGTCCTACACACGAGTGGTAGCGGTCTGCCTAACGTTCAAGGGGTCCTGAGTTCGAACCTCGGTCACCGTGATAAAGTTATTTCCGGGTTTTCCCTTGTCCTGAAAGATGAATGTCTGGTAACTCTAAGCTGTATGTACCCTGTACTCATTTGAACATCATTTTATTGATCGTCCGATATCAGTTAACGTTGGAGGTTTTCTCTTATCCTGAAAGATGAATGTCTAGTAACTCTAAGCTCTATGTACCTTGTACTCATTTGAACATCATTTCATTCATCGTCCGATATGACTTAACGTTGGAGATTTTCCCTTATCCTGAAAGATGAATGTCTGTTAACTCTAAGCTCTATGTACCCTATACTCATTTGAACATCATTTCATTCATCGTCCGATATGACTTAACGTTGGAGGTTTTCCCTTATCCTGAAAGATGAATGTCTGGTAACTCTAAGCTCTATGTACCCTATACTCATTTGAACATCATTTCATTCATCGTCCGATATGACTTAACGTTGGAGGTTTTCCCTTATCCTGAAAGATGAATGTCTAGTAACTCTAAGCTCTATGTACCTTGTACTCATTTGAACATCATTTCATTCATCGTCCGATGTGACTTAATATTGGAGAACTAAATTAAAAAGAAGACCCTTTAGTCCTGTGCTCATTCCACACGGGGCTTATCACCCGATAAATGACGTCAAACTTCCTAAAGCTATTACCTACATGTAATAGTTTCGCATGAACAAGGCCTCCTGGAATCAAACAGAACCAGTGTGACGTCATGAAGCATTAACCTTCTCTCTCTCTCTTTACTTTTCCTTGGTCTCTCTCATAGTTGGAGTTTCACAAAGTCCCAGAAGCTATAAAAGGATTATTTTGATATTACTACGAAAAGGCCTTGAGGTTCTTTCTCTTCTGAAAGGATTGCATAAATTTGTATTTATAATTATGAAACTTGTTTGAAATAGGAAAGCTGAAGTTTTTCAAATATTATTTTCTGTCATTAAAACTTTCTAGTTATTCCTTACTAATTGGTTGCATTTTCTAATACTTCATCAAACATATTTTGGAATGTCAATTACTGATCTGTTATTTCACGTGAATCATACAAAGAGCATAGCATTTAAAAGCCAGCATGTGGAAACTCCTTTCAAATAGTAGACGATAAATTCAGCCCGATGTACGTAACGAAGCTACCTCTATCTCGATTAACCCTTTCACCGATATGGCCATCATATGACGTCCAAGTATAGACGTCCTGCACATACATGCATTTAATGCGTATTTAACGATAATTCTTTTAATCTTCCTATTTTACAATAAATTTAAATTAGTTCTATAAGGGATGTAAACATACTCTTAAAGGTTTCTTTTTGAATTGTACACCTCCAAACCTGGATAAACAGCCAAGGGCACATCTGCAGATTCACACCAAATAATATTGGTTTCCTTGCGAACTTCTTTTTCGCAACACACTACACATTTTCGAAATGGTTGTGACTTTTTTGGTTGTGGGTGGTATGCTTTTAGGAAGTGTTTTCTCTCAAGTATGAGGGGTGATGTGGTGGTAAATTTCTTACCCCTTACCTCTGATTATTATAATACTCCATTAGGTTACGAGCTATTTATACGCACAAGTACAGGTAGATGAATGTCTTGCATGAATTTACAGCTCTGAAAATTACTAAACAATTGTGCATGGTTACATCCAGTGGTATAAAGGTGCTTTTTTACCATTTAACTGTTTTTCGTAAAGAGGGATAGCTAGTTGTAGCTGATCCACATCCCGATATTTGACCCGCCACTACCCCCAAACAATGGAGTAGCTAACATGCCATCTGTAGACCAGTACACGTCACTGCTACCTATATCCTAAACATCTCCATAATCGCGCAACAAATCTTCCAGATTTTCTACAGTAATATCAGAAGCCTGTACACATCATACGCAAGGTAATTTATTTGCTACATTACGGGGATAAGCCATGGTTAACATTGAAATTTAACAATTTCAAATGTGTCATTCATTTAGCTCTTGATAGCTATAAGAAATCACTCTGAACACAGAGAGAGTATAAATAACTAAAATACTGAGCGAAAACAGCTGCATAAGGCTACCAGAAACCTTGGTTGAGAAACACTGTAATAACAGATGCTGACAGAGAGTTTTCTTTCCAGTGTGTGAGTGTGTAACGCAACATATTCTCGTCATATTATCGCTTGGTATAGCATAAATAAACTAAACTTGAACCGGAGAAGTCGCTTTTTCAGCTATACATACATTCGTTCGTATACACACAAAACAAAATGATTCATATATTAGGCGCATTCGGCGCAAAGAATGGCTTTTGCTACAGTAAAACAAAGTAGTGAAATTTGAACGATGTAGATGCAGATGTATACTGCCTTTAATGGGTTTTAAACCAGCTTTTGTTTCGTTTAAATAACTTAATAAATATTGAAGATATGGAATTGTATTTATGATGCATTTTTACAGCATTTAACAATTTAAATGTCTTGTTCTGTTTATTGGGTATCCGTTTCCGGCCTCTGAAGGGTTTAAATGGTCATCGGTAAAGCGGTTAACATAGAGGAAGCAGAAAAACAAGTTTTTATTGCTTTATTTTATAAGCCATTCTTAAATATGCTCAAGTTTTTCAATCACTGGATATAACACAAATATAAACAAAGACAAATCACTATCAATATTCGCATTACTGAACAAAAGACTGTTTTCAGTAAATTAAGTGCCAGGGCAGGAGATGGCGTGAGTACCAACAGATAATTAATTGGGTCAAAGAAACCTAACTACTTGATGTTCAAGCTGTACAGATCTGTGGTCCTTAAGCCGACGGATTTCCATTTTTAAGGCCGGTTTTCCAAGAGGAGCTGAACCTTCTCCAGGACATGGCTTGCCGGTCTGATCTTCAAACTTATCCAACTGGGGCTACCTACACAGCTAATCAACATCCTATACAGCTTTCTCAGGCATAGATCATTTAAAGTCACAGTAGCGTGGAAAACATCTACACTGAGACCCGTGAGAGGCGGAGTCCCCGAAGGCTCTGTACTATCCCCCACACTCTTTAGTGTGTTCATGGCAGATTTTCCAACTCAACCACAGGTCGAAATGGCACAGTACGCTGACGACGTGTTGTTCTGCAAAAACAGACATATACTCAGAGCCTTCAACCCAATCCAGAGACATCTCCTTCTCACACAAGAGTGGTGCAGGCGTTGGCGGATGTCCGTAAATCCGGACAAAAGCCACGCCATTCTTTTTACAAAGCGCCACACCCCCGCTGACTGCCCCAACTTCCACTTTAGAGGCCGTAGGATAGAGTGGACTAATTCCATCAAGTACCTGGGCGTTCAACTTGATAGAGGCCTAACTTTCCGCGGACACATCAGGGAACTATCGGCACGGGTACAGGGGGCTATTGCCTCTCTGTACCCAATTCTGGGTTCGCGCTCGATGCCAGTCCGCTTAAAGCTACACATCTTTCGAGCGCTGATAATCCCACTTATGTTGTACGCCTGTGAAATCTGGGGCATGGCTGCCGATAGCTGGATAGCATACCTTCAGCGTGCACAGAATAGAGGACTCCGATCCATCTATTCTGTGGGCCGTTCTTTCCCCGTGAGGTTGCTTCACGTAGCTTCTCTTCTCCCATACGTGGAGGACGAAATTAGACGCCGGGCGACAAAATTTTACGCTCAAATTCTAGCTCATAGAAGCACCCTGGTTCGGTCTCTAGGAGATTTCGACGCTATGAGACGCCGCTTCAGGCTTTACCGGGTACCCCGTATGGCTTGCGGGCACCCGAGGTAACAAAGGAGTTAATCCATACAGCAGCATAAGCTGAATGCAAAATCTCCATATGAGCTGTTTGGCTATAAAATTTACCCCAGTTTAATAAAACAAAACACTAGGGTGTAAACAAAAAAGCGGTTTGGCATCCTGTACAAAATTAAAGAGGAGCAAAAAGCTACCTCAATAAATTTTCCCCAACAAAAATTCCCACATCATCCTGAAAACATCTAATTAACAACCTGCGGTCAGGCCCAAAACCTGGGTGGGTACGCAGCAAAAACCTTCTGGCTGTTAACAGCCTGTCAGTAAACGACTTGGACTTGGAGGAGCTGAACTGAAATCCAGCATCACGATTAAGCGTGTTCCTCTCGGAGGAAATTGCCAAAGCCTCCTTAATTCTCCGCTCCCAGTAACTGTTGCATTTTGCCAAGATGGTTGTCTTCCGAAAGTTGGCTCTATGGTCAGTATCCAAACAATGCTCTGCCAGTCCAGACTTTTCAGGTTGCATTAAGTAGTTACGTTTCTTGGAGCCAATTAATTTTCTATACTCACGTCATCTCCTGCCCTGGGATTTAATTTACTGAAAAGTCTTTTGTTCAGTAATGCGAATTTTGATAGTGTTTTGTCTTTGTTTATATTTTAGTTATATCCATTGATTCATTTGTGGTTATAAGTAGGGTCCGGATTCTGATGAAAAGTCATCTTTTTTTCTGAGTAGTCACAGACGATGCTTATTGGAAATTAAGTGCATTCTGGAACAAATACTTTAGATATACATGGTTTTATAGGTCATCAAAATGCATTTTTTTTCCACATTTTATAATAAAGTCATTTTTTAACATTTAGATCCATTTTCCGGTCATTTTTTTCACGAATTTATTGGGCATTTTCATCTATAGCCCGCATTCGGGAGGCCCGAGATCGATTCCCGTGGCCTACCTGACCCTGACCATGTATATACCACTGTGACAATTCTCAAATAGTGAGAGAAGTAGTGAATAGTTTAGACAGGGTAGATTCTAAGACAATTGAAAGCGCACAGGATCTGTTTTCTGATACGTAAATCCAATGTAAATTAGCTTTCATTAAATCAAATTTTACATTTTTACGGTACCATAACCAGTCTTGAAGAAAGTGACATGACATTGGATAAGTCGATTTAGTTAGTGAGGATTTCGGAAGAGAGGATACAAAATGTAAAAGCTGAGATTGGGGACAAAATTAGACCGAAACTAAAATTTGTGTTGGACAAAATAAATGATACCAAACAGTTTGTCAGATTGCCGATATCTTGTCAGAACTGATATTTTATTTTTGAACAAGATTTAACAGGCTGTGACCTATAACATCTGTGGAAGTGGAGAGAAGTTTCTCAAAGTATAAAACAGTTAACTGACAAACGCCGTTCCTTTACTTTTGATAACTTGAAGATGACCAACGCTAAGTAAGATATGCTTTGTCTAATGGGTACGGTAACTTATTTTTATTTGTATTTTATAAAATTGAAAATGACCTGATGAATATTGAATTTATTTATTATTTAGTAGCAATAATTGCATTATTTACTAAGAAAGTTAATTTTAAAATGTGGTTATTTCAACCATATATTCATTACTTCTCTGTGATAGTTGTTAATTTATTATTATGAAAGAAATTGTTAATTTTTGTTAGGTCATTTTGTTCACATTTTATGTGCATCTTTTTATATTTTAAGGACATTTTATATTGCATTGTTAGAGAATTTTTAGGTCAACAACTTCCGGGCCCTAGTCATAACATATAATAAATATCCTGATGATGTGAGAGATGTACACTCCAGAAACGTCGATTTCTAATCGTCTTTTCACCTGGCTTGCTTCCCGAGAACAACTTGAGCATATTCGTCGCCAGGAAAGCTTCAGCTCTTATTTCACATTCTTACATAAATTATTTCTACAAAAACGGCCAGACAAAATCATGTTAATATAAACATTAGAAGTTTGGTGCTTTTACTGCGGTTTATAACGCGGAAGACTAACAGTAAAATCAACGATTATAATGATCTGCTCAAACAATGCTTACCGGCAATTGTTTCTGAATTCAAAGCCGCCATTATGGCCAGAGAAGTTGAAGGTGGCTGGCTACGTACCTGAAGAAAAAATCACGACGTTTCTAAATTCCATAGTTATTTATTTTATTTATTGATAGTGAACATTATAGGTTTCCCCAATTACAATGTTCACTATCAAGTTATAATATGAACAAAATATATAGAAACAGCACAAAATAATTACAAAATAAATGATAACAAAAGCAAACATAAATAAGTTGGTAACATTGGTTCACATGTATAAAGTCAATCATTCTAATTTTTGTAATAAATAATCACAGGATAAAGCAAAGTTTCTTATTTTCATACTGAATATATCAATGTTTAAGGGATGTAATTTATTGTATAATGACTGCATTCTATGCATCGGTAAATATTTATAGGAATCAGTTTTAACCTTTTGAGGAAGGAAAATATTACGAAATTTATTAGTTGCAACATTTGGAACGTAAACACGTATTAATTGTCTTAGGTTAGGGTCATCAGTTATATGAAGTAATTTGCAAAAGAAAAGCAATAACGGACAATTTCTCCTATCTTGTAGACTTCTAAAGTCGAATAAATGAAGCAATGATATGCACTTAGGAAACTAATGAAAAGTTTTGAAAAATACATACCTTAGAAATTTGTATTGAATAACTTGGATAAGTTTAATATATTTGACGGTGTAAGGACTCCAAATAGTGAAGCAAACTCGAGTCTGGATCTTACAAAAATGGCTTATTTTATCCGGAAAAGAAAAAATGTAATACGGTTATTTCATAAATTAGAAGTTGTCTGTTTTACACATAAACGCTGCTTGTTCCTAAGAACGAACTGGTCTAAAATATGCTACTGTGTATACATCTCCTATCTTCTTTAACTCTTGGTCGTGAGTAATTTGTAGCTGTAAATATAATTAAATTGCTTACTCTGTGGTCCTGTGCATGAACTTTGTAACTAACGTTTAAACATGCTTTAGAAATCATTTTGCTGTACAGTGTCGTATTTTAATATATACCTAATTCTTCTACGAACTGTTTATCTTTAATATTTGTGGTTAGGAGTTTTGCAGTGTACTACAGATAGAGTGCGCTAGATTGCCGTATATTAGCAATAATTTGACAATAATTTAGTGTACGACATACTATAACTGATCCTCCTGCATAAATCTATTATGTACAAAGATGGTCAACTGTGAAAATGAGTCATAAGTTTGCTTTATTAAACAGCAAAATGCATTTAGTATTTATGTAGCGATGCGTAAGTAGTGCTTATACCCGCGTATCAAAAACACACAAACTTGGAAGTACGAGTAACATACCACTAGACCAAGAAACGTAGGAACCGGCTGCGCTTTGTTTTGCATGTCCACCTCCAGAGGTCCAGAAGTAGTCCTGGTCGGGCGGGCAATTTTTCTTTCTCCCCGTCCGGGTGTCTTCTGTCGCAGTACCTAGCCGCTTTGCGGCTTAACCTGCGAAGTGAGTCAGGGATGGTTTTTATTGTTCTGCTGGGGGTAGGTTGTAGTTTTGTTTAAATTTTTTTGTTTGGATAACCTTGAGTAATCTCAGAAGGCAGCAGCTTAGCGGTTCTATTGCACTCTCCCATTGGGGGGGGGGGGAGGGGAATCGGTTTAGTGTTTTTGCCCCGTTTTGATTACAGGTGGCCTAACGCTTGAGCCATCAGGCGTAAAATGAATTTTGGAGTTAATGGGCTTTCTCTTGGGTTAACCAAGGGGCCACAGGACGTCTCTGGGGAGTTTATATGATGGCAAGCGTCTTTGCTCCCTCTGGTCAAATCTGCCCAGGGAGTTCACCAAAGTGTTGCCATTGGTTTGGATTTTGTCGTACATTGATCGTGCCCTCTCTCGGATGACATCGACAATGTACGGGAGTTTTGAATGTTCATGAAGGATCTGGGCTGGGAATCTCCAGTCTGTATCGTATATCACTCTGAGCGCCCTGTTCTGCAGCGTCTGTAGTCTGACGAAAGTGGTATTTGCCACTGTTCCCCAGACCTCACAGCCGTACAAAATTATGGGCGGGATGATCGCCCGATACAGCTGGAGTTTGAGACGGAGGGGCATGGTTGAGTGGAATATTGGGTGTAGGTTCCTGAGCGCGACGTGCCCAAGTTGGACCTTGCCTTTGACGTGCTGAGCATAAGTTAATTTGTGGTCCAGCGTCACTCCTAGATACTTCGCCGTTTGCACCCATGGGATTCCACGACGCCGTAAAACGAAGTTCTGCTGCAACCGGTTGGCTCTGGTTTTCGCCAGGAGCATTGCAGAGCTCTTCTCCGGGTTAATTGCCATTCGCCATTTTGTTGCCATCTGCCGTTATAAGTACGGAGCAGCAGCAGCAGAGATGTTGGTGAGCTGAGGAAGAGACCGAAGGGGGGTCAGATATGTACCTGCCCTGAGTAGAGCTTAGCCATGTAGTGACGGGATGTGGTAATTGCAGGATGGCGGTTGTATAAATTATGTTATTATGTTGGTGGAAGCATGGAGAAAGCTAATCCTTGTTTCAAATAAGGTTGCCCCGCATCTCTTAACGGTGACGTGACCTAATCACCTCTCATTGGCTGCTATTGTTGTGCGGTAAAAATTAGTTCGTTATTTAACATGGTGATATATCTTTATATGTTAGAAAAGAATTGTCAAATTTATATTTTCGTAACTGTTTTAATTAAATATATTACACAAAAGAGTTGATTTATCTGAAATGCATGTTAATTCTTAAACGAACTAAAGAAGAGGTTCCTTTGCTCTCAAGCATCTGATTTAGCGGTAGTGATGACATATTTGTTTATATGACTTTTATCACTGACCTTGTTTTGCACTGGATTAGTCATACAACGCCATTCGAAGGTGTGTTGTGCCGAGTGCGAGAGCTAAATTATTTTATTGATCGTTTATTGCGCGTGTACTTATTATATGTATAATGGCAGAGTCTACCGCCAGTTTTTCGCTGAAGCATCGCAAGCGAAAACCTTTACAAAGCGTCGAAAAAAGAATTGTGTTGCATGTGTTTAACGCACTCACAGAGAAGAATCCGTCTTTATCAGTGAGAGAAGTCGAACAGCTGTGCTCTGAACTTACAGGTGTAGGAACATCGCGACATGAAACTGAGACAACAGGAAAACATACCACTCCAGGGGCGATATTGCTGTGTGGCGAAGACGTTATTTAAGGACAATCAGACTGTACCGGGACACAAATAGCAAATATACTACCTTGACGAGACTTGGATGAATGAAGGACAGACGACAAGTATGGCATGACACGACTTTTAGGACTGAAAGACAAGCATTTTTGCAAGGTATGTGTGCTGGTTTAAAAAATCCCAGTGGAAAAGGTCGAAGGCCTTTCATTATAAACTTATTTCAGTTTCATTGCTCATTCATTCAGTTTCAACTTGCTCAGTTTCATTATAAACTTCATTATTTTTGCATGCCTTCATATTCTTATTTGTATGATTTTATCTATCTTCCTGGCAATTATTATGACGTTTACTGCAGGTTTAAATGTGACGGGATGGCAGCGCCTATCGCCTATGGCGCGAAAGCATTAGCCAACTAGGGTGAGGGGGAAGGTAGTTGCACGCGGAGTGATACATGTCAGCGGGGCAAGGTTATATGAAACAGAGATTAGTTACTGCGCAATTGTTGCAGGTTCGGGTGCAACAGCCCGTGTGCACCGAAATGAAATTAAAGTAAAGGGTAGTGCTGCGTAATTTAATCGATTAACCGAAACGATTAATCGGTTAATTCTTTAATTTAGATTATATATAAGAAATTATAATCGAGTTGATTAAAAGTAATCGATTACAATAAATATTAATCAAAACTCTTTTAGCCAAATTTGGTCCTCTTTGTTTTGAAGTATTGCTTTCAACATAAACAGCCTTCCCAACGCATCAAGCTTTCACTAGACATGTAATGTTCTTTGAACTTTGAGATAATATAACTCCTGATAGCTAAAAGAAATCACTCTGAACCCCGAGAGAGTCTAAATAACACTTCTGTTGTCAAATATTCTAAGACGTTCATAACTACATACAGATGCTGACAGAGAGGTTTCTTCCCTTACAACTTGTGTGTGACATCATATCGTATACAACTGATTATTTATCGCTTGCTAGCATAAACTGAACTGTACAACCTTGAACCGAACACTTCGCTTACGAAGCTATGGAAACAATAGCTGATCCCTCTTCTCAGAGCTGGTGGTGGTGTAACTGTGCTGTTAACTGCAGTAAGCCAGTAACGTTTCTGAGTCCGGGACAGTGAATGAAAGTTTTGTGTTAAAAAGTTAAAAAGAGAAAAAGCGTTATAAAAACAACTGCATGTCAGTCTCACAAATCTTAGTAGATATTGATGTAATACATTGCTAAATAACTACTTACAAAAATATTGTAGTTCTAATTCAATACATATATAAAGCATGTGCACCTGATGCAAACACACATTTTGGATCTAAATGTGTAAAAGTTTCTTAAATAATGAAATGTACAGAGTATTAAAGTACTTTATATAATCATTACGCCTAATTTTTGAACGGATAATATCTCGATTAATCGATAGATTAATCGATTAAAGTAACACGGTTAATCGATTAACAATTTTGATGGATATACAGCACTAGTAAACAGTCTTGGATGTAAACAATACTATCCCAGGCAAAATCTTGGGTGGGGATATATACAGAGCCCGACATAAGTATTCGAACGTAAACATATTTATTACTTATATTATTTTAAAGCCATGTAGAGTAGGCATACGTAAATAGAACTGGTACAAAATAAACTTGAGTCTTCGATTAAACATATAAACTCATAAATAGCAACTGAAACTAATTTGTACTACAAGGAGAAATAAAACGGTTACTTTACATCTGGACATAAGTATTCGAACAGAGGACAGCCAGTATTTAGTTATCATTCCCTTTCTTTGAATTACTGTGGATAATCGTTTGGGCATTGTCCAGTGACTGCAGAGTCCATATTTCTCCACTCTGTTTGAAGAAGTTCTTTGAGATGGTCCTTGCTTCCTCACACGCTCCTCGAGTTCCTTTCAGATTTTCTCTATAGGATTTAAATCTGGAGATTGGGGCGGTGTCTTCAAAGTGTGAGGAGTGTTGTACACGATCCAAAGCCTTACAATTTCAGCAGTATGCTTCGGATCATTGTCCTGCTTGAAGTAATAATCATGCCCTCATCCCAGCTTCTCTGCACTCTTTTTAAGATTGTTTTCAAGAATCCTCTTGTCCATGATCCCATCTATGAGGAGCAGTTCCCCAAAGCCAGATGAAGCCATACAGCCCCATAACATCACACTACTGCCACCATGTTTCACTGTAGCTACCATGTTCTTAGATTCCCATTCTGTATTTGGCAGTCTCCACACTTTAAGACGTCCATCACTCTTGTATAAGCAGAATTTGCTCTCGTCCGACCAGAGAACCTTATCCCAGAATGCTGTTGGTTTCACCACATACTCTTTAGCAAATTCTATACGCTTTTTCTTATTCACCTTATTAACATATGGTTTCTTCCTAGGAGCACGAGCATTGTACCCAGTTCTATTTAAAACCCGTTCAACTGTTCTGGTGTGAACCACAGTGCCAGAATATTGCTCCAGGCATCCCCTAATCTCAGATGCAGTGACTCTCGGATTCTGCTTCACCGTTTTTATTATTTGCCTCCTTTCTCTGATGATGAGTTTAGAAGGAGCGCCATTTCTAGGTTTATTTACAACAGTATTTGTCTGTTTGAAGCATTGAATTGTGTAGAACACTGTAGTTATTCTTCTGTTAATGGTTTTGGCAATTACAGAGTGAGATTTGTTTTGTTTGCATATATTTATCACGATATTCCTCTCTGCCACCGCTGTCTTCTTACCTTCACGTCCCATATTACCTGTGAATTCATATAACTCTGAGCACACTGTCTTAAGGCATAGCATAAACATAACTGATATGTGGTAGGGGCGTGTAGGGTACGTCCAACCACCTTTCTCTCCGTTCAATTGGGTACATTCGAATACTTATGTCCTCCAATATGAGGGACAATAGAATACACTACAGATTGTATAATAAATACATGCAAAGTGATATTTTAAATATTGTTTCCGAGACAAAAGTTTAATGTTTACATGTTTAACAATTCAACGCCGCCAAATAAATATTACAGTATTTATAGTACGTGCAATGTTACATGTTATATTATTCGAATACTTCTGTCGGCCACTGTATTTGTTTCAGGCTGAAATATGTGCCTAATGGTTACCGGTAATGCCCACACGCCATGCGTGGTAGCCGGTATCGCTTTAAGCGATAATCCCTAAGACACCTAACGCTACTGAAGCGCGTTTTAGAAAAAAGTGACCGATCATACGAGTGTATAAATAGTACAACTCAAACTTGATATTTATGTTTGGCATCTTTCAAAAATGAGACAGAGAGTTTCAGGAAAATCATCAACCATAAAATGTATATTTTGAATTTACTACCTCATGCCCATGAGGTTCTTCCCTTTCTGGAAGAATTTTATAAATTTGTATCTATAGTTAAAATGTTACAAGGAATAGGAAAAATGAAGTTTGTCAAATAACTTTTTCTGTCATTAAAGTTTTCCTGTTATTCCTTACTAATGGGTTAGATTTTCTAATACTTAATCAAACATATTTTAAAATGTTAATTATCATCTTGTTAATCTACGTAATTCATACAAAGAACACGGAATTTCAAAGCCTCTTCAAATTGTTTACAATAAATTCAGCCTCCTATATGTAACGAAATATATATCGATTAATAGTGCAAATAGAATACCCCAATGTTTGTTGTTTTATTTTAGAAACCATTCTTACAAAAATGGCCAGAGAAAATCATTTTAATATAAACATCAGAAGTTCTTTGCATTTACTGCGGTTTGTAACCCGGAAGATTTAGAGTAAAATCAATTATCTGTGCTTACCGGCAATTGTTTTTTTAATTCAAAGCCACCATTATGGCCAGAGAAGTTAAAAGTGGCCACTTTCATGAAGCAAAAACCAAGACGTTTCTAAATTCCAGGGTTATGGCTTATTTTATCCGGAAAAGAAAAAAAGCTTAATACGGTTATTTCATAAATTAGAAGTTGTCTGTTTTACATATAAACGCTGTTTGTTCCTGAGAACGAACTGGTCTAAAATATGCTGCTGTGTATACTTCTCCTATCTTCTTTAACTCTTGGTCGTGAGTAATTTGTAACTGTAAATATAATTAAAGTGCTTACTCTGTGGTCCTGTGCATGAACTTTGTAACTAACGTTTAAACATGCTTTAGAAATCATTTTGCTGTACAGTGTCTTATTTTAATATATACCTAATTCTTCTACGAACTGTTTATCTTTAATATTTGTAGTTAGGAGTTTTGCAATGTACTACAGATACTGTAGATAGAGTGCGTTAGATTACCGCATATTAGCAATAATTTGACAGATTAGTGTATAAACTGATACTTCTACATTAACTATTATGTACAAAAATGTCCCTGCCTGCTGTAAAAATGAACTATGAGTTTGTCTTATTCAGTTATTTAGTAAAACGAAAATGACTGTTTAGTCTGTAATCTCGTAATGCGCAGAAACTTAAGTACTGCTTATACTCGCTTATCAAGCTCGGAAGTAACAGAACAGCATGAACTGATTGTACATATCTGAAGTATATTACATTGTTGTTCGTCTTGGCACTCGAGATGAGGCAAAGCAAACCCATTATTCATGTAGTACATACGAGAGATTAATGATAAATACTCACGGCAAGCGTTTCTCGTTTTTTTTTTCTTTTCTTTCTGATCCAGTCAAAGCGGTGACGTCATTTTAATGTTGCAAAACGTCCAGGTGGGGCAAACTTGTTGCTTTTGCATTCCGGTCATAATCACAGTCATTTACTCAACGATAAATCAAAGCCTCTAGTATCTAACGAGCCTTTTGAAGTTGTCTTGCACGCAACAGCCTCAGGCATATTACTCCTTTTCCTTATACCTCAAGGGAAGCTTTACATAAGTACAAACATCTAACCTACCACACGATGCAGTTGGCGCTTACAAAACAATTGCCGCTTGTGAACACGAAGCATTTAGTTATTAATTTTCTCTGTTCATATTTTTTCTTTATATTACTATTACCAACATTGAAATGTGATGTGCTTGCATTATCTTACTAACGAGCTTGTTACTAACACCAAGCATTTTGTTTTAGTTTTGTTATTCGTTTTGGAAAACTGTTGTAGAATACATAATAGTCATAATCACGCAGCAAGAATTACAAACTCTAACTTATTAACACGAAAGAATTCATCATAACATTTCCAATTAATTTATATTCCTTTGTACTAATAATATTACAGAAATCAGGTTCATTTTAAGCATTTCGTTACCCGACAGTTTTAGAATATGTTAAAAACAGAAACAAATGATATACCTACAGATATATATTATAACTGTTGCAAATATCAACGTGGAATATACATACATTCAATGTTTGGTTTAAGTGGTTTGTCTCCCATCTGGAAATGAGAGAAAATGCCGTTAGAAGTAACATATCAACTTTTAAGAAAAAGCTATGCAGTAATACCAAGAGTGAAGGGGGAAATGAACATTTAAGTTATATTTAAGAAACAAGTCAGGGTATCAGTAAAAAAGCGGAAGCATATATCATTTTACTTAATTTAAAAAGTAGAAGCTATAAAAAGGGGAAAAAATGAGCCCCTACCGCGATAGTGTTTGACCACTGCCGTGACCAGGATTCGAACCTGGGTTATTGCGGCCACAACGCAATGTCCTAACCACTAGACGATCACGGCTATCCGGGGCGATGGTGCTTCCACTCCTCTCAACAGCTTTTACGCCGGTCTCTTGCGTCATTCACGTGATCGATAATATCCAGTGTAAAATCTTGTAGCCTGAAACTTTTCGTTAATAATTACTTATGTTACTGGCCTATATTGTCTTGGAGCTTGTTTCTTTCGACGTTCGTTAAAGGGAATATGCCTGCAGAAAAACAATTAGCAAAGCGTAATTATTTTCCCGGCCAGCTGTGCAGCTAGTTATTATCACTGCCAGATGACTCACGAGTGATCAGCTGACTGACTCATTATCCCCAAGGTCGTGTGCAATGGCTAACTGCACAATCAGCTGATTACTGTAGGAAACGTCGGGTTTTAATCGGAAAGAACAGTTCGTCCCTTTGTTCAGAGACTTCTCCTGACTTATGCAATACACAAAGGTCATATGGTTGGACCAACTATTTTTTGAAGAGGATAGAACTTAGAATTGTGTGAATAGTAGTAAAGTAATATAAATTATTAACTAGAAATTATCAGAAAGCATTTTCTCTATAATAAAAATAGTGGCGTCTAAATAAACCGATTAAGGGACACATCATAGACCTTTACCATACATTCATATTTCAGGATAACCGAAAACCCCGGAAAACGTCTTATCCAGATTGGAGAGCCCTCATTCAAACTCTTCTCTTTAATCTAGCGTCTACTATTTTGTTTTAAAGTGAAAAGAGATACTTTCTGGAAACCTGTATATGTTTTATACAACTTTTTCAAGTCTAGTGTAAAACTGTTCTTCCAAGGTTTTTCTCAAAATGGTTATTACGATATGTACCTGTTTTTTTCCATGGCAGCCGGCAAATAATAATAATAATAATAATAATAATAATAATAATAATAATAATAATAATAATAATAATAATAATAATAATAATAATAATAATAATAATAATAATAATAATAATAATAATAATAATAATAATAATAATAATAATAATAATAATAATAATAATAATAATAATAATAATAATAATAATAATAATAATAATAATAATAATAATAATAATAATAATAATAATAATAATAATAATAATAATAATAATAATAATAATAATAATAATAATAATAATGATGATGATGATGATGATGATGATGATGATGATGATAATAATAATGTACACAATGACAACGTATCAAACAGCTTATGTACACAGTAATGTATCCGCCATTTTGTGATAGTTCAACTGTCATAGCTTTTCTATGTTCTTGTATTATTGAGATGTTTGCAGAAAGTGAATGCAGGAGGTCAAGATGAAAGTCAAGTTTAACCATGTACCTATTACATTCTTTAGTGTTGTTTGTGTTGCGTAAAAGCGACTTGAATGTAAACACAATAATAGCATCATATTATTTTAAGTCCTCGAAGGGAGGATAACGAACCTAGGAGACATGACAACAGAGGGCAGGGGGACTTGCCGATGGCAACCCTCCATCGTGGCTTACACATCCCACCGAGTGGTCCGGGACTGGCAGACCTCCCACAAGAGGATTTGCAGAAAGCATATTCCGTGCCATGTTACGCCGAGGCTTGCTGAAATAGCCAGAAAGGGACAGGAAATATTTGATAGTCTCATTTGAATATTTCTACATTTTCATGGTGGGTAATTGAGTCCCTCGGCCTGTAAGGTGACACAATTTACTCTCCCACTATGCAGACTTGTTCATTCTCGACTCGGATCGACCGTATCCTTATTTGGCTGTAGTGGAGTTCGTTGCTAGCATATCGATTCATATCTAACTTAGTCAACTAGATATCTTCCCCACGTGGGATAAATCACGTAAGAGCTATTTTCACTATACTGTGAACACTCTAGTCTAACCCAAAAATGAGTTACACACTAATCTCTGCCCTGCAGTCAAACAGAGGACTCAATTTAACGCTCAGAGAATATCCACGGAGCGGATTCTTAGGTACAGTCTGATTTGTAAAAGAAGATACGTGAAGGTCATCAAGCAAGGGACGTGAAGGGCAAGAGGGAAATGTCGTTGCTATGGTAACGTAAATAAAGGTTGCCATTTCGGATACACTGGTGAACCACGTACTCCTCAGGTCAGTTATCGCTAGTTATATGCGGGAAACAGAGTTTGCTTGAGTGTTCAGTTGCATAGTGTATTGTTACTTTGTTAAAACACAATTAAAATACGTTTTTATGGAAACAAGACTTAGTGGCGGTAGGATTAGAGGTGGACCGAGGAATCATGACCCATAAGATCAGCTTACGGTCGGGTTGTTACATTGCATAGCCAAGCTAGAGAATTTGTCTGTTCTCTTAGAGAATTCTTCCAACAGGAAGCAAGACTTAGTGGCGGTAGGATTAGAGGTGGACCGAGGAATCATGGCCCAAGGCAAAGATCAGCTTACGGTCGAGTTGTTACATTGCATAGCCAAGCTAGAGAATTTGTCTGTTCTCTTAGAGAATTCTTCCAACAGGAAGCAAGACATAGTGGCGGTAGGATTAGAGGTGGACC
Organism: Mantis religiosa; assembly: GCA_030765055.1. Lineage (NCBI taxonomy): Eukaryota > Metazoa > Arthropoda > Insecta > Mantodea > Mantidae > Mantis > Mantis religiosa. The sequence continues at coordinate 222,130,817 of CM060951.1, read as the reverse complement.
GAGGAATCATGGCCCAAGACAAAGATCAGCTTACGGTCGGGGTGTTACACTGCATAGTCAAGCTAGAGAATTTGTCTGTTCTCTTAGAGAATTCTTCCAACAGGAAGCAAGACTTAGTGGCGGTAGGATTAGAGGTGGACCGAGGAATCATGGCCCAAGGCAAAGATCAGCTTACGGTCGAGTTGTTACATTGCATAGCCAAGCTAGAGAATTTGTCTGTTCTCTTAGAGAATTCTTCCAACAGGAAGCAAGACATAGTGGCGGTAGGATTAGAGGTGGACCGAGGAATCATGGCCCAAGACAAAGATCAGCTTACGGTCGGGGTGTTACACTGCATAGTCAAGCTAGAGAATTTGTCTGTTCTCTTAGAGAATTCTTCCAACAGGAAGCAAGACATAGTGGCGGTAGGATTAGAGGTGGACCGAGGAATCATGGCCCAAGACAAAGATCAGCTTACGATCGGGTTGTTACATTACATAGTCAAACTAGAGAATTTGTCTGTTCTCTTAGAGAATTCTTCCAACAGGAAGCAAGACATAGTGGTGGTAGGATTAGAGGTGGACCGAGGAATCATGGTCCAAGGCAAAGATCAGCTTGCGATCGGAGTGTTACACTGCATAGTCAAGCTAGAGAATTTGTCTGTTCTCTTAGAGAATTCTTCCAACAGGAAGCAAGACATAGTGGCGGTAGGATTAGAGGTGGACCGAGGAATCATGGTCCAAGACAAAGATCAGCTTACGGTCGGGGTGTTACACTGCATAGTCAAGCTAGAGAATTTGTCTGTTCTCTTAGAGAATTCTTCCAACAGGAAGCAAGACATAGTGGCGGTAGGATTAGAGGTGGACCGAGGAATCATGGCCCAAGACAAAGATCAGCTTACGATCGGGTTGTTACATTACATAGTCAAACTAGAGAATTTGTCTGTTCTCTTAGAGAATTCTTCCAACAGGAAGCAAGACATAGTGGTGGTAGGATTAGAGGTGGACCGAGGAATCATGGTCCAAGGCAAAGATCAGCTTGCGATCGGAGTGTCACACTGCATAGTCAAGCTAGAGAATTTGTCTGTTCTCTTAGAGAATTCTTCCAACAGGAAGCAAGACATAGTGGCGGTAGGATTAGAGGTGGACCGAGGAATCATGGTCCAAGACAAAGATCAGCTTACGGTCGGGGTGTTACACTGCATAGTCAAGCTAGAGAATTTGTCTGTTCTCTTAGAGAATTCTTCCAACAGGAAGCAAGACATAGTGGCGGTAGGATTAGAGGTGGACCGAGGAATCATGGTCCAAGGCAAAGATCAGCTTGCGATCGGAGTGTTACATTGCATAGTCAAGCTAGAGAATTTGTCTGTTCTCTTAGAGAATTCTTCCAACAGGAAGCAAGACGTAGTGGCGGTAGGATTAGAGGTGGACCGAGGAATCATGGTCCAAGGCAAAGATCAGCTTGCGATCGGAGTGTTACATTACATAGCCAAGCTAGAGAATTTGTCTGTTCTCTTAGAGAATTCTTCCAACAGGAAGACGAGAGTTTGCTCTTTATCAATGAACAGCTTATTCCTTTTATCCAAAAGCGACAGTCACATGTCAGTAGATATGCTTGCACGTAAAACAATTCCTGTGGGTCAAAATTCCGGCATATCGGTGGCGTTGATATGAACATGTCAATTAACAAAGTCGTTAATAATAGTATATCGCGATATTAATGTATACAGAACGAGGAAAGGTTTGAAAAAACGAGACGCTTGCACCGAGTTCTTTCAATTCTCGAGATTCCATCATGTGCTTACCACATGTGTGTTGTACATTATTTTTTGCACTATGTGTATTTATGTTAATCTGAATGTTAGTATTTAAGATGTTAGCTGAAATATTAATAAATATAATTGAAGATAAAAGTTAGATTTTAGAACGTACATCGCGTATATGTGTTTCTATGGAGAAATACCGCGCTGTGCGGGAATGTCAACTTACAATGTATAGCAACAATAACGGTAAGTATGGAATATTAGTTACATAGTACAACAATTATTTAAAATAACTCACACATGTGAAGACCCTACAACGGAGTGAATCTGTGCTCAACTTATTAAATTAAATAAGATGCTTTAAAATTACTAAATTTACAAGATAAAGCTATAAAATTTACATTAGAAACTGAAATTAATGGATTTCTTCCTTTTCTAGATTTGAAGATAATAAGAAGTAATAAGAAATTATACTTTGGTATTCATAAGATAATTATGTTGATAATTACATAAAAATAAAAGTTTTAAAACTTTTTCACAAAAATTTGCTGTTTTCAATAGTTTGATTTATATGGGCGCCGGGGTAGCGCGGTGGTTTCGTTCGCGGCTCCCGTTCTAAGGGTCCCGAGTTCGATTCCCGGCTCTGGGGTTGGCGATTTTAAGTCGACCCTATCCACGCCTTCACCTCTGTCTAGCACACGTGAAGTATCCCCTATGCCCAACGTGGTTCGGAGTCCACGGTAAAAACTGTAGGTCCTCTCACCTCACCGCCATCTTCACTATCACCCTATCATCGGAGGTAATGGACACCGCCCTCTGGGTGCCTCCACCTGAGAAATGGGTCCGGTCATCACTTGGTGGGGTGAGGTTACCCCGAAGGCCAAGGTTGCCATGTGGGGAGTGTTACTAACTAACTATAGTTTGATTTATAGATTAATAAATATGCCCCTGAATAAAGATGAATTTAATAAAGAATATAAACATATTATTAATACTGCTTTAATTAATGGTTTTAAAAGGATTTTATACAAAAGAAGATTGAAAGATTTAATTATCAAAAAAACTGTTAATCATATTTCTACCCTTAAAAACTAAAAGACGATTGTAATTTTTTAAAAAAAATTACTTACCATCCTTGGGTTAATAAACATTTTCAATTTTTTTTAAAGAAGTTGATATAACTTTAGTTCCTCAAAATAAATATAGTATTAAAAATTTACTACATTTTTTCTGAAAAAGATAAAATTCCTAATAATAAAAAGTCTGATATTTATCAGTTTAATTGTTTAGATTGTGATAAAGTTTATATTGGAAAGACGAAACGTAATTTAGAAACCAGAACGAAAGAACATTTTCGTAACATTAAGTATAAACAAATTGATACATCGACTGTAGCAGATCATTTTTGGTCATTTAACCATGAAATATATCCTGAAGTTAAATTATTGTGACTTTGTGGGTTCGTGAAATTAAAAGTCTAATTGCACAAACTCAAAATGTTCTTTATTTCCACCGAATTACAGTTGGAACACTTGACGATTACACATAATTACGTAGCGCACACAATTACAATTCGCCAGTTCGTCTGTCATAGGTCCACTCTACACTCACAATTACGTACAGCTCCTCTGATACACGTACACAGTCTTCCAGTCCGTTCACTAGCACGGCGCTCCTCACGGCTGCTCGCCAAGAACTGAACTGAACTCGTCCACTGCAGCCTTATATAGGAAGATCGCTGTTTCTGGAAGCTTCGCGGTTCGGCAAATCATCCCTAAGGTTTCAGACATCAGGGAAGGGGAAAGAGACGGTACAGGGCTCGTGCCGCTCTTCTAATGATCCCCTCACTGACACGAGATAAATGGGTAGGCGTAGGCTGAACGCTTCCCGTCTGGCCCTACTGCCGGCCGGTTCTATAGGGAGTTCCGACGTTCGGATGACATTATTAAAACAATTAAATGGTCCGATAGATTTAATGGTTTGCGAAAAATATTTATTTAAAAAAATAAACATCGTTTAATGAATTTTGAAATACCGGCAGTTGATTCTGTTTTTAGGTTTGTTTCGTTTTCAGATTTTGGTAATACTAAAAAAAAAAAAAATGGTAGCCGAGATTTCCTTGACAACGGAGTTTGTTTTCTTTGGACTGAGGACGCAAGCGATTCGTTTGTGAAATCGATGTCCATTAGAAAGAAGTATTAACACCAATTTCTTAAGATAAGTGAAGCCTTAGTGGCAAATATATTTCTGTAATAAAATTTCTTTATTTCTTAAAGTAGGCTAATACAGATTACTGTGCATGTGAGATCTTTGTTAATGTTTCGAGTGTTGAGAGGATAAAGAAAGGGGATCTGCTGGGCAACACTGAACTATCCACGTAGAGAAACAAATGACCCTCACGTATCTTATTTTAAAAATCAGAGTGTATATACATATTTTTCGGCAAACACAAATGCATTCAAAAAGGAGAAATCTCTAATACCGGGCCATGAACGTAAATATGAAAACTTATTTCACATAAAAATACTTATTTTGAAAAAACAACATATTAATGTATTTTTATAATCTTTCATAAATACACAAGTCAGAATTAATTTTTGAATTTAGCTGTTGTTTATCAAGAATAGTCTTTCATTTATTCTATAATAAATACTAAATGAAAATGCTTTGGGTAATCAAAATTCCTTTATGTCAAGCGAAAATAGTAATTTACTTCTGTCTGACTTTTCAAAGACACACAGCTCCCACGTGCTTTATTTGTAGCAATGTACGCTAGATTACTTCCCTCTTCTAAACAAGATAACAAACGAAATATGACTTAGCGCTTGGCCATGTTATACGATGCTTGTATTGCATCATACGCACCGAGGAATGTCCATGGCTCATAAACATTTTAGTGCAGAATAACAAACCTGACACACTGGTTATTACTAGGTGGCGGATTTTGCCCTATTTGCCTATTTTATTCCTTTGTTAGGAAACGTAGGCTTTTAAGTTACAAGCTCGTTTCCTACAATTACTAGCCTAATTTCTTAGTTTTATAGTGCCTATAAATGCCTATTTCATACGTTTGTGTCTAAAACTACCTTTTTAGCCAATTTCTTCTGTTTGTAATTTGTGATAACAGCTTTTGCATTTGTTGGTTTCAACGTGAAGTCCTCGGGGAAGAGACATTTCTTCCTGCTGCACATTGGATATACAAAAGAGGTTTATTAAGGAGACACATCTCTGCAAATTGATCCAAAACTTACAACAATACCAAATTTAGTTTTTCTATCTTAAAATTAATATAGACATACTTCAATAATATAAAGTTCTTTTTTCTTCTAGAGGCAGTACAGAAAACGTCACATGACTATTGAAATAAGCCTACACCTGTGCCGTAGCTGCTATTACGTAATTTTAACCTCAGATTCCACATTTCCTACATTTTCCTAACTTCAAAATGTCCCACAGGATGCAGTTTTCTATTAATCTGTATCAAATTCTAAACATGCCTCTAAGGGCAACTGCATATTTAGTGTACCCATTTACATTTGTTGCGTTTTTGTTATTTGTATTGAAAAGGATTATAATGTTTACTTCTTACTGAAAACGCTTAGGAAAATAAAAATGGTTAAATAGATACGATTATATTTTCCCTTCGTTGATATGGCGAAGACAAATATTTCACATAGGTACAGGTCATTAATAAGTTAAAATGGGTCCAGTAACTTATACCCCAAGAATTAATTTTTAAATTACAGTATGTACGACATTTTGAAAATCGCCTGTAATTTATATATATATATATATATATATATATATATATATATATATAATTTATTCCTTAGAAACTGTTGTAACTGGAAAGCTGAAACTTGGTATTATTTCATTCTTGATCGATCACAAAAATAAATGGTATAAATTTTAAATAAATCTCACAAAAGCTTAAGATATTTCCATTTTCATCCTTAGCCCTCCCCCCAACCATGTTTTTGTTTTTTGACATAGTTAATTACTTCACACCTTTCTGCACATTATGGTTCTTACTTACTTAGTGAAGTGGATTTATATCTATTTTAATTATACGACAATATCTGTTATTTTAACTTGCTGTGGAGCCATTTATGACATTTGGAATAAATGTAGAACTATTTGGTCTAGGGAACCGCACAATAGTATGTGTTTAGTGAATTTGTTGCAGCATATGTTGCGATGATTGTCATTTTGTTATAGTGCAGTTTAGGAGCCATTTTAATAAAATTGTGTATTTCTAAGTGTTTACTTAGCAAATTGTTGGTGCCTATTTAAGTACCTATTTTGCCCATTTTAGTGCCGTTTTGCCTGCCTATTTCACACATTTTTACTGCATATAAATCCGCTACTTATAAATAAGACAGACAGCTCCCAGGTGCTTTATTTGTGACAATGTACGCCAGATATTTCGCTCTTCTTCTAAACAAGATAACAAACGAAATATGACTTAGCGCTTGGACATGTTATACGATGCTTGTATTGCATCATACGCACCGAAGAATGCTCATGGCTCATAAACATTTTAGTGCAGAATAACAAACCTGACACACTGGTTATTACTCAGCTGCCAGAACAATAGCTTGCTTTGAATTGCTGCTTTGATCACTGATAACGTGATGTTTAAAATCAGTGCCCTCAGTATTACGATTTATGCTTTATCTCAGGCTAGTTTAATCCTGCTGTAAACAACAACTGACTCAACTCGCCACGTGTTAGACGCTAGCAGTATATATAGCAGTGCTAACTTCTAGACAATAAATAAATAGAGTTGGGTTACACATTAACTTATTAAATCTATGAGTTGGTTCATTTCTGAACTTTACTGCGTATAGCACTTGTATTTCTCGACGCGCTGTTTCCCGGAGTTCTTAGAGTTCCGGATGTTTGCTGTTCCATTCTAACACTATGTACACTACTTGCGGAAACACCAAGGAGATCATCAGTTTCTTTCTCAATGTTTTTATAGACGAATCCGGGTTTCTTTCTTTAAGCACCGCGAAACAATACACGATCATTCGCCTCTCGTCACTTGTTATAGGTTTGCCTCGATTGTGTTTTATTTCGGCTGAAGCACCGGCCTACTCCATGATGAAAAGCTTACTGATTTTAAATTGTATATACATAAGTGTTCTTGGACTTGTGAGGTACGCGAGATGTACAGCAACTCCACACTATAAACAATAACATCTTAATCAGCATTCAGCTGGATATTATTACTCGACAGAGGCATATTGACCTTCAGGTGACCAGCGCTGTGATCTTATTGGATCTTATCTGGTCGATTTGAAGAGTGAAATATTAGTAAGTTGACGTACAGTGAGTTACGAACACAAATAGCGCGATTGGAAGCTGCGTGTGTCTATATGGACCGAACAATCTGGAGCCTCTCTCTCTCTCTCTCTCTTGCTCCGGCTTGAGCGGCAGCCCAACAATGCCACACGTTGACAATATCCTCCACAGAACTTGGACAAATCTGAGCGAAAAGCTAAAGGAGGGAGGGTCCATTGAAATTAAAGTTAATTTCGTGCTAGAGTTAAATGTGTTGGTTGGTTCCCAACACTACCCATGTGGCAACCTCGCCCCACAACGTGATGTCCGGACACCATTTCTCAGGTGGAGGCATCCAGAGGGAGGTGTTTTTTTTTTTTTTTTTTTTTTTTTTTTTAAATTTTACGTCCTCCAATGTCATCTCGGACGGTGAATGAAATGCGTGAAATGATGCTTAAATGTGTCCAGAGAATTCCTAGAGAAGAGAATTTCTTGGTCTATTCCTAAGAGAAAAAAAATACAGCGAAAAATGGCCCATGTAAAGGATAGGCTGCGATAGGGAAGTGTTCTTAAACGTCTTGTCACGTCTGAAAGATGCTGAATTGAAACAACAAGTAAATACATAAAATATGAAGCTATTAACAGTGAAGCAAACAAATATATACACATATAATAATTTGTAACTCAAATTGACTAGGATCGTGATTGCGCGAATATCTTATTCACATCATCATCAGCTCGAATCATCAACAATCGCATTGTTAATGTCAACGTCGCTAGATGTCACTGTTTTTTTCAGTATTACCAACATCTGAAAATATAACAAATTTAAAAACAGAATCGACTGTCGGTATTTAAAAATTCATTATGTCATGTTTATTTTTTAAAATAAATATCTTTTCCCAAACCATTAAATCTATCGGACCATTTAATTGTTTTAATAATTTAACTTCAGGATTTATTTCATGGTTAAATGACCAAAAATGATCTGCTACGGCCGATTTATCAGTTTGTTTATACTTAATGTTATGAAAATGTTCTTTCGTTCTGGTTTCTAAATTACGTTTTGTCTTTCCAATATAAACTTTATCACAATTAAACTGAGGAATACCAGATTTTTTACTATCAGGAATTTTATCTTTTTTTAGAGAAATGTAGTGATTTTTTAATATTATATTTATTTTGAGGAACTAAAGTTATACCAAACTATTTAAATCAAATTTGAAAATGTTTATTAATCCAAGGATGATAAGTAACTTTTTTAAAATTATAATTGTCTTTTATTTTTTCTAAGGGTAGAAATATCATTAACAGTTTTTTTTATTTTTTATTTTTTCCATTTTTAATGTATAAAGTCTTTATTAAATCATTTAATTAAAGCAGTATTAATAATATGTTTATATTCTTTATTAAATTCTTCTTTATTCATTGGCATATTTATTAATCTATAAATCAAACTATTGAAAACAACAAATTTATATGAAAAAGGGTTAAAACTTTTATTTTTATGTAATTATCGATATGAGTAGACTTCCTATAAATACCAAAGTTTAATCTATGATTATTTATTATGTTATTTCTTATCTTCTTATTGCCTTATTCTCTTATTTCTTATTATGATCTTTAGATCATTTCTTATAAGATAAGTGACGTTTTTTAAGTTACAAATTATTATGAGGATTATTCAATAAGGAATGATCATAATTTTTTACGGTAATAATTTTTTTTCCACTAAAATTCAATCTTATTCTGTTAGTTTAATGTGAAACAAATACGCCCTAGTATCATTGTTGGTACTCCTGGTTCCCGCCTGTGAGAACCAGGCAAGTTCAGACATGTTCAGTATCGTCTACCGCTGCAGTGGAGGTAACACGCGAGGAACAATATGCAGATTTGAAATTCTGCTTTCGTCTCAACAAATCTTCAGTTGAGGCCTATACAGTGTTACAAGAGACCTATGGAGAGTCTGTTCTTCCCTACAGCACACCTCGAAGGTGATTTAAAATGTTTAAAGAGGGGACACAATCAATTTCAAAGGAAGGTGAACCCGGGGCTCCAGTTACTGCTCTTACGGAAGAAAACATCAACACTGCTGCTGCCATTGTGAGAGAGGATCGACGAATTACTTTAAGATCACTTTCTGAAATACTCAATATTTCATTGGGTACCACCCGCACGTTGGTGACAGAAACATTACACATGAGACGTGTTTGTGCGCGATGGGTTCCAAGACTGTTGATTCCCGAACAAAAGGACATTCGCATGCAGGTCTGCATGCAGTTAAAGTTGATGTTAGAGGAAGTTCCGGAGTTTCTTTCAAACGTAATCACTGCTGATGAAACTTGGCTACATCATTTTGATCCTGAGAGCAAACAGCAAAGCTCAGTGTGGAAATCTCCTTCATCACCAACTCCCAAAAAGTAAAAGTGGTTGCTTCTGCTGGGAAAGTTATGATCATCTCATTGTTTGATATTCATGGAATGGTTTATCAGCATGTTGTACCTGCACATACATCAGTAACTGGACAATATTACAGGGATGTTCTGAAAACATTGCAAGTCCATATCAGGCGCAAAAGACCACATTTCCGTGAAGCAGGCTGGATGTGCGGTCGCATATTGCCAATGTTGTTGCTGAATATCTTGCAAAAATCAACGTGAACTGCATCCCTCATCCTCCCTATAGTCCGGATTTAGCCCCATGTGACTTTTTTCTATTCCCTAACTTGAAGAAACGCCTTCGTGGGAGTCATTATCCATCATCAGAGGCAGTGGTGAAGGCTGCGGAGGCGATTTTGAAGGATCTCTCAAAAATGGTTTCCAGCATGTCTTTTAAGACTGGAAGAAACGCTGGGACAAGTGCATCACATTCAGGGGAGACTATTTTGAGAAGGACCATCAAAATTATGAGGATGAGTAAAGCTACGTTGTCAAAAAAAATATGTGATCATTCTTTATTGAACAGCCCTCGTCTATTTGTATATATGAAAGACCAATTTATATTTATTGGAGATTTGTTTTAGTTTTTAAAGCCCGTATGTTTATGGGACTCGAAACGATGTAATTCCGGTCAATTCTTCACATCAAAGTGTAACATTTCCTTTAATTCCTGGGGACGCGGAAGAGAAAATCTCTTCGTTTTTTTTTTCTTTATTTTTCCAGCGGATTCAAAACTTATTTGGGACGTGGGAAAGCAGAAGCTATGTACAGAAAGATACAGGTTCTCAACAAAAGCGGTAGAGTATATTACATCATATGGCATGAAAGGAAAAATTTGCTATTTTTGTGCTGCCGGTTGGAAGTGCACCAGCCGGGCGACTGCAAATAGCCAAGGGCAGGGAGGTCCCACGTCGGTCATCTTGGTACAAATGTATGTGACAACAGCGGGGAAATATGCTACACTACATTGTATTATCATTGTTAATATCATTACTACTACTGCTACTACTACTACTACTACTACTACTACTACTACTACTACTACTACTACTACTACTACTACTACTACTACTACTACTACTACTACTACTACTACTACTACTACTACTACTACTACTACTACTACTACTACTACTACTACTACTACTACTACTACTACTACTACTACTACTACTACTACTACTACTACTACTACTACTACTACTACTACTACTACTACTACTACTACTACTACTACTACTACTACTACTACTACTACTACTACTACTACTACTACTACTACTACTACTACTACTACTACTACTACTACTACTACTACTACTACTACTACTACTACTACTACTACTACTACTACTACTACTACTACTACTACTACTACTACTACTACTACTACTACTACTACTACTACTACTACTACTACTACTACTACTACTACTACTACTACTACTACTACTACTACTACTACTACTACTACTACTACTACTACTACTACTACTACTACTACTACTACTACTACTACTACTACTACTACTACTACTACTACTACTACTACTACTACTACTACTACTACTACTACTACTACTACTACTACTACTACTACTACTACTACTACTACTACTACTACTACTACTACTACTACTACTACTACTACTACTACTACTACTACTACTACTACTACTACTACTACTACTACTACTACTACTACTACTACTACTACTACTACTACTACTACTACTACTACTACTACTACTACTACTACTACTACTACTACTACTACTACTACTACTACTACTACTACTACTACTACTACTACTACTACTACTACTACTACTACTACTACTACTACTACTACTACTACTACTACTACTACTACTACTACTACTACTACTACTACTACTACTACTACTACTACTACTACTACTACTACTACTACTACTACTACTACTACTACTACTACTACTACTACTACTACTACTACTACTACTACTACTACTACTACTACTACTACTACTACTACTACTACTACTACTACTACTACTACTACTACTACTACTACTACTACTACTACTACTACTACTACTACTACTACTACTACTACTACTACTACTACTACTACTACTACTACTACTACTACTACTACTACTACTACTACTACTACTACTACTACTACTACTACTACTACTACTACTACTACTACTACTACTACTACTACTACTACTACTACTACTACTACTACTACTACTACTACTACTACTACTACTACTACTACTACTACTACTACTACTACTACTACTACTACTACTACTACTACTACTACTACTACTACTACTACTACTACTACTACTACTACTACTACTACTACTACTACTACTACTACTACTACTACTACTACTACTACTACTACTACTACTACTACTACTACTACTACTACTACTACTACTACTACTACTACTACTACTACTACTACTACTACTACTACTACTACTACTACTACTACTACTACTACTACTACTACTACTACTACTACTACTACTACTACTACTACTACTACTACTACTACTACTACTACTACTACTACTACTACTACTACTACTACTACTACTACTACTACTACTACTACTACTACTACTACTACTACTACTACTACTACTACTACTACTACTACTACTACTACTACTACTACTACTACTACTACTACTACTACTACTACTACTACTACTACTACTACTACTACTACTACTACTACTACTACTACTACTACTACTACTACTACTACTACTACTACTACTACTACTACTACTACTACTACTACTACTACTACTACTACTACTACTACTACTACTACTACTACTACTACTACTACTACTACTACTACTACTACTACTACTACTACTACTACTACTACTACTACTACTACTACTACTACTACTACTACTACTACTACTACTACTACTACTACTACTACTACTACTACTACTACTACTACTACTACTACTACTACTACTACTACTACTACTACTACTACTACTACTACTACTACTACTACTACTACTACTACTACTACTACTACTACTACTACTACTACTACTACTACTACTACTACTACTACTACTACTACTACTACTACTACTACTACTACTACTACTACTACTACTACTACTACTACTACTACTACTACTACTACTACTACTACTACTACTACTACTACTACTACTACTACTACTACTACTACTACTACTACTACTACTACTACTACTACTACTACTACTACTACTACTACTACTACTACTACTACTACTACTACTACTACTACTACTACTACTACTACTACTACTACTACTACTACTACTACTACTACTACTACTACTACTACTACTACTACTACTACTACTACTACTACTACTACTACTACTACTACTACTACTACTACTACTACTACTACTACTACTACTACTACTACTACTACTACTACTACTACTACTACTACTACTACTACTACTACTACTACTACTACTACTACTACTACTACTACTACTACTACTACTACTACTACTACTACTACTACTACTACTACTACTACTACTACTACTACTACTACTACTACTACTACTACTACTACTACTACTACTACTACTACTACTACTACTACTACTACTACTACTACTACTACTACTACTACTACTACTACTACTACTACTACTACTACTACTACTACTACTACTACTACTACTACTACTACTACTACTACTACTACTACTACTACTACTACTACTACTACTACTACTACTACTACTACTACTACTACTACTACTACTACTACTACTACTACTACTACTACTACTACTACTACTACTACTACTACTACTACTACTACTACTACTACTACTACTACTACTACTACTACTACTACTACTACTACTACTACTACTACTACTACTACTACTACTACTACTACTACTACTACTACTACTACTACTACTACTACTACTACTACTACTACTACTACTACTACTACTACTACTACTACTACTACTACTACTACTACTACTACTACTACTACTACTACTACTACTACTACTACTACTACTACTACTACTACTACTACTACTACTACTACTACTACTACTACTACTACTACTACTACTACTACTACTACTACTACTACTACTACTACTACTACTACTACTACTACTACTACTACTACTACTACTACTACTACTACTACTACTACTACTACTACTACTACTACTACTACTACTACTACTACTACTACTACTACTACTACTACTACTACTACTACTACTACTACTACTACTACTACTACTACTACTACTACTACTACTACTACTACTACTACTACTACTACTACTACTACTACTACTACTACTACTACTACTACTACTACTACTACTACTACTACTACTACTACTACTACTACTACTACTACTACTACTACTACTACTACTACTACTACTACTACTACTACTACTACTACTACTACTACTACTACTACTACTACTACTACTACTACTACTACTACTACTACTACTACTACTACTACTACTACTACTACTACTACTACTACTACTACTACTACTACTACTACTACTACTACTACTACTACTACTACTACTACTACTACTACTACTACTACTACTACTACTACTACTACTACTACTACTACTACTACTACTACTACTACTACTACTACTACTACTACTACTACTACTACTACTACTACTACTACTACTACTACTACTACTACTACTACTACTACTACTACTACTACTACTACTACTACTACTACTACTACTACTACTACTACTACTACTACTACTACTACTACTACTACTACTACTACTACTACTACTACTACTACTACTACTACTACTACTACTACTACTACTACTACTACTACTACTACTACTACTACTACTACTACTACTACTACTACTACTACTACTACTACTACTACTACTACTACTACTACTACTACTACTACTACTACTACTACTACTACTACTACTACTACTACTACTACTACTACTACTACTACTACTACTACTACTACTACTACTACTACTACTACTACTACTACTACTACTACTACTACTACTACTACTACTACTACTACTACTACTACTACTACTACTACTACTACTACTACTACTACTACTACTACTACTACTACTACTACTACTACTACTACTACTACTACTACTACTACTACTACTACTACTACTACTACTACTACTACTACTACTACTACTACTACTACTACTACTACTACTACTACTACTACTACTACTACTACTACTACTACTACTACTACTACTACTACTACTACTACTACTACTACTACTACTACTACTACTACTACTACTACTACTACTACTACTACTACTACTACTACTACTACTACTACTACTACTACTACTACTACTACTACTACTACTACTACTACTACTACTACTACTACTACTACTACTACTACTACTACTACTACTACTACTACTACTACTACTACTACTACTACTACTACTACTACTACTACTACTACTACTACTACTACTACTACTACTACTACTACTACTACTACTACTACTACTACTACTACTACTACTACTACTACTACTACTACTACTACTACTACTACTACTACTACTACTACTACTACTACTACTACTACTACTACTACTACTACTACTACTACTACTACTACTACTACTACTACTACTACTACTACTACTACTACTACTACTACTACTACTACTACTACTACTACTACTACTACTACTACTACTACTACTACTACTACTACTACTACTACTACTACTACTACTACTACTACTACTACTACTACTACTACTACTACTACTACTACTACTACTACTACTACTAC
Source organism: Mantis religiosa (assembly GCA_030765055.1). Taxonomy (NCBI): domain Eukaryota; kingdom Metazoa; phylum Arthropoda; class Insecta; order Mantodea; family Mantidae; genus Mantis; species Mantis religiosa. Next base: position 222,115,450 of record CM060951.1, on the reverse strand, counting down.
TACTACTACTACTACTACTACTACTACTACTACTACTACTACTACTACTACTACTACTACTACTACTACTACTACTACTACTACTACTACTACTACTACTACTACTACTACTACTACTACTACTACTACTACTACTACTACTACTACTACTACTACTACTACTACTACTACTACTACTACTACTACTACTACTACTACTACTACTACTACTACTACTACTACTACTACTACTACTACTACTACTACTACTACTACTACTACTACTACTACTACTACTACTACTACTACTACTACTACTACTACTACTACTACTACTACTACTACTACTACTACTACTACTACTACTACTACTACTACTACTACTACTACTACTACTACTACTACTACTACTACTACTACTACTACTACTACTACTACTACTACTACTACTACTACTACTACTACTACTACTACTACTACTACTACTACTACTACTACTACTACTACTACTACTACTACTACTACTACTACTACTACTACTACTACTACTACTACTACTACTACTACTACTACTACTACTACTACTACTACTACTACTACTACTACTACTACTACTACTACTACTACTACTACTACTACTACTACTACTACTACTACTACTACTACTACTACTACTACTACTACTACTACTACTACTACTACTACTACTACTACTACTACTACTACTACTACTACTACTACTACTACTACTACTACTACTACTACTACTACTACTACTACTACTACTACTACTACTACTACTACTACTACTACTACTACTACTACTACTACTACTACTACTACTACTACTACTACTACTACTACTACTACTACTACTACTACTACTACTACTACTACTACTACTACTACTACTACTACTACTACTACTACTACTACTACTACTACTACTACTACTACTACTACTACTACTACTACTACTACTACTACTACTACTACTACTACTACTACTACTACTACTACTACTACTACTACTACTACTACTACTACTACTACTACTACTAGTACCACATAGGTGGTCTGAAAAGTTTCCGGCCTAATAAAGATACAAAACTAATTTCAGAATTTTTAATTATTAATTTTTTTTTCACTTTTTTATTTTTCAACATAGTCTCCTTGTAACTCTACACACTTCTCCCAGCGATGCTCTCATCTCTGTAACCCATCCAAATAGTACTCAGCGTTTTTCAACATAGTCTCCTTGTAACTCTACACACTTCTCCCAGCGATGCTCTCATCTCTGTAACCCATCCAAATAGTACTCAGCGTTTTTCAACATAGTCTCCTTGTAACTCTACACACTTCCCCCAACGATGCTCCCATCTCTGTAACACGTCCAAATAGTACTCAGCGTTTTTCAACATAGTCTCCTTGTAACTCTACACACTTCTCCCAGCGATGCTCTCATCTCTGTAACCCGTCCAAATAGTACTCAGCGTTTTTCAACATAGTCTCCTTGTAACTCTATACACTTCTCCCAGCGATGCTCTCATCTCTGTAACCCATCCAAATAGTACTCAGCGTTTTTCAACATAGTCTCCTTGTAACTCTATACACTTCTCCCAGCGATGCTCTCATCTCTGTAACCCGTCCAAATAGTACTCGGCGTTTTTCAACATAGTCTCCTTGTAACTCTATACACTTCTCCCAGCGATGCTCTCATCTCTGTAACCCGTCCAAATAGTACTCGGCGTTATTCAACATAGTCTCCTTGTAACTCTACACACTTCTCCCAGCGATGTTCTCATCTCTGTAACCGGTCCAAATAGTACTCGGCGTTTTTCAACATAGTCTCCTTGTAACTCTACACACTTCTCCCAGCGATGTTCCCATCTCTGTAACCCGTCCAAATAGTACTCGGCGTTTTTCAACATAGTCTCCTTGTAACTCTACACACTTCTCCCAGCGATGCTCCCATCTCTGTAACCCGTCCAAATAGTACTCAGCGTTTTTCAACATAGTCTCCTTGTAACTCTACACACTTCTCCAAGCGATGCTCTCATCTCTGTAACCCGTCCAAATAGTACTCGACGTTTTTCAACATAGTCTCCTTGTAACTCTACACACTTCTCCCAGCGATGCTCCCATCTCTGTAACCCGTCCAAATAGTACTCGGCGTTTTTCAACATAGTCTCCTTGTAACTCTACACACTTCTCCCAGCGATGTTCCCATCTCTGTAACCCGTCGAAATAGTACTCGACGTTTTTCAACATAGTCTCCTTGTAACTCTACACACTTCACCCAGCGATGTTCCCATCTCTGTAACCCGTCCAAATGGTACTCGGCGTTTTTCAACATAGTCTCCTTGTAACTCTACACACTTCTCCCAGCGATGCTCTCATCTCTGTAACCCGTCCAAATAGTACTCGGCGTTTTTCAACATAGTCTCCTTGTAACTCTACACACTTCTCCCAGCGATGCTCCCATCTCTGTAACCCGTCCAAATAGCACTCAGCGTTTTTCAACATAGTCTCCTTGTAACTCTACACACTTCACCAAGCGATGCTCTCATGTCTGTAACCCGTCCAAATAGTACTCGGCGTTTTTCAACATAGTCTCCTTGTAACTCTACATACTTCCCCCAGCGATGCTCCCACCTCTGTAACCCGCCCAAATAGTACTCGGCGTTTTTCAACATAGTCTCCTTGTAACTCTACACGCTTCCCCCAGCGATGCTCCCACCTCTGTAACCCGTCCAAATAGTACTAGGCGTTTTTCAACATAGTCTCCTTGTAACTCTACACACTTCTCCCAGCGATGCTCCCACCTCTGTAACCCGTCCAAATAGTACTCGGCGTTTTTCAACATAGTCTCCTTGTAACTCTACACACTTCCCCCAGCGATGCTCCCACCTCTGTAACCCGCCCAAATAGTACTCGGCGTTTTTCAACATAGTCTCCTTGTAACTCTACACGCTTCCCCCAGCGATGCTCCCACCTCTGTAACCCATCCAAATAGTACTAGGCGTTTTTCAACATAGTCTCCTTGTAACTCTACACACTTCTCCCAGCGATGCTCCCATCTCTGTAACCCGTCCAAATAGTACTCGACGTTTTTCAACATAGTCTCCTTGTAACTCTACACACTTCTCCCAGCGATGCTCCCAACTCTGTAACCCGTCCAAATAGTACTCGGCGTTTTTCAACATAGTCTCCTTGTAACTCTACACACTTCTCCCAGCGATGTTCCCATCTCTGTAACCCGTCCAAATAGTACTCGACGTTTTTCAACATAGTCTCCTTGTAACTCTACACACTTCTCCCAGCGATGCTCCCAACTCTGTAACCCGTCCAAATAGTACTCGGCGTTTTTCCACATAGTCTCCTTGTAACTCTTCACACTTCTCCCAGCGGCGCTCCCATCTCTGTAACCCCTCCAAATAGTACTCGACGTTTTTCAACATAGTCTCCTTGTAACTCTTCACACTTCTCCCAGCGGCGCTCCCATCTCTGTAACCCGTCCAAATAGTACTCGGCGTTTTTCAACATAGTCTCCTTGTAACTCTTCACACTTCTCCCAGAGGCGCTCTCATCTCTGTAACACGTCCAAATAGTACTGGGCGTTTTTCAACATAGTCGCCTTGTAACTCTACACACTTCTCCCAGCGATGCTCCCATCTCTGTAACCCGTCCAAATAGTACTCGCCGTTTTTCAACATAGTCTCCTTTTAACTCTACACACTTCTCTCAGCGATGCTCCCATCTCTGTAACCCGTCCAAATAGTACTCGGCGTTTTTCAACATAGTCTCCTTGTAACTCTACACACTTCTCCCAGCGATGCTCCCATCTCTGTAACCCGTCCAAATAGTACTCGGCGTTTTTCAACATAGTCTCCTTGTAACTCTACACACTTCTCCCAGCGATGCTCCCATCTCTGTAACCCGTCCAAATAGTACTCGGCGTTTTTCAACATAGTCTCCTTGTAACTCTACACACTTCTCCCAGCGATGCTCTCATCTCTCTAACCCGTCCAAATACTACTCGACGTTTTTCAACATAGTCTCCTTGTAACTCTACACACTTCTACCAGCGATGATCCCATCTCTGTAACCCGTCCAAATAGTACTCGACGTTTTTCAACATAGTCTCCTTGTAACTCTACACACTTCACCCAGCGATGCTCCCATCTCTATAACCCGTCCAAGTAGTACTCGACGTTTTTCAACATAGTCTCCTTGTAACTCTACATACTTCTCCCAGCGATTTTCCCATCTCCATAACCCGTCCAAGTAGTACTCGACGTTTTTCAACATAGTCTCCTTGTAACTCTACACACTTCTACCAGCGATGATCCCATCTCTGTAACCCGTCCAAATGGTACTCGACGTTTTTCAACATAGTCTCCTTGTAACTCTACACACTTCTACCAGCGATGATCCCATCTCTGTAACCCGTCCAAATACTACTCGACGTTTTTCAACATAGTCTCCTTGTAACTCTACACACTTCACCCAGCGATGCTCCCATCTCTGTAACCCGTCCAAATAGTACTCGGCGTTTTTCAACATAGTCTCCTTGTAACTCTATACACTTCTCCCAGCGATGCTCCCATCTCTGTAACACGTCCAAATAGTACTCGGCGTTTTTCAACATAGTCTCCTTGTAACTCTACACACTTCTCCCAGCCTTGCTCCCATCTGTGTAACCCGTCCAAATAGTACTCGGAGTTTGTCAACATAGTCTCCTTGTAACTCTACACACTTCTCCCAGCTGTACTCCCATCTCTGTAACACGTCCAAATAGTACTCGGCGGTTTTCAACATAGTCTCCTTGTAACTCTACACACTTCTCCCAGCGATGCTCCCCTCTCTGTAACCCATCCAAATAGTACTCGGCGTTTTTCAACATAGTCTCCTTGTAACTCTACACACTTCTCTCAGCGATGCTCCCATCCCTGTAACACGTCCACATAGTACTCAGCGTTTTTCTCTGCAAAATAATTGTTCACGAACGTGATTGTCTCTTCTTTTGATGAAAATCTCTGTCTTCCAAGCGTAATTTTCAGATGAGAGAACAAAAACAAGTCGCTTGGGGCTGGATCTTTTGAGTTAAGCAGTTCAAACCGTAATTCGTGGATTTTCGCCATTGCAACCGCTGAGGTGTGAGACGGTGCGTTGTCTTGGTGAAACATGGTTTTCTTTTTCTGCAAATATGGCCGTTCTGCCTTCAGCTTGCGAAGTAATGATGCATAGTATGCTCCTGTAATGGTTTTCCCTTTTTGAAGATAATCGATTCAAATAACTCCATGACTATCCCAAAAAACAGTCACCATCACTTTCCTAACAAAAAAAAACAGTTTTTTTTTTTTTTTTTTTTTGAACCGGTTTCCCTTTTCCAGTCCACTGTTTGGACTGTATTTTTGTTTCGGGCGTATAATGGTGTATCCAAGTTTCATCTACCGTAATTATTCGGCGCTAAACCTCGGATTTATTGCACCCAAACTGCACCAACAGAGCGTTGGGAATGTTCATTCGAACACGTTTTTGGTCTAACGTGAGCAAACTAGGCACCCAACGCGCGGACAGCTTTCTCATCTAAATGTTGATTTAATATGTGTCAAACACTTTCTTTTGACCTGTCCATAGCCTGTGGCGGTCATCTAGCACCATTTGATGAACTGTGGCGATGTGTTCGTCAGTAGTTGCAGTTTTTGGACATCCCGAGCATTCATCGTCTCCCAAGCTCTTACAGCCACGTTTAAATTCAGCTGCCCTAAATTTCACTGTGATAAATGATGGTGCAGAGTCCCCATACACAGAATCCAACTCATCTTTGGTTTGCTTAGACGTATTGCCTTTCAAAAACAAATATTTAATGACAGCTCGATACTCGATTTTTGTCCATTTTCATAAAAACACTCACACCAACTCATTCAAAGGACTGTTGCATAACAACTGAGCGTCCAAAATGGCTGAAACTTTGGTGAGTAACTGTCAACAGATGAACAACGAAATAAAGTAGCTTTTACTTACGTGTGCTGGCATCTTTATGTTGAGGTCGGAAACCTCGTATTATTATATATTTTGTTGTATATTGATACAAGAGGATACAGGAGCCGAAGTGGTGATAAAATGTTTAAATGTCTAATGTAATCAGTGACGCTGCTCTTGTACAAACAGTTCTTACAAAGTTTCCTGTTTATAGAGATAAACAACAGGCTTTAATCTTGGTGGCAATGTATTGTCTTTAAAATTTCCTTCTCTTTGCATAACTAAGAGATAAACAAATGAATAAAGCTTGTCCTTTTTTATTTTTATGTTCCTTATTTAACCCTTTTTTATTTTTTCCATTTATTTTACTAATCTGTTTTCTATAGTTTCACACATATACACTTAAACATCCATGCCCAAGGCGGGACTGGAACCCGCGACCCTCTACGCGGTGGAACGCTAGAGACATATGCTCTAACGACCATAGCTACGAGGGCCAGCAAATCTTTGAGACAAATTTTCGAAAATTTACACGAATAATAAGGAATATGTCCAAAATGGTTACCGAGTGGAATGGTTCAGACGGTTTCGTCTGTTGCCTGTATTCGAAATGAAATGTGTAGTGTTTAACGCCCGCTTTTACTACATACGGCACCGCAGGCGATGACACTGATGATACATGAGATGAAGATGGAGCACCGGTGGAATGAGATGGCGGGGGAAACCGGAGCTCCCGGAGAAAACCCGCCCCAGCGCCGTGTTGTCCACCACAAATCTCACTTCGCGGTCGCCTGGGATCGAACCCGGGCCGCCTTGGTGAGAGCCAAGCGGTCTAACCACTGAGCCACGGCGCGGCCTCGATTCCCGTGGCCGACCTACCAAGCCGATGTGTTTTTTTTTCGGGGGATTTCCCAGGTCGCCACGCGAATACTGGGTACGTTACTTAGATTAGTTTCATCCCTGAATTTCGCATCCCTCCAGGTTTCCGGTTATCTCGACGATGTATGACAGGATGATATATTTCCTGCTTCGGGAGGATGGTCTCCGGGCTGGCCTAGTGGGCTGTGTCAGGACCATGGGGGTTGGAATTAAATCCATGACCAAGGAGAAACGGTCTCTCCATGGGTGTTTCCAGGAGGTGACCTTATAACTTTAAGAAGGACCCCCCCCCCCGATTACCGAACAACCTTGGTGGGCCTTAGCTGCTACTAGCTATGCAGGCTAATACCCTCAACCTCGTCTGGGCGGCCAGGCCAATCACACGTACCCAATACCCATGAGTGTCGGGATTCACTACCTCATCGAGTCCAACCCAATCCAAATAACTCCCATTCGGGAGGGGCTCGAATGTTCGGCCCGATGAACGCCAGCAACGTCTGAAGTACCACGAGTGCTAGGGGTCCGCAGTACCCGCAACATAGCAGCTGAATGGGTCGGAACCTCCCACTCCGGGAGGGGATGGTTGGGAAACTGCTTGTACTGGGCTGCCGGGGAGTTTCGTTCCTTGTGAAGATGCTTCATTGGACCATAGGTACAATAGATCAAGCCTGTCGTAGTACCAGATCCCCTCCGTAAGATTTTATCCTATCCTTCGAAGATACACACTTCTTTCTTTACTTATTTATTTACTGTGCATTTATCCAAAGTTGCTTTCTTGAGTGCTGTCCCCATGCACACACGGACATTTGTTAAAACAGTGTTTTATTTTTGCATAAGATGGCGTCTAAGTAACATTTTAGCTGAAACGTTGGTATCGAATACTTGCATTAGGTGCATTACTTTCTCTTTACGTACAGTAACAGAGAAAGGTCCCTCTTAAAGAAATGCTAACATTTTGGATTCATGTAAGTGGTATGAGCCAGTCTCGACATATTCCTTCCTGTCCAATATGGACGTTCAAAGTTGGCATGCAGCGACTCGCTTTTTATACTTTCTCTGCTTCCTACTTTCACCAAATAGGGGAAAGTTCGCATTCCACCCAAAAATATGATATCGAGGTTTCAATGGACGTATATGTTTTGACGTCCCTTGAATTAAAACTAAATTTTATTTTAAAAAATTCCGTGTGTGTGAAAAACCTAACTAAAATGAAAAGTCATTTACGTTCTAAAAATTGATATTTTAAGTTCACATTCTTCCAAATATGTGACACTAAGGGTTTCAAGAAAATAACCCACAGACTACCATTTATATAGCATATTATTCCAAAAGTTCCATTTCCTCAAAAACCCTTCAAATATGAATGCTGTTCATTAAAGCAAATCACAATCTTTTTTTGATAACGTACCTTTACTCATCCTCATAATTTTGATGACCCTTCTCAAAACAGTCTCCCCTGAATGCGATGCACTTGTCCCAGCGTTTCTGCCAGTCTTCAAAGACATGCTGGAAACCATTTTTGAGACATCCTTCAAAATCGCCTCCGCAGCCTTCACCACTGCTTCTGATGATGGACAATGCCTCTCACGAAGTCGTTTCTTCAAGTTAGGGAATAGAAAAAAGTCACATGGGGCTAAAGGAAGGGTGAGGGATGCACTTCACGTTGATTTTTGCAAGATATTCGGTAACAACATTGGCAATATGCGGCCGCACATCCAGCCTGCTTCTCGGAAATGTGGTCTTTTGCGTCTGATATGGACTTGCAATGTTTTCAGGACATCCCTGTAGTATTGTCCAGTTACTGATGTGTGTGCAGATACAACATGCTGATAAACCATTCCATGAATATCAAAGAATGAGATGACCATAACTTTCCCAGCAGAAGCAATCACTTTTGCTTTTTTGGGGGTTGGTGATGAAGGAGATTTCCACACTGAGCTTTGCTGTTTGCTCTCAGAAACAAAATGATGTAGCCAAGTTTCATCAGCAGTGATTACGTTTGAAAGAAACTCCAGATCTTCCTCTAACATCAACTTTAACTGCATGCAGACCTGCATGCGAATGTCCTTTTGTTCGGGAATCAACAATCTTGGAACCCATCGCGCACAAACACGTCTCATGTGTAATGTTTCTGTCACCAACGTGTGGGTGGCACCCAATAAAATGTTCAGTATTTCAGAAAGTAATCTTAAGGTAATTCGTCGATTCTCTCTCACAATGGCAGCAGCAGTGTTGATGTTTTCTTCCGTAAGAGCAGTAACTGGAGCACCGGGTCCATCTTCCTCTGAAATTGATTGTCTCCCCTCTTTAAACATTTTAAACCACCTTCGAGCTGTGATGTAGGGAAGAACAGACTCTCCATAGGCCTCCTGTAACATTGTATAGGCCTCAACTGAAGATTTGTTGAGACGAAAGCAGAATTTCAAAGCCGCATATTGTTCCTCGCGTGTTACCTTCATTGTAGCGGTAGGCGATACTGAACATGTCTGAACTTGCCTGGTTCTCACAGACGGGAACCAGGAGTACCAACAATGGAACTACTACGGCGTGTTTGTCTCACATTAAACTAACAGAATATAATAAGATTGAATTTTAGTGCGAAAAATTATGATCATTCTTTATTGAACAGCCCTCGTACTTTGATTAAAATATATGTTTTATGATATTTTATATCAAATGAAATGCATTCTTGAACTTTCTCGGTATAACCTCAGAGGTTACCTTTGTTATGAGTGAAATGTTATACAGAGCGATCCATATAAAGCTGAACCATTTCAATAGGCCACAATTTCCCTTTTAGAGCTCGTAGAATGTAGAAAATTGTTTTAATGATCTCAGTGGCTCTGGGAGAGTTGACAACACTGGCAATTGTTGACAGTTGACAGTCTTAAATGTGTCATTTTCTTTGTTACGAATGTATACACTGAAGTTTATTTTATTTTGCATCTTCAATATATTTGTAGAGCAGCTGGATGATATCGAATTGAGAGAAGGTTATTTCCAGCAAGATGGAGTAACGTGCCAAACATCTAATGACACCATGGAACTTGTAACCAATTATTTGATAATCGAATAATCTCAAAAGGTCTGTGGACACCCAGATCCCCTGACCTCACCTCACCGGATTTTTTCTTGTGGGATATCTAAAAATAGAGTGTACAGGAACAGGCCACGGACAATTCATGTTCTCAAGGAATCCATTCGAACCGGAACAAGTAACATTGGCGAGGATACTCTCCGTAAAACTTGAGAGAATATGGTGAGACGAGTACAAACATGTATAGATGCTGGTGGAGGACACTTCCATCATTTTCTCTGCGATGTAAATAGTGTAATGTAATAAATACGTAAAATATGAAGCTATTAACAGTGAAGCAAACAAATATATACAAATATAACAATTTGTAACTGAAAACTTCACTTATAAGAAATGATGACACTTTTCTTATAAATTGTCGAGTTCGCGATTTCATGTAAAACTTTTACATAACAAAGTTATGTAAACAACAAAGCTGACAGCTTTGAAATTTTTTAAATTTTTAAATTAAATTTATAAAATTTTCAAGGAATTGATTAGAAAAAAATTAAATATCTAATTATATTTTTGAAATTTAATTTATTTCTGTTTTTAATTTATTTCTATTTATTTCTATTTTTAGAAATGTGGTATGGACTTTTATTTTTGATGAGGGTAAATTTTAAAATGTTTGTAAATGTCTTTTTTATTGTTTTCTTTTTTATTATTTTACTAATCTGTAAATTGTGTGTGTTTTGCATATGTTTTTGCTGTTTTAATAAATAAATAATAAATAATACATAAATAAATAATAAATAAATAAATTAAATAAATAAAAGTCTGGGTAAATACCCCGGATTAAGAAATTAGGTTCCGGGTTATAGTATGTAGATTTTTATTTTATTTTTTATATCAGATATATTTTTGTTAATTGTTTGAAGAATTCCCTGATTCTTCTTTTTCACAAAGTAGGAGTCATTTGTACCTGTTTGTTTCCCCCCACAAAACTGGAAATAAAATTGTATTTTGTAGAAATATCTAGACTAACATGTAGGGTAGTGAATGTAGATAGTCATGTGATGTTGAGGCCTGCCCCCCTACCTCACGTGAGGTAACTGTTAATTGCGCCGTTATGAGATAAGGGCTAAAGTGATCTAATCTCTTGTCTCCTCGTACAGTAGCTGTTGAAGATGAACAGCGAGGATGGTCTTGAGGTCGCCTTGGAGAGGTTAGGGAGGTCCAAGAAATGGCTGGCTGTCATATTACTCCTGGCATCGTCCCCCAGCATCGTCAACACTTGGCATCTAACAGTATACGTGTTTTGGGGTGCTGCCCTACCACACTGGTGCACCGTGCCAGAGCTCAGTGCTGCCAACTGGACCGGCTCGCAGATACATGCCATCTCAAACCCTGGGTAAGTACAGTTGGCGACATAACTACATGGCATTCGCTTGTTATCTTGTTAACTATATAAGTAACCTCTGGTGTACAGTATGTGACGAAAGCTGTGTGCTTGATATGAAACGTTACCCTATTAATTATTATACACAAATACTATTACAGCCGTTTGACACAAAGGGATTTTGATTCACTCTTCTTTCTAGATAATAAAATATTCAATTTCTCGCGCCTGCCCTTGCATGACAAGTTGCTGTTATTCCATATGAACAGTGTATATATACTACACCCTGTGTACTCACATAAATAACTTAGTTGTTCACATTCTTTCCGATACGCTCTTTGCCAAGTAGTGAGATAGAAGCCTATGGCCCTGCATTACCACGACTTGCCAGAGCTCAGTGCTGCATTATATGACATAACTAGAGACAAGATTTTGTGATGACAATTATTTATAAAATTCGCATTAATAATTTTAATTGGTGTTGTGTGTTTTTAAACATAAATTTGAATTAATTTCACTCAAATTTTTGGGGAAGAATTAATGAATAATGACATGGCTCAAATGACATGATCTCGCCTTTGCTTCAAGTATTTATAACTTTGCCATTTTATAAATAATTATGTGGATAATACTTGTTGACCTCCCGTCTTGAAATGTACAAGTCACTTGTCTTTCTTCGCTCCTCGTTTTATAGTTACTTAATACTGACGAAGTTGTTTCATGCTTGTAGTAGTGACACATGCATTTGAATTAAATTCGTTTCCAGTATTTTCCCACGTGACATCTTTCTCTTTTACATTCACCGCATCCGTCCTCTTATTTTCCTCGATATCCTTACACTTCGTCACCAATTCAGTTAACAATTCTTTCTCCATATATGAGGGATTTGTCTCACGGCTTTTCTTTACGATTTTGTTCATCCGCCTTTTTTTTCGGCTGAGTACAGACGAAAATGAAAACAAAAGCGCATCGCACTATGTTCAGAAAATACTACGACTCATCCACAGCCTTCTATAACTGTAATATTTACAAGTTTCTTGGCGTTAACACGTGTTTGTTAACATTTTCAGAAAACAGTAGTGTTAGCGCTGTGACAATTGTTACGTTACATTTGTTAACGTCGATTTTAACATCTGTTGATGAAATTGGGCATTAGTATAATTTATTCGAGTTGCTATGGCCTAAATAGATCTCATATAGTCCTCAAATAGCGTTAATAATTCCGGCAAAGTGTAAGTCGCTTTGTTTTTCTTTATTGGAAGGTTGAATACAAGTAGATTGAAAGGTTTTCTTTCTGTTTTCGGTAAATGTTTCGATAATCATTTAACGTACTTTTTTTTTTGTTGTAATTTACGTACTCCAACGTTAAGTCATATCGGACGATGACTGAAATGGGTGAAATGATGCTCAAATGAGCCCGGGGTCCATGGAGCTTAGAGTTACGTGATATCCGTCTATCAGGATAAGGGAAAACCACAGTAAAACCTTATCCAGGTAACTCACCCTAACCGAGATTCGAACTTGGGACCTCTTGAACGTGAGGCAGACACGCTACCATCTACGCTACCGAGGCGGGTTAAAGTACATTAGATGTCATAAGTAAACTTTTAGTTTAATAGATTTATTGTGTGTGATTGTGTCATACACAGTTTCAAAAATTACTTCCTGCAGATGCATAAAAGAACTAAATTGGAAAAAAAACAAAAGTATTATCGTTGCTCTAACCCAACACGTATTCACGTTAGCCTTTTGTTTCATTAACGACAGCCTTTTGTTTCATTAACGACAGTCTTTTGTTTCCTCGTCCAGTTGCAAGGAAGAATGCACCGTTTCGAGTATTCCTGTCCCTCGAAGATTACGCATCAAAGTAATCTTGTTATGGTCATACAAACGCTTATCTGCTTCATGTTAGTTGAGATAAACATTTTCAAAGTTATCTGATTTCTAATTTTCTTATATGTGCAAAAGAAATAGGTCAATCGAGTAGGTTTTAAGTGATTATATCTTACAAGAGCACAGCTGGCTGGTCGCAATGTAATGACATTGGAATTCCATTCTCTTTTCATGGTCAAAAGATAAAATAAGAATAACGACTTCCGATTTCAGAAAAGTTTACGTTATTTTTAAGTAAATAATTACTAAAACAACATTCATAACTCACGTTTTTAAGCTCTACGTACTATTTCCGGAATAGTTTCGTATAATCAAACGTGTAATCTTAGATCCTTAACATTAACAATAATAAGAAAGGTAATAAAGGACTGATTTTATTCTAAACATCAATCACTTAATAAATTGCTGAAGCCTTATACTTGAACTATGCATGGCATCAGAATGGCCTAGGCAATCAGAAAGTGCGTTATACCGGCCATCCTGACTTTGGAAATGTTTGTAATTTTGTTTTATTGGTAGGGAGATGATATGAAGATAGAGGGGCCGATTTGAGGAGATAAATACTTCCACACTACAAAGGAACATTGTACATGAGGATGGGGAGCTTCGTGTTGTTCAGTCTAGAAACGTTATGAGCCCCTGATACCAATACATCTTGCTGCCCTTCTCTCAACCCATCCCTTCTCCGATTTAGAACTATTAACATCTTCATAAGTTTTAAATACCCATTCTGATGTGAAGAAGGTGAACTTTAGGCCTCTTCAAAAGAGATATTCTATTTTTATTGGTAGGATAATATTGAGACCTCAAAGAATTTGTTATGTTTACACTTTGAAAGAAACAACAATGTAATCATATGCACTATTATAATTGATAATTATTTAAATTAAATACTTTTAAGTTCGTTTATTATCTAACCCTAACAGGAAAGGCTACTTTTAATCGCTTACTGGAAATGAGTGTTTCTGGGACACGAATAGGCAGTAAGTCACATATTCATAAAAATATACATTCTATTGTGTAACAATCAATATATGTTTATAGTTAATTGATGGAAGTTATTCATTTCTTCACACTAGCCGTATACAGGCTAAGGTATTGGATTGATAGAGTGGACATGAAAAATTCAATGCCATGGCCGGGATTTGAACCACGTCCAGTCGCTTTTACCCATTGAGCTACCATAGTCAACTTGCTGTCCTGACATTAAATTCTCCAATTGACTCATATATTTCCCTGGTAAACCACTAAGGGCAGGGACGTATTTAAGGGGGGGGGTCCAGGTGGTGCAGACCCCCCAAATGAATTATCATTTTAAACTTTTAATAAATAATTGAAATAAGACTTAGTTTGAAATAAATCGAAAAAGTTTATTCAAGCTTCTCATCTTAACGTCTCTATTCACTGTCAGGCAAACATGAAATTATTTAAGAGATAAACGAAAGTTACTGCACAGCAGCTGTACAACTCGTCAAAATACACAAATAATGTCAATTACAATAATGTATTGCAAAGTTTACCAATTCCGATATATTATCATTTGTTCATTAGAATTCCCAGATACTTACTTAAAGGTATGTAATTTTTAACTTCTAAGTTCTCTTCCCTTTTTCATTCAAGGAGAACTAATACTTCAAATACATCAATCAGTGGTTCGCTTTTTAAATATCTGAATACTGCTTATATCACTTTATCGCAGGTATAACAACACAAAATGTGCAATGTGCAAGGTCTTTCTACAGACTTTAGCCAAACAATCAAGACAAGATCAAACTTTTCTAAAAACAATTTGTAGAAGTTTGGGTGAGTGAGTGAGTGTGTGGTGTTTTAGGGCCCGTCGACAACAAGGTCATTTGGGCCCGAAGTCAACACTAAAACCTAAAAGTTACACAAATTTAGCTAAAACGGTAAAATAAAATAAAAACACTCAACAATTAAAAGTACATAAAAAAAACCATCCAAAGACTAATAAGTTAAAATCTCTAAAATTAACAAATATAAAAAGCAAATCAGACTTGTGTATTAAAACCGATTTCAGCAACAAACCGCAGTGCCTTAACCATGGCTACTGGGTTGTCCCCTAAAACATCGAGCAAGTTGGTCCCCAAGCCCAAAGACTGGCGAACAGAAGCGTACTGCGGGCAATCAAGCAATACATGCCGCACAGTGAGGCGTACTGCACACGGAGCACACATAGGAGCCAGTTCCCCTCTTAACAGATGGCCATGAGTCGCTCGTGTGTGCCCAATTCTCAGCCGGGTGAGTATCACCTCGGCTCGCCGGTTATCTCTGCAGGAAGTTGGCCAGGGTTGTACGCTCTCCTTTATCGCCCGAAGTTGTGTGCCTTCCAAAGCTGTCCAGGAGTGCTGCCAAGAAGATAGGAGTTGGCGACGGAAAAAACGTTGCACATCCTGGTATGGCACCGTAGTTGTTAAACTCCGGGGCAAACGGCAAGCGGACTTAGCAGCCGCGTCCGCCTCCTCGTTCCCGGAAATGCCCACATGGCCTGGGGTCCAAGTAAAAACAACATGGTATCCGCGACTTAGCATTTGCGAGATCAAGGCCTGAATTTTTAAAACTAGCGTGTGAGCGGCAGTGTGCTGTGGAGAATGTGCTTGGGTGGAGAAAGTCATGTGAATATAATATATTACACGTGTTTTTATTTTTTACTAACATGATAAAAGCACGTCCCTAATTAATTATTTATTAAAAGCAAATAATTCAACGTAGACTTTTTTCGACCCCCCCCCCCCCGGAAACTGACTTCTGAATACGTGCCTGACTAGGGGCTCTCACATCCGAGATACACCGTTTGTGGCGACTTACTATCGTAAGTACTTGAGTCCCAGGCTTCATCATTTAACTCTTATTATTTTAGTTAATTGATGGAAATTAATCATTTCTTCACACTCGCCGTATATAAGTATTGGTATTCGAATAAGTCTAATAAGATATTCAATCGGCCGTAGCAGATCATTTTGGTCATTTAACCATGAAATAAATCTAGAAGTTGTCTGGCCCCGTAGCTCAGTCGGTAGAGCACCTGCCTGCCGTGCTAGGGGTCCCGGGTTCGGGGATTTTCGGGAATTTTTCTCCGACCAAGATAATTCCTCATCTTCCCATGAGTCTGGAAGTATGAATGAGAGTGTAAATGTGTACGTGATCTAATGATTGAAACCCAACGCATACGAGTTAACACCTTCGATATGTTCCAAAGGAGAACGGCCGCCGATATGACCATTGCAGATAAAGGCGAGGTATAAATGTGTACGTGATCTAATGATTAAAACCCAACGAATACGAGTTAACATCTTCGATATGTTCCAAAAGAGAACGGCCGCCGATATGACCATTGCAGTTAAAGGCGAGGTATAAATGTGTACGTGATCTAATGATTAAAACCCAACAAATACGAGTTAACACCTTCGATATGTTCCAAAAGAGAACGGCCGCCGATATGACCATTGCAGTTAGAGGCGAGGTATAAATGTGTGCGTGATCTAATGATTAAAACCCAACGAATACGAGTTAACACCTTCGATATGTTCCAAAGGAGAACGGCCGACGATAAGACCATTGCAGATAAAGGCGAGGTATAAATGTGTACGTTATCTAATGATTGAAACCCAACAAATACGAGTTAACACCTTCGATATGTTCCAAAAGAGAACGGCCGCCGATATGACCATTGCAGTTAGAGGCGAGGTATAAATGTGTGCGTGATCTAATGATTAAAACCCAACGAATACGAGTTAACACCTTCGATATGTTCCAAAGGAGAACGGCCGACGATAAGACCATTGCAGATAAAGGCGAGGTATAAATGTGTACGTTATCTAATGATTGAAACCCAACGAATACGAGTTAACATCTTCGATATGTTCCAAAAGAGAACGGCCGCCGATATGACCATTGCAGTTAGAGGCGAGGTATAAATGTGTGCGTGATCTAATGATTAAAACCCAACGAATACGAGTTAACACCTTCGATATGTTCCAAAGGGGAACGGCCGCCGATATGACCATTGCAGTTAAAGGCGAGGTATAAATGTGTACGTGATCTAATGATTGACACCCAACGAATACGAGTTAACATCTTCGATATGTTCCAAAAGAGAACGGCCGCCGATATGACCATTGCAGTTAGAGGCGAGGTATAAATGTGTGCGTGATCTAATGATTAAAACCCAACGAATACGAGTTAACACCTTCGATATGTTCCAAAGGAGAACGGCCGCCGATATGACCATTGCAGTTAAAGGCGAGGTATAAATGTGTACGTGATCTAATGATTAAAACCCAACGAATACGAGTTAACATCTTCGATATGTTCCAAAGGAGAACGGCCGCCGATATGACCATTGCAGTTAAAGGCGAGGTATAAATGTGTACGTGATCTAATGATTGAAACCCAACGAATACGAGTTAACATCTTTGATATGTTCCAAAGGAGAACGGCCGCCGATATGACCATTGCAGTTAAAGGCGAGGTATAAATGTGTACGTGATCTAATGACTAAAACCCAACGAATACGAGTTAACACCTTCGATATATTCCAAAGGAGAACGGCCGCCGATATGACCATTGTAGTTAAAGGCGGGGTATAAATGTGTACGTGATCTAATGATTAATACCCAGCGAATACGAGTTAACACCTTCGATATGTTCCAAAGGAGAACGACCACCGATATGACCATTGCAGTTAAAGGCGGGGCATAAATGTGTACGTGATCTAATGATTAAAACCCAACGAATACGAGTTAATACCTTCGATATGTTCCAAAGGAGAACGGCCGCCGATATGACCATTGCAGTTAAAGGCGGGGTATAAATGTGTACGTGATCTAATGATTAAAACCCAACGAATACGAGTTAACACCTTCGATATGTTCCAAAGTAGAACGGCCGCAGATATGACCATTGCAGTTAAAGGTCATTAAAGAAATCCAGAAGTTAAATTATTAAAATAATTAAATGGTCCAATAGATTTAATGCATAAGTACATATTTATTTTAAAAAATAAACATCGCCTAGTGAATTTTGAAATACCGGCAGTCAATTCTGTTTAAAAATTTGTTTCATCTTCAGATTTTGGTAGTATTGGCGAAAACATGGTAATCTTTGGTGACCGTGACCTTGACATCAGGGTTGCTGGCTGATGATGTGAGAGATTTTTTCACGAAACCGCGATCCTATTCAATTTATAAGAAAACTTCCATAATTTGTTCTAAGATAAGTGAAGTTTTAAGTTACAAATTATTATATTTCTATATACGTTGTTTGAAGTTCGCGTCTAGGCATTTAAATAGGCAAAGGAAAAACCGAATCTTGATTTTGATTCTACAACGTTTTGCGGTCTTTTTATGAAATTTTAACAGTAAAAATTTAGAATTTATGCAGAAAATTCAGTATAAAGTATACTAAGGTATTTAAACGTCCGATACAAATACTTGAAAGAACCAATAGAGTTGTGCTTCTGTTGCAGGGGTCTCTCCGAGGAAAGCTGCGCACTACTACAATGGAACTACACACAGCTGGCGGCGATGACGTACGACGAAGCCATGGAGTTCGCGGCTTCCCGACCTAAACCAGATGCCAGACCATGTCAACACTGGCAGTATGAGGGCAATGGAATAGTGTCTGAGGTTAGTGCGTCTTCTTACTTTAATTTGCGATGTACACCCCTAAGGTCCCTGTCATTTTTTAACCCTCCCTGGTATCAGCTCTGGAAAAACATATTGTGACTTTGTGGGTTCGTGAAATGAAAAGTCCAATTACACCAACTCAACAATGTTCTTTATTTTCACCGACTTACAGTTTAACACTTGCCAATTACACAGAATTACGTAATGCACACAATTACAGTTCACCAGTTCGTCCGTTAAAGTTCCACTTGCACTCGCGATTCCGTAAACTCCTCCGACGCACGCACGCAGTCTTCTTGTCCGTTCAGTAGCTCGTCAAGCACTGACTAACTCCTCTTGCACGACGTGTTGCTTATATAGGGTCCGCTTGCCGATCTGGAAGGTTCTCGATTAGATGAAATATCCCGTAAGTTCGAGAACACAGGTGGAACAGAAAGAGACGGAGCAGTGATGTTTTTTTTTTGTCCCAGCCATCCCTCCTTAACGCTATAAGACAAACGAGGGGGCGGGGCGAACGCCGACCGTCTCCTGCTTGCCCACTCTATAGGATGTTCCGACGTTCGGGTGACAATACTATATGTCTGGGGTCTTTTGTTACTCCTAAGTGTAACACCTATGTGGTTATAAAGTGTAAAATATTTCCACAAAAATAATGACTTTAGTTTGAGACCAAATCACATCTTTTAAATTAACACTCCATTGTTGTAAGCAATATAACTTAGTACTATCCATGTCTGAAATATGAAAACTTATTCATACTTCCAAGTCTGTTCAATAAAGAATGATCACAGTTTCTTTTTTCTTTTTCTTTTCTTTCCTTTTTTTGTTTGAGAACGTACCTTTACTCATCCTCATAATTTTGATGGTCCTTCTCAAAATAGTCTCCCCTGAATGCGATGTACTTGTCCCAGCGTTTCTGCCAGTCTTCAAAGACATGCTGGAAACCATTTTAAGAGATCCTTCAAAATCGCCTCCGCAGCCTTCACCACTGCTTCTGATGATGGATAATGTCTCCCACGAAGGCGTCTCTTCAAGTTAGGGAATAGAAAAAAGTCACATGGGGCTAAATCCGGACTATAGGGAGGGTGAAGGATGCACTTCACGTTGATTTTTGCAAGATATTCAGCAACAACATTGGCAATATGCGGCCGCACATCCAGCCCGCTTCACGGAAATGTGGTCTTTTGCGTCTGATATGGACTTGCAATGTTTTCAGGACATCCCTGTAGTATTGTCCAGTTACTGATGTGTGTGCGGGTACAACATGCTGATAAACCATTCCATGAATATCAAAGAATGAGATGACCATAACTTTTCCAGCAGAAGCAACCACTTTTGCTTTTTGGGGGTTGGTGATGAAGGAGATTTCCACACTGAGCTTTGCTGTTTGCTCTCAGGGTCAAAATGATGTAGCCAAGTTTCATCAGCAGTGATTACGTTTGAAATAAACTCCGGATCTTCCTCTAACATCAACTTTAACTGAAAGCAGACCTGCATGCGAATGTCCTTTTGTTCGGGAATCAACAGTCTTGGAACCCATCGCGCACAAACACGTCTCATGTGTAATGTTTCTGTCACCAACGTGTGGGTGGCACCCAATGAAATGTTCAGTATTTCAGAAAGTGATCTTAAGGTAATTTGTCGATCCTCTCTCACAATGGCAGCAGCAGTGTTGATGTTTTCTTCTGTAAGAGCAGTAACTGTAGCACCAGGTCCACCTTCTTTTGAAATTGATTGTCTCCCCTCTTTAAACATTTTAAACCACCTTTGAGCTGTGCTGTAGAGAAGAACAGACTCTCCATAGGCCTCCTGTAACATTGTATAGGCCTCAACTGAAGATTTGTTGAGACGAAAGCAAAATTTCAAAGCCTCATATTGTTCCTCGCGTGTTACCTCCATTACAGCGGTAGGCGATACTGAAAATGTCTGAACTTGCCTGATTCTCACAGGTGGGAACCAGGAGTACCAACAATGAAACTACTACGGCGTGTTTGTTTCACATTAAGCTAACGGAATATAATAAGATTGAATTTTAGTGCGAAAAATTATAACCGTAAAAAATTATGATCATTCTTTACTGAACAGCCCTTGTAATTTAACACAAAATATTCATTTTTCTCACATATATAACAGTATTGTAATTTTTTATTATGATGTGTATTATCCTGATAAATAAACTTCTACTCATTCTCCATCTGAAATAATGAATACTCATTGCACAGCACTTTTACTCTTGTCTGTTCTTTGCAGATAAATTTGTGACACTCATCTCATTGTTTCTTCACTTTCTTGTCCTTTGACCTTGGGCAGGAATCACATCTTTTTCGTTTCATATTTGGAATATCTGCATCTTTGTCTTGTTGGTTGTCATTTAGAAGATCCTTGAAAGCAGTTTCAGTTATTGTTGAACGAATGTGTTGTGTTCTGTATTGGGGGAAAGAATTCGTCTCAATTTGAGGTCTGACTAGCTCTTTTCCCAGTTCTGAGAGGAACTCTCTTCTAGCATTTTTACTTCTCATTTGATGTAAATATTTAAAGTACATGATGTAAGCATTGAGGCATGCCAATTCAAATACCTATATCATGAAATAGAGCAAGTGGCCACTTTTTGTTCCACGTTTCACTGAATACCTAGCCAAACTATCAACACCTGACTTTATTGAGTTGTACAACATTATCACTTCAAGTTTTTATATTTTTTACGTCTAACTTCCACAAAACGCAATTGCCAACTGTGTTTCTGTTTTATAATTGTTACAATTCATGTGTATTGTCTACGAGTTTGTAACAACAATGGACATACAAATGAAGGTTCAGTAGGTGCATTATTGCCAAGTTTTAATTACTGTAGTAAATTTGTAATATAACATGGAAAATCGCATGTTGTATATCTGGGGTGTTTTCTGACCCTATTAAAAAATTCAAATTTCTGTGCTACCGACGTTCATATTACCATAAAATTTTTGACCATTTATAATAAAAAGTACACAAAAAGCATATGTGGAAAATGAGAAGTCTACATTCACATTTAAACAGTAGTTTAAACGTAGTTAAAGCAGCCTTGGACCCCAGACACTAAGCAAAGGTAAAACCCTCCAAAAAGTAGGAATTATAAGCTCTGCAAAATACGTCTCCACAATGACCTTATTTGATTTACATTTTGTTCTTGTGAGCTATTTCTTCGTGTTTGCGAACATGTTGTTGTTGTTGTTGTAATTTTACGTCCTCCAACGTTAAGTCATATATTGATATAAGTCACCATATCGGACGATGAATGAAATGGGTGAAATGATGCTCAAATCTGTCCAGGGTACATGGAGCTTAGAGCTACCCGACATTCCTCTTCAAGGATAAGGGAAAACCCCGGAAAAACCTCATCCAGGTAGCTCACCCTGACCGAGATTCGAACTCGGGACCTCTTGAACGTGAGAAATGAAATTTGTAGTGTTTAACGCCCGCTTTTACTACATACGGCACCGCAGGTGATGACACTGATGATAGATGAGATGAAGATGGAGCACCGGTGGAATGAGATGGCGGGGGAAACCGGAGGTCCCGGAGAAAACCCGCCCCACCGCCGTGTTGTCCACCACAAATCTCACTTTGTGGTCGCTTGGGATCGAACCTGGGCCGCCTTGGTGAGAGCCAAGCGATCTAACCACTGAGCCACGGCGCGGCCTCTTGAACGTGAGGCAGACACGCTACCATCTACGCTACCGAGGCGGGAACGCGAAGAAATCGCAGGGAGTCAAGTTGGGGAATATGTGTGGTGCGGGTGCAATTGACGCATTTTGGCAGCGACAATACCGGATAAATATACTGACGTGCTGTCGTGTAAAACACCACTTGTTTCTTCTCCAATGAACTCCAACTTCTTGCCGAATTGTGCCAATAATTGACTGTAGTGATTGTAGTAATCATTTTTCCTTTTCCCAAGAAGTAAAGCTACTCTTTGCATCCCAAAAAGTCATCGCCATCACTTTTCCGGTCGATAGAAGCAAGTTTGCCTTCTTTGGAATGCATTCACCGGAAGTGACGCATTGTTTTCATTGTTGTTTAGTTTCCGGAGCGTAATGACTAATCTAGGTCTCATCGACAGTGACACCTCGATACGAAAGGTATTTCAACTTTCACTCAGATACCTCCAAACACATGTTCGAAGTTGAAAGCCGCACGCGCCTGTTGTCCAATTGAGCAAACCGACAACCTCTTCATTTGCAATTTATTAATACATGTGAACTGCTGTTCCTGTTGACACACTTAGGGCTTTGCCACCTATCCAATCATTTGCACTTCTCATTGACCTTCTCGGTAAACGTATCTGCCTACCTCATAAACGGATGTTCGACTATGTTTATCAACTTCTGTTGTCATACATAACGAAAAGTTCCAATGACTAATAAACATCTAATCTGCTTTCATTTCCTCGCAAGATTTCCCATCCCAAAGTATTACTCCACAGAGCGTTTGGCGTATCGACCTTCAGGTGACCAGCGCTGTGATCGCCCCTTATCGATTCTTATCTGTTCGATTAGAACAGTGAAATATTAGTAAGTTGATGTACAGTAAGTTACGAAACACAAATAGAGCGATTGCAAGCTGCGTGTGTCTATATGATATTGGCCGGAAGCAATATACAGAAGTAAATCATAAAACGGGAGAAATTGTAAACAAAATACAATCAAAAATAGAAACAGTAAAATATGGAGTGCCTCAGGAACAGTACTAGGGCCTCTGCTTTTCATTATATATGTTAATGAAGAAATGCTTAATTTCCATCAATTAACTAAAATAATAAGAGTTAAATGATGAAGCCTGGGACTCAAGTACTTACAATAGAAAGTCGACGCAAACTGTGTATCTCGGATACGAGAGCCCCTAGTGGTCTAACGGGGAACTAAACGAGTGAAATGGAGAATTTAATGTCATGACGGCAAATTGGCCATGGTAGCTCAATGGGTTAGAGCAACTGGACGGAAACCAGGAGATCCGTGTTTCAGATCCCGGCCATGGCATTGAATTTTTCATGTTGACTCTATCTATATCTGAGAAATTTGCCATTGTCACAATTAACTTAACTACAAACAGAATTAAACGACCAAGCGAAGTTAACAGAAATAGAAGAACATTGACAGGCAGAATTTCTTTCATGGAAAGGAAGGTCATCAAGCATTTAAGTACGACTTCCCGTTATTAAGAGTTTAGTGACTATGCAGTTAATTGCTGTCTGAACCATCTTGCTGCGAACTAGATGACTCAGACCGTTCGAGAGGTCGACAGTTCCTAACCTGTCTCTGCGATCTACTCAAAGTCGATTGCATCCAAAGATCTCACCAGAAACACATCTTCTGGGGCTCATGTATAACAAAAATAGAAGCGCAAAAACATAAAAATCTGTTTTACATGCATTTTTGCATTACTTTCCTTTATTTATGTATAATTTTTCCAAACTGTAGGCACTTAAAAACCCCTATTCCTCTAATTAAACTAAATTTCGTGACGCAACAGTTGGATACCGCTACAAGAACGTTGCGTCCTCCACCCTTATCCACAACGGGCGTCATAACTGAGGTGCAGAAGTAGAGGGAAGGACGTGATCAGCGTCCATAGTGACCATGAATGCGTTCCTAGTGAGCAGGAGCCACTACTTCTCAATCAAATAGCTCCTTAGATCTCAGAGACTGAGTGCCGTACTGGGAGTCAAATTGGAGCTGGTCAACAGTTGTTTTAAGGACAGGGCCTCGCTTTTATCAACTTTGTGCTAAAATAAACATTGCAGAAATAAAATTAACATTAGAAACTGAAATTAATGGATTTCTTCCTTTTCTAGATTTGAAGATAATAAGAAATAATAATAAATTAGATTTTGGTATTTATAGGAAATCTACTCATATTGATGATAATGATGAAATATATAAGGGCGCTCAACTACGGCGGTCATCAGCGCCCTTTAAAAAACTAATCATGGCAAAAGCCAGATATCAAACTTTCTAAAAACTATACAAGTGTAACCAAACCTATTAAAAATACACGTACATAAAAAAAACCAATCAAAACCTACTAAAAATTTCGTTCACCTTTTTCACCTTTACACCGACACGGATCTCCACGCACGGCCTACACGTGGGTGGGCCTGTTGACCGTCTCCCTCAACCACGAAGAGGAGCCCACACGAGGGAGACTGTTGGCTCGGGACCCCGGGTGCGCCAAACCGGTACCTACCGAAGTAGGCCTCTAGGGGGTCTACTCATATTGATAATTACATAAAAAATAAAAGTTTTAACCCTTTTTCATATAAATTTATGTTTTTAATAGTTTGATTTATAGATAAATAAATATAGTCCTGAATAAAGAAGAATTTAATAAAGAATATAAACATATTATTAATACTGCTTTAATTACTGGTTTTAATAAAGAATTTATACAAAAGAATATTGAAAAATTTAAATATAAAAAAACTGTCAATGATATATCTACCCTTAAAAAAATAAAAGACAATTATAATTTTAAAAAATGTACTTAGCATCCTTGGGTTAATAAACATTTTCAAAATTTTTTTAAAGAATTTGGTAAAACTTTAGTTCCTCAAAATAAATATAGTATTAAAAATGTACTACATTTTTCTAAAAAAAGATAAAATTCCTAATAATAAATCTGGAATTTATCAATTTAATTGTTTAGATTGTGATAAAGTTTATATTGGTAAGATGAAACGTAATTTAGAAACCAGAACGAAAGAACATTTTCGTAACATTAAGTATAAACAAACTGATAAATCGGCCGTAGCAGATCAGAGCTCTATCACACCAATTTCTTGTAACAGTTTTTGCACTTTACCGATCCAACTGTTTGAGGACAATACTTTGGTTTGATATCTGATGTATGCTTTCAGGACAATGTGATCTCCTAGCTTTAAACTCTGCAATAAACGATTATTACCAAACCCTCCTCCCTACTCTTCCTAACTGGACCAGTACTATTCCTTTACCTACTATACATAAGTGTTAGACAAAATCAAAATGGCCCTACTGTACATATGTTTTTGCAATCGTTAATATAAACAAAGACAAGGTGTAAAGCCATACTAAATGCAATATTTTTCCAATGTAATAGTTTAAGAATCTGAACCAATTATTTACTTTATGCAAATAATAATCTTGACAATTTCCCTGTTCCAGTGGGACCTGGTGTGCACTCGGACGCCACTCAAGTCTACGGTACAAATGGCAGTCTCTCTTGGCAAGTTCCTAGGTGCCCTTCTTGCCAGTCTTCTGGCTGACAGGCAAGTATTGTTATCTATGAGCTATGTCATTTATTATCATGCTGCTTGAACGGTTACCATGGCTTTATCTTTGTCAAAGCAAATGTTGGAACGCATGCCCATTGCGATTAAGGACAGAGGGACGTGTTAAAGCACAATGCTTGCGTTTAACTATACACTTTTGAAAAATCAAAATTCATGGGTTTGCTTTGTCACAGGACAATGAAATTCATACCATCTAACAAGCAACTACTTTTTAATATGTTGATAATGCAAAACATGTAATATAAATTCATAACTTTTCTCAGAAGGTTTTAAGATGACGTCAACAAATGAAATTTTCTAAACACATGTTATTATTTAGTTACACACAACCGCCATAATTATTTTTACAAAGAATCCAATTTTTAGGAGAAATAAAGTAGTCAGTGATACAGAAAATGACCGTGTTAGAATTTTTATATAGTGAAGTATATAGACAAAAAAAATGTTGAATTTGTTACCATTATTCTTTCCCTTAAAATGCACAGATTTTAAATTTTTAAAAATTCAAAATGTTTTACCTGAAAATATGTTTACGGTCATTTTATTAAACATAATGGTTTGTGACACTACAAAAAGTTTCAGACCTCTAACATAAGTGGTTTCTGAGAAATGTGTACCCAAACATGTAAAATTGCAACTTGTGGGAAAATGCAAAAAACTTTTAGCTAAATCACCAAAAGTTACAACATTCCTTCACCATAATCCTGTACTTTTCTGCACCAGTTTGGATAACAATGATAGCTCTACAGTTACAAAACTCCTCTGAGCTTCACTGTTATCTATGCAAAAGCTGATGTCATCATCTGGTTGAATGTGAGACAATTTTTTTCTAGAAGCTGAAAATTTGCTGCAACTAGGAGGGTTAGATACACTTTCAATGTCACTGTTTTTTGTGTTTTTACCACAAAACACTGCCTTTCTCCAACCAAAATGCTTTACTCTACTCATATTTATAGCAAAGCTTCAAATCACCTTGAATAAATAACACTCAATTCGATAATTTGAACTGTAAACAAAACTGCAACTATAATCCACATGTACTTCAAATGTAAACAATTCGCCATATTGTGAGAGCCTTCTGCAAATACACATGCAGCCACATCTGCAGCAGAGATACCAACAACAAGCATAAACTTTACCGCATAGCTCTGCTGCCACAAATCACAAAGTTATAACAATTTTAATTTCAATGGTTATGTATGTATTTAAAAGGGGGCATGGACATGGTGACGCCATATTTAAATATCCATTTAAAGGGCTTAAATATTAAGAATACCTATACTGCAATATATCATTGGATTCACAAAATCTTGAATATTTTTATAAGACATAAAACAAAAATTCGATTTTTTTAGGCATTCACACGTCCCACTGTCCTTAACATAAAGAGTGCATCGGTGTGCCATATTCTACCATACTGTTGCTTAGTGTTGTAGTTTATTCATAATAATGGTGGTGTTTTACAATATACACATCATTCTGCATAAAATCAAAATAGTCTGACATAATACAACATAAGCAAATTAGATATTTCTGTACCCAAGCTATTATAACATTTTCTGTGCTTTATGAAATAAATATACTGCTTAAGTTTTGTCATAAACTGTTGTACATTTATATGAAATGTTGTTTATAGTACTAAATACAAATCCACATTGCTGTATTGATAATGAATAAATTTGTATAGGAATCATTTGACACAAGACAAAGGTTGCATAAGTTGGAATTTTATACCCTGCCTTGAGGCATTCTTCTCCTTCCCACTCTTCATCTACTCCATATGCTCCTGTTTTTCTACCTTCTCCTGTTCATACTCCTCTTCTTTATTCTCCTTCTCCTCCTTTCATTAATGAAAGACATACAAGCATTGAGCCTGGGATTCAAGTATTTACAATAGTAAGTCACCATGAACGGTGTATCTTGAATATGAGAGCCCCTAGTGGTTTACTGGGGAAATATACGAGTCAAATGGAGAATTGAATGTCATGATGACACATTGGCCATGGTAGCTCAGTGGGTAAGAGCGACTGGATGGAAACCAGGAGATCCATGGTTCAAATCCCAGCCGTGGCATTGAATTTTTCAGTTTGACTCTATTTACACACAAGCATTGTTTGAGATCTAACATGATGCACCTTTGTAATGGTGAATAAGTTAGAAAGTTAGAGAGCTTGAAGAAAGGCATGACAAAGTTATGACAGACTTTCTGCTATGCTGCTGTCATTCTGAACTTGTGGATATTTGCTATGTTACACAGGTATGGCAGAAAGAAGGTATTCACAGCAGCTTGTTTCACGTACATGATCGCAGGACCCATAGCATCAATTGTACCACTGTACACATTGTTCATCATAGCGAGGATAGCCCTGGGTATGGCAGGATCAGGGACTCACAACTGCGGCTTCACATTGTGTAAGTGCTATCCAGTGTTATGTTTACATTAAAAGTGTATGCTATAGGAACTTGTAATACAAATGGAGTTGATTATTTCAGTGGCAGAAGCTTGTGATCCCAGGCGACGTACCATCCTGGCTGTGTTGTACTATCTGCCTACTGCTATTGGCATGATGGTATTACCCCTCATTGCTTACCAGGTTACACAATGGCGTATACTACAGCTGGCGATCTCACTGCCTGCCGTGCTCTTCCTGATACATGTCTGGTGAGTGTCATTGAACAGTAGTTATTACTTCCCCATTTATTTCTTCCATCACTTATAAGGGATGTGATAGAGAAATTATGGATAACTGTAGACCAGTTGGCACTTTTCCTGTATTTGCCAAAATTCTGGAAAATGTGTAAAACTTAGGTTACTACAGCATCTGGAATGCCACAGATCTTTTCACAATCATCAGAATGAATTTATTAACAAATCTTATACAGTTGCTGCTATGGCAGATATTATAACACTAATTCAAAGGGCTCTGGATAAAAATAATTTAGCTACTGGATTATTTATTGACCTAAAAAAGGCTTTTGAGACTGTAGATCATACTATATTACTAAAAAAACTTGAGTACACCGGCATAACAGGACTTCCTCTCAACTGTTTTCAGAACTATCTTAGCAATAGTAAACAGTTTGTCAATACAAACAACAATTCCAGATCTCTATCAACCATTCATCATGGCGTTTCTCTAGGTTCTGTGTTAGGTCCTGTATTATTCATAATTTTTATAAATGACATAGGATGTTTGAGATTAAAAGGTAAATTACAGTTTGGTCGATTGTTCTCCAGCTCTGACATTTCTGGAGAGGAGCAAGCAGTCTGTTGCCACTTCTTTAGTAGGAATTTCAAGCAGAGGAACAATGCATATTTTAAATATTTCACGCTTTTGCATATTTCACAAACCAGTATCCACATTATTATAATAGTGATAATAATAGGAGTTCAAAATACTAAAAATCTGAATTCACACACGCACAAAATAGCAAAGGAACTTCATCAGTGGCCGGTTGAGAATAGAGGCAAAGTCTCTGAAACATGTTCCGGAAAAATTTAAAAGTAAGTGTTGTTTAGTGTCATTAATCAACTCCCTTTAATTTAATTCATTATAACAACACTGTTTTCAACACTTCCAAGAAAGGAATTTGGTGTACCACATACTTTCTCTACTGAATATATGAGGTACGTCCAGAAAGTAAGTTCCG
Organism: Mantis religiosa; assembly: GCA_030765055.1. NCBI lineage: Eukaryota > Metazoa > Arthropoda > Insecta > Mantodea > Mantidae > Mantis > Mantis religiosa. The sequence goes on along the minus strand of CM060951.1, from coordinate 222,085,691 downwards.
TTTGGTAATAAAATTAAACTGTGTACAGATACAGAAAAATTATTTACTGCAAAAAATTCTACAACTCTTAAATTACTTTTCCACATAACTGCCGAAATTTTGCAGGCATTTGTCATAGCGAGGCACAAGTTTTTGTATACCTTCTTCATAGAAGTTTACCGCCTGTGTCTTCATCCTGTTGGAAACATTTACTTTCAGCTCTTCGTCATTGTTGAAGTGTTGACCGCCAAGGAAAGATTTGAGATGCAAAAACAGATGAAAGTCGCTAGGAGCGAGGTCAGGGCTGTACAGGGAGTGATCAAACACGTCCCAGCCAAATCCCTGTAGGATGTTTTTCGTCGCATTTGCAGTGTGCGGTCGTGCATTGTTGTGAAGAAACACAACAACTTTTGACATAGGAAACTTGCCGATAAATTTCAATTGGTTTCACTTTCCTAACATTCAGAAAACGAATCACAGAAGCGGCGGGATTTTCAATCAACACTGACATTGTAAACAAGCACAACAAAGCGTACGTGGCTGACAGCAATCTCACAATGGCGCACGTTTCTTCTTCTTGATACAGAGCGTCTACTGTGATCGCAGCCCTGCAGCGGAGATAAATTGAAACAGAGCTTACTTTCTGGATGCCCCTTGTAGATAATGATAGAGTATATTAGTCAATTGAAATTGCTTAACTTATATATAACCTTAAATAACAACTAGTGACTATAGTTCAACATGTTTCTAAATTACATTCTTTCTGTGACCTGCAAATATTTACATATAAATACAAATTACATATATTAGGTTATGTAAAAAGAAGGTTCAACTGTACGTTACTTGCATTTTTTTTACAAGGAACATTATATATTGATTAATTTTTGAGATTATTGTGAACAAACAGATCAATGTTATTTATTAGGTTTCTGCCAGAGTCACCCAGATGGTTACTGACACAAGGACGTCGTGATGAAGCCTGGCAAATTGTCAAGAAATACAAACCAAAGATGTCCCCTCAGCACAATGAAGCAGTAGCTGCTCAACCTTTAACAGGCACTGTTTCTCCCCCTTGTGATAATAAGGTATGTAAGAATTCAATGAACAACAAACAAAATTGCTGCTTATTAAAACAACGTAACCTCTAACATTTCAAATATCTCTTATCTCTATTAATACTATAATACAACAAAACTTGTGTGTGCTTAAACAAGGTGTGTTCAAGTTATAACATCTCCTACTTTTTTTCTCACAAAGTATTACAAGAAAAATTTGAAACTACAGTCACTTTTCAACATAATCTTCCTCTAGCCATACACATTTTTCACAACGTTGGCGCCATGATTCCATGGCAGCTGCGAACACTTCTGTAGGAGTGTGTTTTGATTACTGGAAAATCGCTGAGGCAATAGCAGCACAACTACTGAATCTGTGACCACAGAGAGCATCTTTCATCGTGGGAAACAGCCAAAAGTTGCTAGGAGCCAGGTCAGGTGAGTAGGGAGCATGAACAATCACTTCAAAGTTGTTGTCACACAGAAACTCCTGTGTCGTATTTGCCCGATATGCTGGTGCGTTGTCTTGATGAAATAGCACACATGCAAACTTTTCCACCCATTCTTCACGCAATGCTGGGAGGATTTTATTCTTCAAAACATTTTGGTAGGATGCAGCTGTCACCGTAGTGCCCTTTGGAATGTAAGGAGTAAGGATTACACCACTGCTGTCCCAGAAGATGGCCACCATCATTTTGTCAGCACTGGCGCTCACTTGAAACCTTTTTGGTGGCGGTGAGTCTTTGTGCTTCTATTGAGGACTGGCGCTTCGTTTCAGAGTTGAAAAAGGACATCCACATCTCATCCATTGTCACAATTGATTGAAAGAAAGTTCCATTCATGCCGTCATCACGCGTCAACATTGCCTGACAATTTGCCACATGCGCAGCCTTGTAATCATCCGTCAGCATTCGTGGAACCCATCTGAAAGACACTTTTTGCATTTTCAGATCTTCATGCAGGATTGTGTGCACAGATCCCACGGAAATGCAATTTGGAGGCAATGACTGCAATGCTCAATCGGCGATCCTCCAAAACAACATTGTCCACTTATTTAACATCATATCGGACATTAAATGGAATGGATGAAGTGATGCTCAATGAGCCCAGGGTCTATAGAGCTTAGAGCTACCCAATATTCGCCTATCAGGATAAGCAAAAACCCCGGAATAAACCTTTCCAGGTAACTCAGCCTGACCGAGATTCGAACTGGGACCTCTTGAATGTAAGGTAGACATGCTGCCATCTATGCTACTGAGGCAGGGATGTTATAATTTCCTCCTCCAACGTTAAGTCATATCGGATGAAGAATGAAATGGAAGAAATAATGCTAAAATGAGTCCAGGGTTCTGGAGCTTAGAGCTACCCAATATTCATTTTTCAGGAGAAAGGAAAACCCTGGAAAAAACCTTATTCAAGTAACTCACCCAAACAGAGTTAGGAACTTGGGACCTCTTGAATGTGAGGCAGACATGCTACCATCTACATTACCAAGGCAGGTTCTACTGAGGCAGTGATAATAGTGATTATTATCATTATTATCATGATCATGATCATTATCATTAATTATGCTTACTATGCACTATTCCCATTACAGTATCGCTAGTTTATAATAAGAAAAGGAAAATGTGTTGACAGCCTTTCTCTGTACTCGCATATATCAAAGCTCAGCAGTTGGCAACAACTTGTTTCCATGATGTCATTCCATACCATCATAACTGTACGTTGTCATAATGCGTCTTTACCATAATAACTATGTTTGGGACCAAACAAAAACAACTATTGCAACTATTAATACACAAATGACACTTGGTATGAATGTACGTGCACTTAGAAAAGTTTTAATGAAACAGATTTTCATATTCCAAACCTTTCACCAACAATTTGTTTAGCAAATTAGAAGCAGGTGAAAAAATATTATTAATCAATTACAAATGACCTTAGAAGGTATGGAACTGACTTTCCACTTCACTGTTGATATGGTCATTGATATACTTTCCTATTGTCATTCAATACTGAAAAACAAATGAAGTGTGTTGCTAGTAGTGTTGTAGTTTATTCATAAATCTTGTGAGCTGTTTTGCTTGTTGCTTTCATTCAGGTTACTTGAATCACATGCTAAATTTATTTAGATTAATTGATTTGACATAGGTTGCAGGAAAAAAACCTACATCGTCAAGATGGCACAGTGTGGCTCTGGAACGTGTTATAACATTGTTTGGCCATACAGAACTGCGCAGACGTCTGTTCATCTGCTACTACACAACCTGTGTCTCGTCAATGTCGTACTATGTCCTCAATCTTAATGCTGACAACTTTACAGCAAACAGGTTGGTATTCCTAATTACATATTTTTTATTTTTTTTTTTACAAATATTGGCACCAGTACATAAAAACAGAAGCTGACAACAGTGGAGGAATACAAATATTACAATAAAATATATTTGCCACAAACTTCACTTATCTTTTTTAAGAAAATTGATGAACTCTCCACAGAATTCAAGAGACTAGTTTTTCAAATACTTATTTGCATTGTCAGCATCCTTATTCCTGTTATTATCATTACAGCCACACGGATAAATTTTTTACCAAACTTTGAAAATAAACTTAAAGACGGAATCCATTGGTAGTATTTCAAAATTCACCACATGATTTCTATTTTTTTAAATACTTATTTCCAAACCATCAAATCTAGTGGACCATTTAATTGTTTTAATTATTTAACTTCAAGACTTACTTCATGGTTAAATGACCAAAAATGGTCTGCTACGGCCGATTTATCAGTTTGTTTATACTTAATGTTTAAAAAAGTTTGCTTCATTCTGGTTTATAAATTAATATTGGTCCTTCCAATGTAAACCCAGTCACAATCTAAGCAATTAAGTTGATAAATGTCTGCTTTTTCAGAAAAATTTAGTTAATTTTTATACTATATTTATTTTGAGGAACCAAAATTACACCAAATTCTTTAAAATATTTTTGAAACCTTTTATTAACCTAAAGATGGTAACCAAATGTTTTAAAACTATAATCATCTTTTATTTTTTTAAGGGCAGAAATATCATATACATTTTTTGGCATTTAAATTTTTATATCCTTTTATGTATAAAGTCTTTATTAAAACCATTAATTAAAGCAGTATTAATAATATTGTGACTTTGTGGGTTCGTAGAATTAAAAGTCCAAGTTGCAGAAATTCAAAACGTTCTTTATTTCTGTAGAAATACACTTGGTACACTTGCAGATTACAGCAGAATTATGTAGCATACACAAATACAATCTTCCAAGGTCTTGACCACAAACAAAGAGCTCACTCAACTTCCAGTTCAATTACCACTCTCTCATTACGGCTCTGTTTACAACTGTTTACTACTGCACGCTGGCGTGTCACAATCTTTTATATATACCTCATTGCTAATTTGAGACTGAACTGTAACAATCAAGAAATCAAATGTTCTGACATGAAAGTTTATCTGTGCTGGCAAATTTTTTATCCCCACGCTATCTTTATCTGCAGGCTCTTTATCTCTGCCTTGCACTATCTGTTAGTGCGCGTCACCGCGCTATCGTAAATAATGGGTTCGCGACAGTATGTTTATATTCTTTATTAAATTTCTCTTTATTTAGAGGTATATTTATTGATCTGTAAATTAAACTATTAAAAACATCAAATTTATGTGAAAACAGGTTAAAACTTTTACTTTTTATGCAATTATTAGTATGAGTAGATTTCGTAGAAATTCTAAAGTTTAATTTGTTATTTCTTATTACCTTTAAATTCAGAAAAGGAAGACAGCCATTATTTTCAGTTCTTAACATGAATTTTATAGCTTTATCTTATAAATTTAGAAGTTTTAAAGTATCCATATATTTCGAGATTTAACTGTATTGGAACACCACAGTGAAGCGAAAAATTATTAAATTTTAGATGAGTCGTATTTCTTACACATCTGCTTCACTTTCGTACCTATTTTGAGGACATGTTTCGCAAATCTTCGTTTGCATCTACGGCTCTTGTGCGACTGACGCTAGATCCAGCGGTGTGGGTAATTCTGGGGTTGTTGCTGCCATCTGTTGATTTAGTGATGAACTGAAATGTGGGATTCTCTTCTAGCGGGATTTCAAAGTTCATTAGTTGGTTTTTATGTTTTTCTATGTATATCCTCTCCCATATGACGAGTTCACTATGTTTTTGTACGTATTTTAGTAATTCTGTGCTATCTTCAATTTCATGATTTTCAGACCAGAAATGAGCTGCTATTGCGGACTTATCAATATTTTTGTATCTTAAGTGCCTGAAGTGTTCTTTCTTTCTAGTGCCTATGTTTCTTTTTGTCCTCCCTATGTAAATTTTTTCACAGTCTTTACACTTAATCTTGTAAATGCCTGACTTTTCCTCTGGTTTTATCTTATCAGTATTATTACTGTTAAGTAGGTTTTTAATGTTGTAATTGTTTTTTGGTGCCAATGTTATATTGTATTTCTTGAATATTTTTTGGAACATTTTTGTGGCCCAGGGGTGGTAAGTAAATTTAGCAAATCTAGTTTCTTGTTTTATTGGTGTGAGAGCTGTGATCTGTTTTAATTTCTTTTGAAGTTTGAATAATTTTAGTTTTTTATCTACAAGGTTTTTTCCATATCCATTTTTAATTGCAGTTTTTAAGATTTGATGGTATTCTTTTTGATATTCTTGCTGGCTGAGAGGTAGATTTACTAATCTGTGTGTCAGACTGTTGATGGTTGCATGTTTGTGTGGAATTGGGTTGAAACTATTTGCTTTGATGTAATTATCTGTGTGTGTTGCTTTTCTATGAATGCCAAATTCTAGTTTTTCATTGCCTTTTTTGATTTTAAGGTCTAAAAAAGGTAGAGTACAGTCCTCTTCAGTTTCTACTGTGAATTGTATGCTGGGTTCTTGCAGGTTGAGTAGTTTCAAAGCATCATCTACTAGTTTGTAGGGCACTATTACAAAGATGTCGTCTACATATCTGTACCATGTTTTAAACATATGAGGGAAGGCTTTAGTAATATGTGTTTCGAAAAAGCTCATGTATAGATTGGCCAAAAATGGTGATAGCGGGCTTCCCATAGCTAGTCCTGAAATTTGTTTATAATATTTTCCATCGAAGACAAAATAATTTTGATGTATACATAATTCAGTCATTGCCAAATATTCTTCTATTGCATTGGCATCCAGGTTTATAGAATTTAGCCATTTTTTCAGTTGAATCAAAAGTTTGTCTAATGGAATGCTAGGGAAGAGGGAGCGGACATCAAAGGATACTAAAGTGTCATGAGGTTTTAGTTTAAGATTTTGAATTTTTTCTACCAGGTCTAAAGAGTTTTTTATACTCAGAGTATGGAATTGTGGAAAGGACTGAAATTTTTTGGTTAGCCATTTTGCCAGAAGGTAAGTAGGAGTGTTTATATTATTTACAATGGGTCTCATGGGTATGTTGGGTTTGTGTATTTTAGGCAAACCATATATTCTTGCAAGGGTAGGGTTGTCTGGTTTGATAGTTTTTTGTTCTGTAGTTGTTAAAATTTTACTATTAATGATGGTTTTTTGTACATCTTTTATGCATCGGTAGAGTGGATTAGAATCTATTTCCTGGAATTCTTTTTGTTGTAGTAACTCTAACATTTTTTCTTTGTATGTAGCTGTATCTAAGATTACTATTTTGTTCCCTTTATCAGCCCTTGAGAAGATTACATCCTTTTTCCTTAAAGATTTAACTATCTGAATTTGTTTCAAATGTTTTATTGGCTTTTTATTTATTAAGTTTTCCAATATAGGAGCTGATTTTTTCCTAATTATATTTTTGTCCATGGTTTCCAAGCCTTCTACTGCTAATTCTATATCTGCAATGAATTCATCCGGGTTGCTGGAGTATGTTATACATGTTTTTAGGCCTTGGTTAAGTACATCTATTTCTTCATTGTTAAAATTTTGCTTTGAGAGATTAATCACATTGTCTAGGGATGTGTTCTTTGCTGAAATTTTGTTATGTTTTGGTTGCCAATGATTATGATTACGTTTTAGTTTCTTATTTTGACGATAAACTTTCTCTTTGACTTTATAATTTATATGTTCGAATGATTTGGCTTCTAAGTGGTCCCATGCTGTGTTTCCTTGTAATTTTACAAGTTTCAGATGTAGGTTGTACAAAGTCCGCAATAGCAGCTCATTTCTGGTCTGAAAATCATGAAATTGAAGATAGCACAGAATTACTAAAATACGTACAAAAACATAGTGAACTCGTCATATGGGAGAGGATATACATAGAAAAACATAAAAACCAACTAATGAACTTTGAAATCCCGCTAGAAGAGAATCCCACATTTCAGTTCATCACTAAATCAACAGATGGCAGCAACAACCCCAGAATTACCCACACCGCTGGATCTAGCATCAGTCGCACAAGAGCCGTAGATGCAAACGAAGATTTGCGAAACATGTCCTCAAAATAGGTACGAAAGTGAAGCAGATGTGTAAGAAATACGACTCATCTAAAATTTAATAATAAATCCATATATTTGTTTGCTTCAATGTGTGTGTGTGTGTGTGTGTGTGTGTGTGTGTGTGTGTGTGTGTGTGTGTGTGTGTGTGTGTGTGTGTGTGTGTGTGTGTGTGTGTGTGTGTGTGTGTGGTGTGTGTGTGCGTGTGTGCGTGCATGCGTGTGTGTGTGTGCGCGTACGAGGAACAGGAGGAGAGGCATTTTGCTTTGTAGTGTGTGTGTGTATTTAATGCTCAGAATTTGATAATAAAATCATTTTTCTTCTTGCTTCCCAATATTTGGAGACTAGATCTTGATTTTGGAAAGTTTCACATACAGTTAGATGATCGATGTTCATTAAATTGTCTTTACCACATAAACAGCACTGTGGAGAAGTTGTTAATCCAACCTTGAATAAATGTCCATTCAAACAATCGTGGCCTGTGATTAATCTGAACATTGCTACTGAAGATTTTCGAGGTAGTTCTGGAATTGTCTTTAGTTTGTTTTGGAGATCTTTCCAATTAAGTTTTTCAAAGGAAACTAGATAGTTGTTATATAGTTTTGTGAAGATGTTTTTGATTAATCTTTTAACTGTTTCATAGGGGGTATTTTGTTTCGTTGTTTGATATATTTTGGGACCCTTCTTGGCCAACATATCTGCTTGCTCATTGCCAGAAATTCCACAGTGAGATGGTATCCATTGGAAAACTACACGTATATTTAAATTTTGATGATGTTTAATCATATTATGAATTTCATTTATCTTTTCGGTTTTGGGGCAGTCATTTGAAATAATAGCCTGAATAGCTGCTTTAGAATCTGTTAAGAAAACTATGTTGGAAAGCTTATTTGTCCAGGCAAATAGATTTTGTAAGGAAGTATAAATTGCATCAATTTCTCCATCAAAACTTGTTAAGTAGATTCCAACATGCTTATAGAAAGAAAAGAATTTACAGGTTGCTCCTGCTCCTGCTCCATCTTATTGATTATAAAGAGAGCCATCTGTATAGATGTGTGTCCATATGTTTGCTTCAATGTTAATAGTTTCATATTTTACTTATTTTAAACTATCATTTATGTTATACGTGATTGGAGGAATTTAGTAACAGTGATGTCAAAATGAATTGAAAAAACTATTTGTAGTTGGTTTTTTTATAAGTAAACAAGTGATGAATTATCAAAAAACCGACTAAAATAGTTTTTTTCTACCATTTACGTGTTTATCAGGAACAATAGCAAAAATGTCATCTGTATTTATAAATCAAGTTTTACAAATTAAAGGAAGTACATCAAGTTTCTTACAAAGATAAGCAAATTTGGTGGCAAATAATTATATTTTATTGTAATAATTGCTATTTGAGTTTGTAATCTTATGTTGCAGGTATGTTTATGTTGGAGTAGCAGGAGTGGTAGAACTGGTAGGTTATGTGTTGCCATTGCCACTGCTGCGTTTGACTGGACGTAGAGAAACATTGAGTCTTCTGTACTTCTTCTCAGCCACAGCGTTGCTGGTCATTCTTGGCCTTCCACAAGGTGAGTGTAATACAGCAATCAGGAGTTAATACTATATCACTCGCAAAAGTTAAAGACATATGAACGCTGGCCAATGCTCAAGCGGAGCGCTGTTGCCAAGTGTAGTACGTGTACCTGCAGAGATTCCATGTACATAAGAGCAGTTTTACCCGCCAGCAAAGGTTTTGCCTATTCTTCCCGTAATTAAACACATTAAATATTCCTAAAACATTAAGATGTTACCTTGGCACACGTCACAGCAGTGGAACAGCAAGCACGGTTTCCAATCCAGTAACTTGCTTTCCGACTTGATGGATCTTTCCCGGAGATTGAAACACAGGTACGCTCTCTTTTTCTAAGGATAAAGCTGCTTCACTACAAATTCGTGACACTGTGTGTACACTACCTACACCACAAGGTTGCAGAATTAATTGCTGGAATTTTGAGAAATCTACAGTTGCCCTCTACTTCTGAACATCTCCCACTTCCAATGTGCCCTCTATCACAACCTAAAATAAATAGCAGAGTAAACCTTCTGCAAAATATAGAGTCAAAAAGGGATGCTAGCTCTAGAAACAATTGAAACTTATTATCCAAAAGACTCATGGCTACACATATACACAGACGGCTCCCTATTTGACAAAGAAAGTGATGCTGGAGCAGGAATACATAGTAAAATATTCAATTTTTACATCTATTTGGGCACACTAGCAACCCACTATGATGGAGAATTAGAAGCAATCAACACCTCACTGAAACAACTCTTCAACCATGTGAACTCTTTCTCTAAAGCAGTGATTCTAAGCGATTCTAAATCAGCACTTCAAGCCCTACCCTCACTGTACCCTAACAACAATAGAATATTTGAAATTTACAGTTCATTACGAATACTTCAAGGTCTAAAAAAAGAAATACACTTCCAGTGGATTCTATCACACTGTGGAATTACAGGCAATGAAATAGCAGATTCCTTGACAGAAAAAGGAACACAAATAAAACAAAGCTGCCAACAAAAAAGCTCATTCCACACACCAAAACTACATATAAACAATAAAAAAAAAATATAAAAAATAAAAAAAAAATAAAAAATAAAAAATAATAAAAAATAAAAAATAAAAAATAAGATCTGCATTACTATGTCCTGGTACCTAGGAGCTATACCAGGACAACGTTTCCACAGTCTTATTTTTCTTTCTTTTTCTTTATTACATCTTTATTTATTTCTTTTACAATTTTGCAGATATATCCTATTATCTACTTCTACTGCCTAATGCTACCAACATGTGGTAGCTCCTATACCTAATTATAATATATATATTTTACAAGTTTACTCAGTTTTTAAATACATTTGATTATTATTTTACTATGTTGCTGCTAACTATCTAGAGTTACTCTATGTTTGACATTCAGATATTTACAATTTTTTATATCATAGTTGTTTATACAATCTTGTGGTACAATAATTTGTCTTTAGATTTTAATGTTGTCTTCTTCTTCTTTGGGCTGCCTCTATCCTTCCTGTGGAAATCCAAAATTGTCTCCTTCGGTTCATCTGGGGTTGTGGTTGCTCCTCTTCTTCGGTGATTTGTTCAAGTTCATGATGTGGATACTGTTGGATTTCTGCCGGTTGTTGGGCAAGTCTTTGTGACCTTCGAGGAGTAGATGCAGGTCCCGCTCTCCTAGGTTGAGTTGTTCGAAGTTGTTGTTTGTTGTCATAGTAGTCTTGCATTACTTTTGCAGATATTTTTTCGGATGCTATTTGAAGAGTTTCGAAGTCTGCTGTTGCCCTGACATATAAACAATAGGATCAACTTATTCTGGAAAGAAGAATGCAAAGAAAAAAGTACCAACAAGCAATGGAAAATTCTACAAGGAAGTAAAAATCCCATCCCAGACTACCCAAGAAGCAGTACTGTTGCCATCTTCCGACTGATTACTGGCCACGACTGTTTGGCTGCTCATCTACACAGGATTAATATTTTTGAATCCCCGACCTGCACACTGTGTAGGGACCCAAACTCATTGATGGACGGAGATCATCTGCTCCAGTGTAGTGCCCTGACAAAAACAGATGGAGAACTGACAGCACAACTAGTCACACGTTATTGGGAGGCCAGAAGGAAAATGGAAACTCTCCAACTCCATGAGCATTAGCAACCAACCAACAGTTGCCCTATATCCTGGATTGAGAGATTTCCTAAAAACTTGTTCATATTAAATAAAATTTTTCTGCCCTGAGAATGAATCACTTCACGTTTGTTGATCGAAAAATCACTTGTCCCAGCTTCGAGGGACGTGTTCACGCACTCGGATCACAAACACTGGAAAAAATATATGTGTATTATAATAATTTAATGTAATATTAACAATATTTCAGCTCGAGTTCAACACGCGACTTAACGATGTCATTCACTTTAACAAAACGACACCTCTACTCTGTAAACGAACTGAAAATTAACTCTGTTTGAAACTGTGTGACCTCTGTTTTAATAGTAGATGCATTATTTGTTTATGCTTGAGATATTGTGAGGAAGGAATGTTGTTGTTTTTCAGGCTTATCTGTGTTGAATGGATGGATGTTGGGTATAACAATAACCATGTGAAGATAAAATGTGCATCGCTCGTGTTCTAAGTATCGTAGAGACAGGATTTTTGTACGGTCATGATCAGAAAACAACATTCTTTCTTATTATAAGATTGGCATCCTTAATTTTCAAATATTTATCCGTAACATTTAACCATAACAATGTGAAAGATAAAACGTACATCACTCGTGTTCTAAGTATCATAGAGACAGGATTTTTGTACGGTCATGATCAGAAAATAATATTCTTTCTTATTATAAGATTGGTATCTATAATTTTTCAAACATTTATCCGAGCGTAATTAATTAATATAATGTTGTCAGTTCAGGCACGCGAGATGTGTGTACCACATATGGCAGCGCTGCTAGGCGGCGCAAGCTTAGGATTGGCTGGAATCTGCAGTATGGCCTGCCTCCATATGCCTTTAACTTTTACGAAGATTATAATATACTCCCTCCATCCCAAATTATTTTATAGATATCACTCAATTATGAAGTCCCAAAATTTGGAATAGATTTCACATTTTCTATTTATAACACCAATTTATTACATTCCAAAAACTTACATTATGTAATATTTTACAATATTAAAATTTTTCAGCATAATTGAAGAGTGGACAGGAAATTGTATCAGTGCTGTGATTTTTATGAACACACTGTTGCTTAACTTCTGCCTCAATGACATTACTGAATGTCCATATGCCACACCATTGCTGCTTGTGTAAATGCCACAATAAGTCATTCAACGTCAGTCAGTTTAAAAGTATTATTTCTGTTTGTAACATAATTTGAGCCCACATTAACTCTATTGGATTGTTCTGGCAGTAGTAAGGGGGAGGGTGGATTGTATCTCATTGATCCAGCTGATACACTTTTTCATGGAAGAGTAACTGAATAATGCTGCTTTGACCTCTCTAGAGTAAATAGAGATTACAAACCATTCATAAACAAAGATATAATGTGACCAGACACGTTCTGCCAGACCAGTAGGAAGTGTATTGTTTCCTCTCGTTCGAATTTAACAAACACCTTGGCTTATTCAAAGTAATTCTTTTATCACGTCATGTCATATGTTTACGTTTCAGTTCTGAGTAATTTCAAATATATGTTAAAATTAAAGGGAGTCGATTAATGACACTAAACAACACTTACTTTTAAAACTGTTGTTTAGTGTCATTAATCAACTCCCTTTAAATTTAATTTATTATAACAACATTGTTTTCAACACTTCCAAGAAAGGAATTGTCAAATATACTTTCACGCATACATTCCAACCAATAATGATACTCATTACAGTGCTTACGTCGCAATGCAGTGTTATAATATAATGGTATCTAATTTATTTATTTGTATTAGGAAAGTATTTGAGCTAAACATATGGGGTTTTTACGGTTATTTTAAATACATTACTCTCTCCTTCCTCTTGGATCAGATTTTGCAAAATCTGAATTTTTGTCTTACTGCGAATAGTATTTATTGGAGATTGATTAGTTTGGTACTTGTCACACCCACTTAGGGGGAATGCAATACAACACCACCGCAGTACTCCGATTGGTTGCTCACCTAGTAGCGCTCAAGGACAAACACCTTCCCATTTGAAACACTTAATAATGTGTAGTTTTGGCAAATTTGGTGTAACAATATTACTCATTACTTCACTTAATTTTCCCATATGTATGTTTAATTTGTGAAGATATCTTAAAGGTGTCCAGACAATCATTACATTTCTAGACACATGCTGATGAACCTGAAGTCTCAATTTAGTGTAATAAATTTGAAATAAAACTTCTGAAAAACATAACTTCAAATGATACTTGCTGCAGTTGTGGAATTTCTTCTTCTTGTTCTTTTTCATTCTCCATGCATTTGGAGAGACAGATAAACCAGTCCTAATGGGTGCTCCACAGTAGCCTACACATCTAAAGGTGTAATGATATGGATGGCATAATCATGCCAAGGTCACAGGTTCAAACCTGCGACAGATCAACTGTCTTTTCGTGTTAAAACAGCCTCAAGAACTCCTGCAGGAAAAAATTTGGACACATCACTAATACTGATATCAGTTGGCAATTGTCGACATTGTTAGCAAACAAAAATATTGTTATGTTAGGTTTAGGTTGTACATGAGGGGTAGAAGAGGGGGTGTACAACCTACCTGGTAACTAGGGACGTAGCTGGAAGGATGGGGGACCAGATGGTAGAGCGAGATGGTAATGTAAGCTAGGAGCTAGGAGGTAGAGGATAGAACTCCAGAGGTGGGAACAATACAATTAGTACGATCCATGTTTAACCCTGTTTACTGGACGCTAATTCTGATTGGTAGTACAAAGGTATTACAAAACATTCTCTCAGCCCTGAAGGGGCTTAGAGGCGAAAGTAGTGATACTACAACATATTACTGATTCCTAAGGCTTACCTTAATGGTGCGGTGTTTCATGTATGGCTGAGGATATGTGGCGTCGCCGTCATTGGAGGGCGGTATGTCATAATTGACGTGAGCTGACCCTGGACTACACCTGCACTGATTGACGAGAACTGACCCCAACAACTGACCTGTACTGAACTGAGCCCCATGGTTGGAATCAGTGATCTTTATGTGGGTGATCTGGACGTTACCAAGTCGACTCTGCATTACATCAATGGTCCCAAATTAGAACACTACGTAGCCATCCCCCAATCATATTAAGCCAAATTGATGTAACTGTACCATGCAGTCACCTTCTGACTACCACTGCTGTTAAAACACGTGAGAAATCTGCCAGCTGCTGATTTAACCACTCAGCAGAATTCGGAACTTCAAAACATGTGAATAAGACAAGTACCCAGAGTGAGCCTTGGTCCTAAAATTCTAAAATTTGATAGTTTCCTAATTATTCCTCAGCCATATATGTAACAGTATTATTAAACCTAAAAATATGATATGCAGCTATGCGATGCTAGTAGGAAGCTACTCTGAAAATTATAATGCAACTGAATACCTGAACTGTGTAATTCTCTCACATATGTATGCTCCAACATTCACAAATATATATTTAAATTCAGAACACATATGTCCTCTACTTAACAAAATGCATATAATCTGTTACAGAGAATACGACGCTGATCTGGTGTGTGGCAATGGTAGGAAGACTGTTTGTTGGAGCAGCCTATTCACTGATTGTTGTACAGACTTCTGAGTTGTTCCCTACAACAGCACGTAACACAGCCATCAGTACATGCTCTACGCTTGCACATGTTGGATCTCTTTCTGCACCATTCATTGTTGATTTACTGGTGAGTCTGGACCTGTCAGTATTCTGAACACTGAAATGTCTAGATAGAGTCAACTTGAAAACTTCAATGCCACGGCTGGGATATGAATCACGGATCTCCTGGTTTCCATCCAGTTGCTCTTACCCATTGAGCTACCGACTGGATGGAAACCAAGAGATCTGTGGTTCAAATACCAGCCGTGACATTGAAGTTGAATTTGTTGGGTTGGATTTATCCAAAACCTTAGCCTATATACAGCTAGTGTGGATATGATTAATTTCCATCAATTAACTTAAAGTGAAATGTCTATTGATGCTTTGGAAAACTTTTTGGGAGTAAAACTTTCCTTTTTATTTTCACTGTATAAAATTTTATATTGTGACGAAGCCAGGCCTCCCTTTTCCGTGGATCCCAGGCTTGCCCTTCAGCATTAGCTGGCAAATGATTGATTGGAAAGAAAGAGATAGAGAAGGAGAGGCACTCCTGAAATACCTGGAAGGCTAATTGAAAGGAATGGCAAAGCCGCTATAACTTAACTCACCTAGGCAAGGTAAGATATTTCTCAAAAGGTTTTGCAGATATAAAGGTGAGCATATTTGCCAAGTTACCAGTTAGTTGTTGATGTGATGTCAAGTGCTTTGAGTTGTTTGTCAGTAAGTATAGAATGAGGGAACAAGAGTCTCGTGTTTGACACTGCAATGAACAATTGGAAGAGAAAGAGTTCTCCTGTGTTCAATACTGAACTGAGCAATCATAGAAGAGAGAAGAGAGGTCCTGTGTTTGATACTCCAATGAACAACTGGAAGAGAAAGAGCTCTCCTGTGTTCAATACTGAACTGAGCAATCATGGAAGAGAGAAGAGCGGTCCTGTGTTTGATACTCCAATGAACAACTGGAAGAGAAAGAGCTCTCCTGTTTCGATACTGAACTGAGCAATCATGGAAGAGAGAAGAGAGGTCCTGTGTTTGATACTCCAGTGAACACCGGAAGAGAAAGAGCTCTCCTGTTTTGATACTGAACTGAGCAATCATGGAAGAGAGAAGAGAGGTCCTGTGTTCGATACTCCAGAGATTCTGCTTATAGTGGTACAGTATTTGTGTGTGATGCTTAATTCCTTAATAGATATTTTATTAGAATATTGCAGAAGCAGGGGCGGTTCTTCCTTGATGCATTTGAATCGCCAGGTCACCTACTTGATTTTGAATAACTTACATGGTTATGTATAAAGTCTAAAATTGAGTCATACCTTTTAAAACTTGTAACAACCAACTGTGATGAGTCGCTAATCAGTTGAGGATGAAACTGAATTGTCTCTTTTTCTATGAAAAATTTTACTGCAGTATTTTGTAAATTAAGTAGTTTTAACGCATCATTCACTTGTTTCTCATTTACTATTGCCCAAATGTCATCCACATATTTATACCAATGTTAGTTTAACTTACAGGTTGGTTTATGTGCCCTTAAACAAGATGGAATATATCAAAGAGTACAATAATGTAATTCACATTGATGATGTTAGGAAAATGTCTTCTAGGTAAATACTAGCAATAAACGGAGCACTGAGTACTAGTTTGACTCAAAATTATATTAATTTTTGCCTCATTATATCTTAGTCCCTACTCATTGTAATTTCTTTTGTTGTTGCAGGGTGCAAAGGCTTGGCACATTCCCAGTACACTTTGTGGCTGTTCGCTGCTCGTCGCAGGTTTCATGATTCTCCTGCTACCTGAGACAAAGAACAGGAGACTGTGTGACACAGTCGAGGAGGAAATGTTGTCCTGTAGCAGCAACAGCAAACATCGTGTGTCTCTCGGCAACTGCTGCATCTTCACATGCTCACATCCCATCTAGCTTCTTTGCAACTTGTGCAGCTGTAAACATATCATCTGCTTTGATAAGCAACATATCAGAGTCGTCACTGTTGTAGGAGTTTCCACCCGAGTTACAAACATTCTGCACCTTTTTGCAATACAGCAAATTATAACTTTCCATTTTATTCAAAAGGCATTTGTTAGTTTTCTCCACTACTGATGAGATTAACATACTTGCCAACCTTTACTATTTGGCCATAATGTTTATGGAAGTAGAGACTTTTTATGTTTATAAAATGTTTTGGACTGCTTCGAAACGTTATGGATTTTCATCATAGAAATGACAAAACATTGATTTTTATTATACTGCAATTTTTTTACTAGAAATGAATGAGTTCTCGGTAACTTGCCTGGAACTTATTAATTTTTTTATAAGATAACAGCACTTATCTGTGTAACTATCCTTCAAGATGATCTCCCTTCAATGGGCGACAAAAGAATGTAACTCATGTATTTAGTTTCATGAGATTTCAAATTTGATGATGCCTGCAGTGACCTCTAGTGATAAACTGAGTAACTAAGAGCACAAATGTTCAGTAATGTATGAGGTGAATTGTAAAGTTAACTGTATATTGTAAATTATTTATTTTATTCATATTTCATAACAGTGGGAAACAATTTCCACATATTTTGTGATAGCTTTTGTTTATAGTCCGTGCTGTGAATTGTAAAATGTGGATTAGAAATTTTGGTATAACCTAGGAAGTGATTTTCTTTACTAACATTTGTTTATGTGAGACATAAAGAAGAATTGCAGCATGTTTGAAAGAAGCAGTAGTACTATTATGTGTTTCAAATGGGATGATGTTTGTCCTTGAGTGCTGCCATGTGAGCAAACAATCGGAGAGAGTAATGTTAAATTTTCGCTTCACTGTGATGTTCCAATACAGAGAGAGTAATGTATTTAACATAACCGTAAAAAACCCATAATTTAGCTCAAATAGTTTTCATAATACAAATAAAGCACTATTATATTATAACAATGCATCATGTCGAAAGCAATGTAATGAATAGCATTATTGGTTGGCATGTATGCGTGTACGTATATTTGTAATTACTCAGAACTGAAACGTAAATGTTTCATATGACGTGATAAAAGAAATATGTACTTTGAATAAGTCAAGGTGTTTGTTAAATTTGAATGAGAGGAAATAATACATTTCATGGTCTAGCAGAACGTGTCTGGTCACATTATATCTTTTTTAGTTAATTGATGGAAATTAATCATTTCTCCACACTAGCCATATATAGGCTAAGGTTGTTGATAGATAGAGTCAACAACGTTAGCCTATATATGGCTAGTGTGTAGAAATGATTAATTTCCATCAATTAACTAAAATAATAAGAGTTAAATGATGAAGCCTGGGACTCAAGTACTTACGATAGTAAGTCGCCACAAAACGGTGTATCTCGGATGCGAGAGCCCCTAGTGGTCTACCGGGGAAATATACGAGTCAAATGGAGAATTTAATGTCAGGACGGCATGCTGGCCATGTTAGCTCAATGGGTTAGAGCGACTGGACGGAAACCAGGAGATCCATGGTTCAAATCCCAGCCATGGCATTGAATTTTTCATGTTGACTCTATCTATCAACATTATATCTTTGTTTATGAATGGTTTCGTAATCTCTATTTACTCTAGAGAGTTCAAAGCAGTATTATTCAGTTGTTCTTTCATTTAAAACCAGGGAAAGTGTATCAGCTCGATCAGCTTGCAATTGAAATGACACACGAGGTATTATAAACCACCTTCCCCCTTACTACTGCCAGAACAATCTAACAGAGTTAATGTGGGCTCAAATTGTATTGCAAACAGAAATAATATTTTTGAGCTGACTGAAGCTGAACAACTTATTCACCAAGAAATTGACAAGGAACACAACAAGACTGGGCAAACTGCATGAGACATGAGATAATCTACAAAAAGGCGACTTTTGGAAAGAAATAGATTTTGGAACCTATCATTATAAATTTGCAGTACTCAGACAATGAAGACAATGCGAATTATTTCTTAACGGAAGTGACATTCACAGCTATACGGATGTACCGCTGGTATTTTCATTGGATTAGAAAAATAAGTAATTCATAAATTATAATTATTTTTAAACTATATACTTAAAATGTGTGCATAATATATGAATATCCATGTTGTGATTGTGATTTCAACAACTGTATTATTATGAAACTTTGGCAAATTCAGTTTGTGTTCCCTTACGTTTAGCCCCAAAAAGACTCACAAGTGTGTGAGAGAGATGGAAATATAAAAAGAGTGGGAGTAACGAGGTGGCAATGCTGAAGGCTCTAACCCATCTGATTTGCTACAGGTGAGAACTCTTCCCATTTGAAGCACATAATAGATATGTTATAATTTAGGTTTGTGGGCCGTGGTCTAGGGTGCTCCCTCTTCTTCCTAGATGTTCCATCTGTGACTGTGGCAGACATCTTCAGTGGAAGTAGTGAAGTTGAAGTACTCTGGTGGAGATTTCAATGGACTGTTGCTGTTGAAACCTCTACCTCAGTACTTCAACTTCACTACTGCAGGTGTCTGCCACAGTCACAGATGCAATGCCTGGGAAGAAGGAGCCCTGTAGATGATGGTCCACAAACCCAGATCTACTGTATCTAGTATTTTAAGAAGCAGTAGTACCAGACCTTCCATTTATTTTACTTAAGAGTTTTTTAAAATTTACTGCAATGAATATTTCAGCATATTATCACAAAATTATTTCACTTGACCTGACAAGGGAAAGTTTTATGGTTTTTAATTTCAGGAAGTTGGCAAGTATGTATTAAAATTTGTTGCCAGTAGTACTCATTTTATAAAAATGAATTCACGTAGGAACAATGATCAAGCACACAGGACAGAATAGTGTTTGACATCAGGTTGTCAAAGTTAAAATCTTTGTAACTTCAGTGCTGGCAAAGATAAAACTGACTTCAGAACTTTTACAACATAAGGGTATAAAATAGGAAGTTAAAGATATTTTTGAAGTTGCCTGAGTACAGGACATATTACTGATGTTGCTTATATATATTTTAGGAACTAAGCTGTGCCAAATTTTCAAAAGTTGATGGATAATTTATTGTGGAGATTTTCATTAACTATTGCATGATAAAACACTTTTGGAAATTTTATTCTGCCAAGCACAAGCTTACTGAACTCTTGTTTCTTCCCTTGTGAGGTTCACTCTGAAAGTTTTGAGCCCCTATACATCCAAACCATGTTGTAAAGTATGTGGATATATTCTTTATTGATTACAAACTTCTCCTTTTATTTTGGAGAATAACATAAAGTTTTATGTAGCCAAGACTATAAGAGAGTGGTCAGGGATGTTGTCATGGTTCTCAGGGACATGAGCTCAATCCTTCCCAGGTATAAAAGTACTGCAGTTTTAGGTTAAGTATATTTACAGATCTTAGGTACGAGGGGGTGTCGTAAAGTTTTAATTACCACTCTTTAAAAGTGTGATAGAGAGTTTGTGTTGATGTGTGCTTGTTAGTTCTTACATACAGATTTACACATTTTTCCAGCGTTTCTTGACCTTACGAATACCTTGATTGTAGAAGTCTGTAGAATTCGCTTTAAACCACTCTTCCACTTCATCAGTAACGTCATTTGTGTTGTCAAATCGGCGACCACACAACGGATTCTTCATTTCCGGGAACAAGAAAAAGCCACTTGGTGCGAGATCGGGCAAATAAGTCAGATGCTGTAAGATCTCAAAGCCACATTCACTTGTTTTGTCAACTACAACTTGAGATGAATGAGCTGGTGCATTGTCAGACAGAAGACGAACAACTTTGGAGAGCATACCGCGTCATTTCTTAATCAGAGCTGCTCGTAACTTGTCCAGAAGATTGCAGTAGTATCTGTCAGTGATGGTTTGACCCTTGGCAAGATAATCTGTAAGGATGACTCCACGACAGTCCCAGAAAACTGAAAGCATGACCTTCCCAGCTGACTTTTGTACCTTTGCATTTTTGGGAGAGGGGGTATCGTCATGTTTCCATTCCATGCTCATGTTTTTTTTTTCTCTGGATCATACTGATAGATCCAGGATTCATTCAAGGTTACCAGACGATCAAAAAAATCATCTTCATCCTGTTCCAACAGCATCAACATCTGTCTTGAAAGGTCACGCCGTGTTTGCTTTTGGAAAGAGGTTAGCAAACGTGTAACCCACCGTGCAGACACCTTAGACATGTGCAGTTCGTCCACACACTACCATAACTAAGATGTGTCTCATTCATGATCATTTGGATGGTTGCTCGTCTGTCTTCCAGTATTAAACACTCCACTTTCTTCACTGTGACAGCTGACGGTCTACCAGCTCTTGGCTCATCTGTCAGGGACATGTGACAAGTTTGAAAATTCCTTTTCCACCTCACAATAGTGTCATACGATGGGCAATCATTTCCATAAACAGTCGTCATCTCATCATGGATTTCCCGGGCGGTTTTTCCCTCCAAATGTAGGAACTTGATCACACTACGGGCCTCAATTTTCTACATCTTTTTACTCACTGTAAAAAAACAAAAGGACTCAAATCACTGAAACTACCAACATTATGTCCCGAGGGATCAATGATGACACTGAACAATTTTCATCACTCTAGCATAAAAATTACCGTGTGATAACCAAAACTTTACAACACCCCCTCGTATATCACATTTTACCTGATAAGAAATGAGGAAATAAAAGCATCATGTATACTGTGTTCATTTTTAAGTATGCCTTCACTTTCCAATCTTCGATGTCATTTAATTAAGCAGTTTATGTGCTCATTTTTATCCATAAATGTTTACCACATGTAGTTAGTGCTGAATGGTTACAGAGCACCTCCCTCTTGTAGTTGTAGGGTCCAGTGATTAGTGCATCTCATTGAAGAGTGGGTCTCTATGTACTTCTGTTTACTATTTGATCCTATAAATACTACATGGCAAAGTGAGAAAGCGTATCAGAAAAAATTCACACCACAGAGATGTTTACCTCATCTTATCGCACATACACGGTGAGTCCAGTGTATGTATACTCTGTTCAGATATAATCATGTCTTCTGGACAGCAATGTGTCATACATCGGCAGGCGCGAGAAAACATATCATATAGACACATGCAGCTTCCAATCACTCTATTTGTGTTTCGTAACTTACTGTACATCAACTTACTAATATTTCACTCTTCTAATCGACCAGATAAGACCTGTAAGGGACAATCGCAGCGCTGGTCACCTGAAGGTCGATATGCCTCAACGCTCTGTCGAGTAATACTTAAAGGATTGTTTGTTGATCACATTGATTCATCTTAGTCAACACCTTGTTGAGTGATCAAGTTCATATCCCTTCCGATCATAGAGTAAAGGGTATAAGAGCTATGTATAAATGCACTCTCGGTACATACTCCAGTTGTTATAACAAGATTCTTCACAGACCAGTCTTACAATCATTTGTTCTCAGTGTATTTGAAACATGGAACAGTTATTTAACGATGCAATAATTGCAATGTGGTTACTAGCGAAAAGAAAGAACAAATTAACCTCTTGTTTGTATCATATTTGTTAAAAGATCCTCTCTTTGGAAGACATCATCTATCAAAAGGTAGAGCCAGACTGAAAAATTCAATGCCATAGTCGGTATTTGAACCAGGGATCTGTGGTTCAAATCCCGACTATGGCATTGAATTTTTCATAGTGCGTCCTACACACGGCTAGTGTGAAAGAACAATTAATTTCCATTAATTGTACCTAATAGTGGTCCGAACTATAAAGCCTGGGCCTTAAAGTACTTACAGCATAGTAAGTCATCATTAAGGTAGTTGTCTCATGTGTTTACGAGAACTCCTAGTGGTTTACTGGGAAAAACATGAGTCAGTTGGAGAATGTAATATCATGTCAGCACGTTGGCCATAGTAGCTCAATGGTTTAGAGCAGCTGGACAGAGAACAGAAGATCCATGGTTCAAATCCAGCTATGGCATTGAATTTTTCAGTCTGGCTCTACCCTTTCATAGTGCGTCCTACACACGGCTAGTGTGAAAGAACAATTAATTTCCATTAATTGACCTAATAGTGGTCCGAACTATAAAGCCCGGGCCTTAAAGTACTTACAGCATAGTAAGTCGTCATTAAGGTAGTTGTCTCATGTGTTTATGAGAACTCCTAGTGGTTTACTATAAAGCCCGAGCCTTAAAGTACTTACAGCATAGTAAGTCGTCATTAAGGTAGTTGTCTCATGTGTTTATGAGAACTCCTAGTGGTTTACTATAAAGCCCAGGTCTTAAAGTACTTACAGCATAGTAAGTCGTCATTAAGGTAGTTGTCTCATGTGTTTATGAGAACTCCTATTGGTTTACTATAAAGCCCGGGCCTTAAAGTACTTACAGCATAGTAAGTCGTCATTAAGGTAGTTGTCTCATGTGTTTATGAGAACTCCTAGTGGTTTACTATAAAGCCCGGGCCTTAAAGTACTTACAGCATAGTAAGTCGTCATTAAGGTAGTTGTCTCATGTTTTTATGAGAACTCCTAGTGGTTTACTATAAAGCCCGGGCCTTAAAGTACTTACAGCATAGTAAGTCGCCATTAAGGTAGTTGTCTCATGTGTTTATGAGAACTCCTAGTGGTTTACTATAAAGCCCGGGCCTTAAAGTACTTACAGCATAGTAAGTCGTCATTAAGGTAGTTGTCTCATGTGTTTATGAGAACTCCTAGTGGTTTACTGGGAAAAACATGAGCCAGTTGGGGAATTTAATGTCATGTCGTCATGTTGGCCATAGTAGCTCAATGGTTTAGAGCGGCTGGATGGAGACCAGAAGATCCGTGGTTCAAATCCCGGCTATAGCATTGAATTTTTCAGTCTGGCTCTACCCTTTCATAGTGCGTCCTACACACGGCTAGTGTGAAAGAACAATTAATTTGAACATATCATTTAGTTTATTTAACTTTCATCATCCAGGACTTCAGGTTTACACATACATCTTTACTTCAATCCAAAGCTCAGAAAACCTACACTGCTGTGTCATAATTCATTGTTATTTATTCTCAAAACTATCAGAGTGATTTTCATATGTCTTGTCTTTGGAAACTCTGTGTAGTCATGCCATTTTCATATAGTTATTCAGAAATTCATCTTTTCCAGCTGAATTAGCTTTTGCTAATAATAATGGTGCAAAGAGTAATTTAAGCTTTGTCATTTGACTCCAGAATATTACTTCCTTTATAAAAATATTAGAACATAAAGAAGCTAGGAAATAATACTGATTAAAAACTATTGAAGCGTTCAGAATTTTATTATAAGAACATGATTGTTAGTCAAGTTCTTCCTGTGACTTACTTCTTCTGTTGTGTAATGTCTGTTAGCACTCTAGTGGAAGTAAACGGAATTAAATGGTCAAGGAAAAGGTACAAAATATACAAACATCTATCCTTGAAGTATATCGACTAAAGACTCAAATTCAAAGCATCAAGTCAACAATCTTGATGTTCAGGTTCTAGCTCAAATAAGTTATACTTAATAAATATTTCTGCATTTATTTCAGTTTGAATCATGTTATAACCTACAAAATGTATAATAGCTTTGAGATATTTGCTGAAGAAATGATTGAAATGCAAGAAATTTGTTTTTAGTTAAGAAATCGTACACACTTTTTTTGTTTTGTAAAAAGAATTGATTCCAAAAAAATGTTTTATTTAAATAAAAATAAAAATGCATTGTAAGAAGGTCCAAGAGCTGGAAGTGAAATATTGCACAAACGATGGTGTAATAGAAAATGCAATTGATGGAGTTATCGTCAACACATCAGAGGATATTAGCGATGAAAGTGATGCACCAGACTTGAAGAATCACAAAGCGAATGAGTATTTATAACTCATAATATTTATTTTCCACTTTTACGTGTTATATGAATAGTAAGTATATAAATATACAGCTTATTGGATTGAGTTCAGTTTACTGTTTGTCCACATATCTCACACTTGAGGTGTGTATCTTAGCATAAGTTACATGCTATTTTGCTGAACTGTTTTCTCTAGGTTGCCTACACTGCAGAAACAAAAGAGTGTTAGCTCTCATAAGTTCCCCCTGCCTGCACCACACCGTAAAACTAGCGCTCAATATAACCTGCACATATAGTCTGTGATCTCTGTCTGGTCTGGTGAGGCCCATTTCTGAACTGCAGTTAGGTGAGCTGCTGGTTGTACTGGGGTGTCGGAGAGTTTCCAACTAGTAAAGTGTAGAGATGCTGCCCTCAGCTATGTCCTGACACCTTGGGGTGGCTGCGCTCTGTCTGCTCTCGCCTCATCCTTCCTCCTGGGGATGCCCCACTCGGGGACATAGGTACAATAGATCAACACTGGTCCAGTGCCAAATCCTCTTTGTAATGTAATCCAAGGAAAGCCATGCTGAAAAACACCATCACCTTTGCCCTCAGAATTAAGAGGCTAGTGTGTTACCAGTAAACCATGGAGTATGACAATGAGACAGAGTGCACTTTGTCACTATTGTGCAGGAATGTGGCAAGTTGTATGTCACCTCATAATATCCCTTTGCTCTGGACAGCAATTAACGTAATTACTATTTTACTACATGGTATATGAAAACCAGGAAAAAATATATAATAATTGAAAGAATCCTGAGATTTTGGTACTCTTACCTTACAATAGTTGATGAAATCCTAAAGGTATGCATGAATCAACAAAAGAGAAACAGAAATAGGTCTGAAGCAGGAAAACCTAGAATGGAGGATGTACAAATATAAAACATGGGGAGGACTAGTAAATTAAAAATAATTAAATTTTTATAAGACAATAAAGAGAGAATGAGGAAGAGAAAGATATGACGGGGTGTCATAAAGTTTTAATTATCACCCTTTATAAATGTGATAGAGAGTTTGTGTTGATATGTGTTATTAGTTCTCTACGTAGTCAAGATCGAGATTTACACATTTTCCCAGCGTTTCTTGATCTCCCAAATACCTTGATTGTAGAAGTCTGCAGAATTCTCATTACACAACTCTTCCACTTCATTAATGACGTCATTTGTGTTGTCAAATCAGCGACCATGCAACACATTCTTCATTTCCAGGAACAAGAAAAAGTCACTTGGTGCGAGATTGGGCAAATAAGTCAGATGCTGTAAGATCTCAAAGTCACATTCTCTTGTTTTGTCAACTGTAATTTGAGATGAATGAGCTGGTACATTGTCAGACAGAAGACGTACAACTTTGGAGAGCATACCGCGTCGTTTCTTAATCAGAGCTGCTCGTAACTTGTCCAGAAGATTGCAGTAGTATCTGCCAGTGATGGTTTGACCCTTGGCAAGATAATCTGTAAGGATGACTCCACGACAGTCCCAGAAAACTGAAAGCATGACCTTCCCAGCTGACTTTTGTACCTTTGTCTTTTTGGGAGGGGGGAATCGTCATGTTTCCATTCCATTCTCATGGTTTTTGTCTCTGGATCATACTGATAGATGCAGGCTTCATCCAAGGTTACCAGATGATCAAATAAATCATCTTAATCCTGTTTCAGCAACATCAACATCTATCTCGAAAAGTCACGCCATGTTTGCTTTTGGAAAGAGGTTAGCAAATGTGGAACCCACCGTGCAGACACCTTAGACATGTGCAGTTCGTCCATACACTACCATAACTAAGATGTGTCTCATTCATGATCATTTGGATGGTTGCTCGTCTGTCTTCCAGTATTAAACACTCCACTTTCTTCACTGTGACAGCTGACGGTCTACCAGCTCTTGGCTCATCTGTCAGGGACATGTGACCAGTTTGAAAATTCCTTGTCCACCTCACAATAGTGTCATACGATGGGCAATCATTTCCATAAACAGCCGTCATCTCATCATGGATTTCCCAGGCAGTTTTGCCCTTCAAATGCAGGAACTTGATCACACTACGAGGCTCAATTTTCTACATCTTACACCTCAGTCACTTCTGACACTCACTGTAAAAAAACGAAAGGACTGAAATCACTAAAACTATCAACATTATGTCTCAAGGGATCGGTGATGACACTCACAAATTTTCAACACTCTATCTTAACAACTACAGGGTGATAATTAAAACTTATGACAACCCCTCGTATATAGACCAATGTAACAGACAGGATAGGCAAGAAATGGCTTGGATTAGAACACAATCAACGTACTTTAGAGAGCTAAGAGGAAGCAGAACAGGAATATGTGAATTATGTGGAGAAAGAGAAAGTTAGACAGAGTGCATGGAGACAGAAAGTGTGGGAGAAGAAATGGGAAATGATGTAAAGTGAGATGATAGCCATAAGAATGTTTACAGGGAAAAGTGAAAGAAGTAGAAATATGGAGTATTTGTTTTCAAAAGTGAATGAGGAAAGTAAAAATAGGAATAGACCAAATGACATGAGGGGAAGACATAAGAAATTAGTAGATAGAGTCGACATGAAAAATTCAATGCCATGCCTGTGATTTGAACCACGGATCTCCCGGTCTCTGTCCAGTCACTCTTACCCTTTGAGCTACCATGGCCAATGTGCCGTCCAGTTGACTCATATATTTCCCCGGTAGACCACTAGGGGCTCTCGTACCCAAGATACACCGTTTGTGGCGACTTACTATTGTAAGTACTTGAGTCCCAGGTGACTGGATGGAAACCAGCAGATCCATGGTTCAAATCCTGGCCATGGTATTGAATTTCCCATGTTGACTCTTAGCCTATATATGGCTAGTGTGGAGAAATGATTATTTTCCTTTATTTATACTGGTCGCCAATCTAGAAAGTGATTGACATTTTGTATGGAGAGAGAGGCGATGTTGGCGTTTATTGCTGCCACGTGGAGAGCGCGATAGCACTACGCGTGCGAGGGTGATTCAGTTTAGACTGCAATGGGTATTTTATTATTATTGTTATTATTAATTATTTTTAATGTTGTACACAAAGACAATAGTGCAGTCGTGGATCTACATGCAAACGCTAAAGCATGCATAAATGTAAAGATCATCGTAACAAAAGAGGCATACCTGTGACATTTTGATGCTTATTGAATTGGGAAAATGCCGCTTACATAACTTTTCCCGGGAGTTTCTAATTTATACCCCAATGTCTAACTTTCTTCTTTAAAATACTTTTCTTTCCCAGTCTTAACCTTAATGCCCTTACTGATACCTACAGCTCGTGAAGTCCTATCAAGCACTTAGAGAATGGAGTACTAGACTCCCCTTTCAATTTCTCCTCTTCGAAGTATTCTCTCACCTTTACCAAATACAGTTTTATTTGGTTCCAGAGCATGTTCAGGTTTTCGCTTGTCACTATACTTAGACATAATTAAACATTCATTAAACACAATTGCAAACGATCACAACACGTGCTCAGATACACGACTTAGGCACACGTAAACCAAGGCAAATTGCCACAAATAAAATGCAAAGTGACTTGCCATTACAGGATCTCTTAACTGTGAGAGCATTCTGTTTATGCAGCATTATCAGAAGAGAAATAAAAACTTAGGTATTGTATTTACTGCAGCATTTGCGTAATTCGCTCGCCCGCATCATGCTAAGCACGTGTTAGAATATCGGCAACCAAGGTTTAGCGTCTAACGTTGTCATGGAAACGTCTTGACTCTAATTGGTCATTTTAATCGTTACTATGACAACCGTTTTGACGTACTGATCACCTCCCATTTATTTAGGCCATTATTCCATGTGGTTACTGTCAATCACATTCTAGTTTGGCGAGCAGTATAGGTTATGACTGAGATATTATGTTCTTATGAGTAAGGACTGTGATACAATGAAGCACAAATGAATATAATTTTGAGTTGAACTATACTTGATGCTCCATATGTTGCTAGTATTTACCTAGAATGTATTTCATTAGGACCTTCCTAACATCCTCAGCTAAAAGCAGTCGACATTCAGAAGGTGTGGGTTCCATTCCTATGGCCAACCTACCTGAGTGATGGGTTTTTTGGGGGGTTTCCCCAGTTGCCAGGCAAATGCTGGGTAGGATAATTACTTCCCCCGAATTTCCGGTCTCTCCATTTCATCTCCATTATCATTTCACATCATCTCTGATCTGGTGGTCTCTTTCAGGGTGGAAGTTTTGGCTGTGCATGGCAGGATGATATGCTCTTGGTGGAACTTCCTACTCTGGTGGGACAGTCTCCGAACCTGGTCTGGTGGGGCTGTTTGTGAGCCACAATTGTTCTGGCCTGCTGCAGAGTTTCCAACTGGTAAAAACTAGGGACAGTAGGGCACTGTCACAGCTTCATGGGACAGCCGCCCTCTGTCTCCTCTCACCTTATCCTTTTTCCTGGGGGTTCCCCACTTGGGGGCATAGGTACAATAGACCATTCCAAAGTGTAAGGATTATGATACAATGAAGCACAAATTAATATAATTTTGAGTCGAACTAATACTCAATGCTCCACTTATTGCTAGTACTTACCTAGAACATGTTTCGTTAGGATCTTCCTAACATCATCAGCTGTTGTCGAATAATGGATGTTGGTTTGGTGAACTCATTGGAGGTGATAGGTGTGTCTCTGTCGGTATCTTGATGAACTTGAAGTTTGGGTTTTCTTCAAAGGTAGTATCAAAATTAAACAATTTTCTTTCATATTTCTATATGAAGATTTTTTCCCATGTGGTTAATGCAGCTGGACCTTGGACACTTTTTAATAAGTGGATTTCTTGATGTGTGTTTGGAGGAATTTAGTAACAGTGACGTCAAAATTAATATTAAAATTATTTGTGGTTGGTTTATTGACACTCGTCACTTACTTTTTCATATTTTTTTTTTTCAACACATAGCACATATGAAAAAGTAAGTGACGAGTGTCAATAAACCAACCACAAATAATTTTTATATTAAGTGGATTTCTCTTTCTATATCATGGTTCTCCTTCCAAAAATGGTACACTACCAGAGATATATCTATTTCTTTGTTCCAGATTTTCCTAAAATGCTCTTTAAGCCTAATATTCAAGTTCCTTTTTGTTTTTCCAATGTAAAAGTTGTCACAGCCTTTGCAGTTTATCTGGTACACACCTGATTTTTTGTCTGTGGGTATCTCCTTTGTATTATGTGATTTCAAAAGGTGTTGTACACTAAATTTGTTCTGTGCGGCAAAAGTAATATTGTGCTCTTTGAAGACTTTTTGGAAAAGGTGTGTAGCTCTGGGATGATATGAAATTGCTGATTGGGGAAAGAGTAGTTACGTGTTTGCATCTTTGTTGTCTTTTGAATTTATCAATTTTTTTTTTTTTGACCAATTCGGCAGTCAGATACCCCTGTCATCTCCAAGGAGTTCACCAAACCAAAGACCATTAGTCGACAACAGCTGATGATTTTAGGAAGATCCTAACGAAACACGTTCTAGGTAAATACTAGCAATAAGTGGAGCATTGAGTACAATAGACCATGTTTGGTCCTCCATGCCGAATCCCCTCTGTAGCATACTCCAGTCCAGTCCATGGTGTGTACAATAACATAAGTTTACTAGTTGGTTAAAGAAGAGATGTAAATTGAACATCTTGAGTTTTATGAGTTTGTTTTCTTAGGGAAAGGTATCTAATGTCTCTGTATTTAATAAACAATGCTCATTAATATAAAAATTATTTGTGGTTGGTTTATTGACACTCGTCACTTACTTTTTCATATATTTATGAGAGACTAGTTTCAAAGGCCCTGGCCTCCATTTTCAATCTCTTCCCAACTGAAAATGGAGGCCAGGGCCTTTGAAACTAGTCTCTCATAAATATATGAAAAAGTAAGTGACGAGTGTCAATAAACCAACCACAAATAATTTTTATATTAATTTTGACGTCACTGTTACTAAATTCCTCCAAACACACATCAAATGCTCATTAATTTTGAACAAAATTTAAGAATATTGTGAAATTGTAATTAAATCTAAGAAAACTACTGTAAGTGTCTTTTGATAATACAGAATATACTAGTTGGTTTACAGGAAATCCAGCAGATATTGTCTGTCCACCGCAAGAAGGCAAGCGGGGAATGAAGAGGGAGAGAAGCTTGAACTGTTTATCTATTATGTATTTCAAATGGGAAGGTGTTTGTCCTTGAGCGCTACTAGGTGAGCAACCAATCGGAGTACTGCAGTGTTGTCGTATTGCACTCCCCCTATGTGATGTGTGACAAGCGCCAAACTAATCAATCTCAAATAAATACTATTCGAGCTAAGATTTTGCCAAAACTGATCCATGTGGAAGGAGAGAGGAATGTATCTAACATAACTGTAAAAACTCCATACTTTTAGCTCAAATAGTTTTCCTAATACAAATAAATAAAGTAGATACCATTATAGTATAACAATGCATTGCGACGTAAGCGTTGTAATGAATATCATTATTGGTTGGCATGTATGCGTGAACTGAAACGTAAACATTTGACATGACGTGATAAAAGAAATATGTACTTTGAATAAGCCAAGGTGTTTGTTAAATTCGATGAGAGGAAACGATACACTTCTTGCTAGTCTGGCAAAATGTGTCTGGTCACATTATATCTTTGTTTATGAATGATTCGTAATCTCTACTTATTCTAGAGAGTTCAAAGCAGTATTATTCAGTTACTCTTCCATGAAAAAGTGTATCATCTGGATCAATGAGATGCGATCCACCTCACCCTCCTTACTACTGCCAGAACAATGCAATTGAGTAAATGTGGGCTCAAATTATGTTGCAAACGGGAATAATATTTTCAACTGACTGATGCTGAACGACTTATTCACAAAGAAATTAACAATGAAGACATCAAAACTGGGAAAACTGCATGAGACCAGATAAACTACAAGAAGACGACTTTTGGAAAGAAATAGCATGTAACGAGATTTTGGAGCCTATCATCATAAATTTTCAGTACTCAGATGATGAAGACAATGAAAGTTGATGAATTATCTCTTAACGTAACATTCTCAGCTATATGGATGTACCGCTGGTATTTTCGTTGGATTAGAAAAACAAGTAATTCATAAACTATAATTTATTTTAAACTATATATTTAAACCATTTCCATAATATACGAATATCCATGTGTCAATTGTTATTTCAACAAATGCATTATTATAAAACTTTGGAAAATTCATTTTGCATTAGCGCCATGAACACTCAGAAGTGTGCGAGAGAGAGGAAAATATAAAAAAGTGGGGGTAATGAGGTAGCAACGGTGAAGACTCTAACACAGGCGAGAACTCTTCCCATTTGAAACACATAATACTCTGTTAGTGGATCTGTCTACTACAAAATGAGTGTATGAGAATATATAGTAGTCACCCATGCTGCCAGATCTAATGCTCGTTTCAATGATAGGTATTCATGGGTGAGCTATATGACAACACTGCATATTTTACATGAACCTAGCATTCAGAAGACGAGCATAAACACAGCAAAAGTGATTACATTCACATTCCTCTGCCTTGCCTTCTTGTCGTGGGCAGACAGACTCATGTTTTCCTTCAAGCCAGGGACCTGAATGTCCTGCAAGTTAAATATTTAATGCTGAGAACACCACAGGAAAATTAAATGTTTGTTTATTGTATCATAATATTTTTATAAATTTGCGTACTTGAAGTACATTAAAAATAGTTTATACTTATTGTCTCACCATTGAAATCATACCTGTACAAACATAAAATATTTTGAAGTTTCAGGAGATTATTGGAAACTGCATTTATCTGCCATATTTGAGCAATAAATATTCAATAACAAATAAGTGTGCCATAAATTAAATTTTGTACCTTCTCTTTAGCCTACTAATTCACAAATATATGCACAATATGTTGGAAGAGTATATAACTATTTCACATTATCTATTTACATATCATGATGATGGCCGTCCATAGCAGCCAATCAGGTCAATGTGATAGCAATAAGTCTGACTAAGGGATTTGGAATAAGAATAAAGGTTTTTATGTGTTTTTGACAATTCTGTGCTAAGCTGTATAAATCCTCATAAAGACATCCGTTTGTATATTAAAGTTATATCATTACTTAAGAATTTATATTGCCATTGTTAACAGTATTATGTTTATTTTATAAGTGTTAAATGTTGCTGTTAAACAAATATTTTTAATGTAATGTACATCATGTTGATGAACAATTATAGATATTATCAATGACAGATATTGTTTTATTTTATACATAAGTGTTGTTTATGATCATTAAACACTTCCCTCCTGGATAAATAAGAGATTCCTTGTACAGTTTTTGAAAACAACTGTTCTCCCATCTGCTGGAAATATTATGCATAGATTAACATTATATGAAAAAACACCCCATTATATGGGTATAAAAATATACAATAAATTACCTCAACGACTCAAAGAAATAAAAACTCTGAAACTATTTAATAAAAGTGTAAAAGATCTGTTATTACATAAGACATATTACTCCATACAGGAATTCATGGATGACACAATATCATAACTACTTGTAATTGATATTATTTGTTATTTATTATTATTTAATATTATTATTTATTATTATTACTTGTAATTGATAATTTATGTACATATACATTAGAATTAGTTTTCCTTTTTCTTTCTTTTAAATTTCTTTTATGTATAACTTGACGACTCACCAGTTTACCAGCTAGGCTGACAATGTAAACGTTATGTGACAATAAAGATTCTATTCTATTCTATTCTATGAACCAGTTACCACGAGAAACATAGTCTAGCGTAGCTACAAAATAAGAATGAACATGGGTTGAGTCAATACTGTCTTGGTGTTGCCAGTTCCACGGCAAGCAGACGACAGAGATGTCTCAACCTACCAAGTATCATACAGATGCTGACTGAGAAGTTCACTTAATACAAGGTACGTCCAGAAAGTAAGTTCTGTTTGGTTATAAAATTAAATTGTGTACAGATACAGAAAAATTATTTATTGCACAAAATTCTACAACTCTTAATCTACTTTTCCACATAACTGCCGAAATTTTGCAGGCATTTGTCATAGCGAGGCACAAGTTTTTGTATACCTTCTTCATAGAAGTTTGCCGCCTGTGTCTTCAACCAGTTGGAAACATTTTCTTTCAACTGTTCGTCATTGTTGAAGTGTTGACCGCCAAGGAACGATTTGAGATGCAAAAACAGATGAAAGTCGCTAGGAGCGAGGTCAGGGCTGTACTGGAGGTGGTCACACACGTCCCAGCCAAATCCCTGTAGGATGTGTGTTTGGAGGAATTAATATAAAAATTATTTGTGGTTGGTTTATTGACATCCCTGTAGGATGTTTTTCATCGCATTTGCAGCGTGTGGTCCTGCGTTTTCGTGAAGAAACACAACACCTTTTGACAGCCGATAAATTTCAATTGGTTTCACTTTCCTAGGATTCATAAAACGAATCACAGATCTGATTTCAAAAGCGGCAGGATTTTCAATCAACACAGACATTGTAAACAAGCACAACAAAGCGTACGTGGCTGACAGCGATCTCACAATGGCACATGTTTCTTCTCCTTGATACAGAGAGTCTACTGTGCATGTGCGGAACTGCGATTGCAGCGCTGCAGCGGAGATAAATTGAATCAGAACTTACTTTATAGACGCCCCTTGTATTTCAGCATGTGTGAGAACATATACAATGATTATCACATAATCTGAACCTTAAAACCTTGAACTGGAGAACAGTTCGCTTACATAGCAATCGTTCATATGCAGACAAAACAAAATGATTCAAATTAGATGTGTTATACAAAATAAGGTGTTTGCTACAGTGAAACAAAATAGTGACATTTCAATGATTTGTGAATATAGTTTCTATTTTAATGATGTCATATTTGTATACTGTCTGTAATAGACTTTAAACCAATTTTTGTTTCATGAAAATACTTAATAAATACGGAAGATATGAATGTGTATTTATGAAGCATTTTACACCATGAATCTCATGTACTAATGTTATGTATTGTGTGCAGAAATTTTAGTCTTGCAGCAACAATATCGCTTCTTTCAAGCAGAAATTTGTGACCATCATTTGTTCTCCTATATTTGAACCCAAGAGATTTCAGAATATTATACATAGAAGGTACAGAATTCGTATATTCTATTTTTCCCCTCATTAGGTTGGTCAGTCTTTTGGCAGTTGAATATTCACTCTTGTCATATAAATTATAAATTGTTCAACGCAAAACACTTTTGAAAATTGTCTAAGTTGGTAGCATCTGTTTCAGCTGTTTCCCTGAAGATCTAAATATGTAAACTTCTTCTAATTTGGTAAACTGTTTTTTTTCTTTAACAATGTTCGTCACAGAATGAGTACTCATGTGACAAGCTTGTAACATTAATACTCGACTCTGAGCGAAATTTGTACTTTATAAAGTGTATTTAATTGACAACTGTTTAAAAAAGGAATACACATTAACAAGAATATTTATGTAAAATCTTATGAGTTGTTTCTCAGTTACTACTAGACGCACCAGCACTAGGCTTGCTAAGCGGTATATTTACTAACTTTGTAAAGCACGTGTACACTCTTAAAAGATCACCACTTTACTGAATGCAGGGTACAAAATGCAACTGCGGCATAGCAAGTGTGTGCTTTTCTTCACTGACAGTTAATAATTCTTTTGTTTCTAGTCAGGCGCCGTATCTTTCCATATCTCCGAAACCAGATGTGTTACAAACATGGGCTTTTGACAGTAATCCTCAGAAAAAATAGCTCTGTAAAATGGAAAAAACAAAATAATTCTTTAATTGGTATCTTTAAAGCGGGCAAAGAAATTAGCCACATGCTTCGGCAAAGTGAGCCAGTATACGTGGTTAACTGTACAACGTTGTACGCACCGCATTGGCTAGACACGCCTAGTCCCACGTTATGTTCATTCCTATTTTGTAGCTACCTTAGTTGAAATCACATAACATAAGGAAGAGGCATAAGTATGTGTAACAAGTGTATCCATTTCTAATAAATACTATTTGTGCTAAGACAAAATATTCAAATTTTGTAAAACGTGATCCACAAGGAAAGCAGAGAGTAATATTTCTAACACAACTGTAAAAACTCATAGTTTTCATAATACAAATAAATATATTACTAATATATTATAGTGACTTATTGTGACATAAGCATTCTAATGACCAGAGCTAGGAAGTTGTATTGATTTCCTTGAGCAGTGTAAGAGCGGTCAGGCATGACTATACCACGCAGTGCTACTAGCAAGGACAAGGTTCATCGTAGAATGCAACTCATTACTACAAAACAGAGAGCTAGGAAGTTGTACTGATTTCCTTGAGCAGTGTAAGAGCGGCCAGGCATGGCTATACCATGCAGCGCTACTAGCAAGGACAAGGTTCATCGGAGAATGCAACTCATTACTACAAAACAGAGAGCTAGGAAGTTGTACTGATTTCCTTGAGCAGTGTAAGAGCGGCCAGGCATGGCTATACCATGCAGCGCTACTAGCAAGGACAAGGTTCATCGGAGAATGCAACTCATTACTACAAAACACAGAGCTAGGAAGTTGTACTGATTTCCTTGAGCAGTGTAAGAGCGGCCAGGCATGGCTATACCATGCAGCGCTACTAGCAAGGACAAGGTTCATCGGAGAATGCAACTCATTACTACAAAACAGAGAGCTAGGAAGTTGTACTGATTTCCTTGAGCAGTATAAGAGCGGCCAGGCATGACTATACCATGCAGCGCTACTAGCAAGGACAAGGTTCATCGGAGAATGCAACTCATTACTACAAAACAGAGAGCTAGGAAGTTGTACTGATTTCCTTGAGCAGTGTAAGAGCGGCCAGGCATGGCTACACCATGCAGCGCTACTAGCAAGGACAAGGTTCATCGGAGAATGCAACTCATTACTACAAAACAGAGAGCTAGGAAGTTGTACTGATTTCCTTGAGCAATGTAAGAGCAGCCAGGCATGGCTATACCACACAGCGCTACTAGCAAG
The DNA here is from genome assembly GCA_030765055.1 of Mantis religiosa. Classification (NCBI taxonomy): domain Eukaryota; kingdom Metazoa; phylum Arthropoda; class Insecta; order Mantodea; family Mantidae; genus Mantis; species Mantis religiosa. The sequence goes on along the minus strand of CM060951.1, from coordinate 222,049,028 downwards.
GACAAGGTTCATCGGAGAATGCAACTCATTACTACAAAACACAGAGCTAGGAAGTTGTACTGATTTCCTTGAGCAGTGTAAGAGTAGCCAAGTGTGACTATACAACGCAGCGCTACTAGCAAGGACAAGGTTCATCGTAGAATGCAACTCATTACTACAAAACAGAGAGCTAGGAAGTTGTACTGATTTCCTTGAGCAATGTAAGAGCGGCCAGGCATGGCTATACAACGCAGCGCTACTAGCAAGGACAAGGTTCATCGTAGAATACAACTCATTACTACAAAACAGAGAGCTAGAAAGTTGTACTGATTTCCTTGAGCAATGTAAGAGCAGCCAGGCATGACTATACCACGCAGCACTACTAGCAAGGACAAGGTTCATCGGAGAATACAACTCATTACTACAAAACAGAGAGCTAGGAAGTTGTAACGATTTCCTTGAGCAGTGTAAGAGTGGCCAGGCATGGCTAAACCATGCAGTGCTACTAGCAAGGACAAGGTTCATCGTTGAATACAACTCATTAGTACAAAACACAGAGCTAGGAAGTTGTACCGATTTCCTTGGGCAGTGTAAGAGTGGCCAGGCATGACTATACAATGCAGCGCTAGTAGCAAGGACAAAGTTCATCGGAGAACGCAACTCATCACTACAAATCAGAGACCTAGGAAGTTCGTACTGATTTCCTTGAGCAGTGTAAGAGTGGCCAGGCATGGCTATACCACGAAGCGCTACTAGCAAGGACAAGGTTCAACGGAGAATGCAACTCATTACTACAAAACAGAGAGCTAGGAAGTTCGTACCGATTTCCTTGAGCAGTGTAAGAGCGTCCAGCCATGGCTATAGCATGCAGTGCTACTAGTAAGGACAAGGTTCATCGGAGAATGCAACTCATTACTACAAAACAGAGAGCTAGGAAGTTTGTACCGATTTCCTTGAGCAGTGTAAGAGCGTCCTGGCATGGCTATAGCATGCAGTGCTACTAGCAAGGGCAAGGTTCATCGGAGAATGCTACTCATTACTACAAAACAGATGTAACTGCATGACACAGAGCTAGGAAGTCCGTACCGATTTCCTTGAGCAGTGTAAGAGCGGCCTGGTATGGCTATACCACGCAGTGTTACTAGCAAGGGCAAGGTTCATCAGAGAATGCAACTCATTACTACAAAACAGAGAGGGCTGCTCACCAATTAATGGCCTGGGCCAAATACTGGTGATCAGCCCAACAATTGTAATAGCTTAGTACACAAATAAATATTACAAAATATTACAAAACAGAGAGCTAGGAAGTTTGTACTGATTTCCTTGAGCAGTGTAAGAGCGGCGAGGAATGGTTATACCACGCAGTGCTACTAGCAAGGACAAGGTTCATCGGAGAATGCAACTCATTACTACAAAACAGAGAGCTAGGAAGTTGTACTGATTTCCTTGAGCAGTATAAGAGCAGCTAGGCATGGCTATACCACGCAGTGCTACTAGCAAGGACAAGGTTCATCGGAGAATGCAACTCATTACTACAAAACAGAGAGCTAGGAAGTTGTACTGATTTCCTTGAGCAGTATAAGAGCAGCTAGGCATGGCTATAGCATGCAGTGCTACTGGTAAAGACAAGGTTCATCGGAGAATGCAACTCATTACTACAAAACAGAGAGCTAGGAAGTTCGTACCTATTTCCTTGAGCAGTGTAGGAGCGTCCAGGCATGTCTATAGCATGCAGTGCTACTAGCAAGGGCAAGGTTCATCGGAGAATGCTACTCATTACTACAAAACAGATGTAACTGCATGACATAGAGCTAGGAAGTTCGTACCGATTTCCTTGAGCAGTGTAAGAGCGGCCAGGCATGACTATACCACGCAGTGATACTAGCAAGGACAAGGTTCATCATAGAATGCAACTCATTACTGCAAAACAGGTGTAACTGCATGACACAGAGCTAGGAAGTTCGTACCGATTTCCTTGAGCAGTGTAAGAGCAGCCAGGCATGGCTATACAACGCAGCGCTTCTATCAAGGACAAGGTTCATCGGAGAATGCAACTCATTACTACAAAACAGAGAGCTAGGAAGTTCGTACCAATTTCCTTGAGCAGTGTAAGAGCGTCCAGGCATGGCTATAGCATGCAGTGCTACTAGTAAGGACAAGGTTCATCGGAGAATGCAACTCATTACTACAAAACAGAGAGCTAGGAAGTTCGTACCGATTTCCTTGAGCAGTGTAAGAGCGTCCAGGCATGGCTATAGCATGCAGTGCAACTAGCAAGGGCAAGGTTCATCGGAAAATGCTACTCATTACTACAAAACAGATGTAACTGCATGACACAGAGCTAGGAAGTTCGTACCGATTTCCTTGAGCAGTGTAAGAGCGGCCAGGCATGACTATACCACGCAGTGATACTAGCAAGGACAAGGTTCATCATAGAATGCAACTCATTACTGCAAAACAGGTGTAACTGCATGACACAGAGCTAGTAAGTTTGTACCGATGTCCTTGAGCAGTATAAGAGCGGCCTGGCATGGATATACCACGCAGTGTTACTAGCAAGGGCAAGGTTCATCAGAGAATGCAACTCATTACTACAAAACAGAGAGCTAGGAAGTTCGTACCGATTTCCTTGAGCAGTGTAAGAGCGTCCAGGCATGGCTATAGCATGCAGTGCTACTAGCAAGGGCAAGGTTCATCGGAGAATGCTACTCATTACTACAAAACAGATATAACTGCATGACACAGAGCTAGGAAGTTCGTACCGATTTCCTTGAGCAGTGTAAGAGCGGCCAGGCATGACTATACCACGCAGTGATACTAGCAAGGACAAGGTTCATCATAGAATGCAACTCATTACTGCAAAACAGGTGTAACTGCATGACACAGAGCTAGGAAGTTTGTACCGATGTCCTTGAGCAGTGTAAGAGCGGCCTGGCATGGCTATACCACGCAGTGTTACTAGCAAGGGCAAGGTTCATCAGAGAATGCAACTCATTACTACAAAACAGAGAGGGCTGCTCACCAATTAATGGCCTGGGCCAAATACTGGTGATCAGCCCAACAATTGTAATAGCTTAGTACACAAATAAATATTACAAAATATTACAAAACAGAGAGCTAGGAAGTTTGTACTGATTTCCTTGAGTAGTGTAAGAGCGGCGAGGCATGGTTATACCACGGAGCACTATTAGCAAGGACAAGGTTCATCGGAGAATGCAACTCATTACTACAAAACAGAGAGCTAGGAAGTTGTACTGATTTCCTTGAGCAGTATAAGAGCAGCTAGGCATGGCTATACCACGCAGTGCTACTAGCAAGGACAAGGTTCATCGGAGAATGCAACTCATTACTACAAAACAGAGAGCTAGGAAGTTCGTACTGATTTCCTTGAGCAGTGTAAGAGTGGCCAGGCATGGCTATAACACGCAGCGCTACTAGCAAGGACAAGGTTCATCAGAGAATGCAACTCATTACTACAAAACAGAGAGCTAGGAAGTTGTACTGATTTCCTTGAGCAGTATAAGAGCAGCTAGGCATGGCTATACCACGCAGTGCTACTAGCAAGGACAAGGTTCATCGGAGAATGCAACTCATTACTACAAAACAGAGAGCTAGGAAGTTCGTACTGATTTCCTTGAGCAGTGTAAGAGTGGCCAGGCATGGCTATAACACGCAGCGCTACTAGCAAGGACAAGGTTCATCAGAGAATGCAACTCATTACTACAAAACAGAGAGCTAGGAAGTTCGTACCGATTTCCTTGAGCAGTGTAAGAGCGGCCAGGCATGGCTATACCACGCAGCGCTACTAGCAAGGACAAGGTTCATCGACGAATGCAACTCATTACTACAAAACAGGTGTAACTGCATGACACAGAGCTAGGAAGATGTACCAATTTTCTTGAGCAGTGTAAGAGCGGCCAGGTATGGCTATACAATGCAGTGCTACTAGCAAGGACAAGGTTCATCGGCGAATGCAACTATTACTACAAAACAGAGAGCTAGCAAGTTTGTACCGATTTCCTTGAGCAGTGTAAGAGCGGCCAGGCATGGCTATACAACACAGCGCTACTAGCAAGAACAAGGTTCATCGGCGAATGCAACTCATTACTACAAAACAGAGAGCTAGCAAGTTTGTACCGATTTCCTTGAGCAGTGTAAGAGCGGCCAGGCATGGCTATACAACGCAGCACTACTAGCAAGAACAAGGTTCATCGGCGAATATAACTCATTACTGCAAAACAGATGTAACTGCATGACACAGAGCTAGCAAGTTTGTACCGATTTCCTTGAGCAGTATAAGAGCGGTCAGGCATGGCTATACCACGCAGTGCTACTAGCAAGGGCAAGGTCATCATAGAATGTAAGTCATTACTGCAAAACAGATGTAACTGCTTGACACAGAGCACGTTGGTAGGAAGGAAGTCATTCAAATATCATCTTTGTTGTGTTTCAAAGTTGAGCAACTAAATTTGCTGTACAACCATTGTATGTTTTCTAGAAGTGTACTTATTCATGTCCTTATTTACTTCATTCTTTACATTTACATTTCAGTGGGATACTTCAGCAAACATAGAAGCCAGATCGAGAAACTAAATTAGCTGAAATCATTAACGAATTTGCAACACATTATCAATCAACTAAATCTTGTTTTATGGGACATAGAATGCATTTTTCATTTGAAAGGCTTCAGAGGTACATTATTGTTTATAGTAATATGACTGCAGGTGAGTAAATATGTAGTAAAATTCCTACTTTGGCATTTTGTCTAGTAAGAGTCTTCAGATATTTAAGAAATTAATTTTATTATTTAAATATTATTTTACATTTGATCAGGAAATGTTACAACCCGCTTTATAATTACTTGGGTGTTGCCACAATTTGCCTATTTAAATAATGAGATCAGCCAAAGACAAACCCTTATGTACTATATAAGTATTTCTATGTTGTACATAATGATCTAAAAAGATGTGCATTTACGAATGTCTCATAAGTCATTTCTTTTTCCCTTGGCAACCAGTTTCAATGACTCTCCGCTGTGCATTTATCTATGACTTGTTTGGATACCGGGAGAAGGTCGGTTGCAGCCTGCATAGGGAACAGCGAGCGGTACAAACTTCCTAACTCTGCTAATGACTATCATTATTGGCTGATATGTATATTTGTAATTACTCAGAACTGAAATGTAAAGCATTAAGATGGTGTGTTAAAAGAATTTCTTTGATCAAGCCAAGGTGCTTGTTAAGTACGAGAGAGGACAACTGTTAGGCTGTAGAATGCTGTATCTGCAGAACATGAGCCATTACATGATATGTTTATGATTCCTCCATAATTGGGGATTAAGATAGATGTATATATAAGGGCACTCAACTGTATGCTCATTTTGGTTTTAAAGTGACTGACGTTGAGTGAGTTATTCACAAAGAAATTGACAAGGTAATAACATAAGACTGGGAAACTATGTGAGACTTGCAGAAAAACTAGAAGTTAGCAACTTTTGGAAAGAAATAGCACATGAGATTTGGACCCTATCATCATAAATTTGCAAGACTGAGATGATGAAGACGTTGACAACAATGAATTGCCTCTTGACGTAAGTAACATTGACAGTCACACTAAAGAGCTACTGATAGTTCCATTGGATTAAACAAACATGTAATTCATAAACTATAATTATAATTATAGCATTTAAAACATATTCATAATATGTGAATATGCTTGTTCCATTCTGATTTTAACAACTAGATTATTATGAAAATTTGGAAAATTCAATTTCAGTTAAATACGTAAAATATGAAGCTATTAACAGTGAAGCAAAAAAAAAATATACAAATATAATAATTTGTAACTTAAAACTTGACATTTTTGTTGTTTCCGGCTGAAGATGTGGAAGAATTTTCCATGAAATCGCGATCCTGGACAATTTATAAGAAAAGTGTCATCATTTCTTATAAGATAAGTAAAGTTTTAAGTTACAAATTGTTATATTTGTACATATCAATTTGAGTTGCCTTAAGTATAGTGCCAAGGAGACCTTCATGCTCTAGGATAATGTGAGAGAGAGGGAAATATGAAAAGAGTGAGGGTAACAAGTGGCAATGCTGTGCATGTATATCATCTCATTTGCTGTATACCACAACTCTTAACATAACAGAGGCTCTCTTCATGTAATGTACACTGGTCACCTTGTGGCTGCCCTCAGTTTGTATCATCCTGCAATAGAGAGCACTGCGTGTAACGTTTTATTTCTGATAAACCTTTGACTTTTGACAGAAAATAACCGGTTACTTACCCTACATTTTGGCAATCAGTCGGGTTATTGTCTTAGTAAGTACAAAGTCGTCATCCTGAAGATTTTCCACAATGTCATAGTGATCCACTCCTGGTATCTCCTTGAACTCCACAACTTGACAACTTCTCACAAGCTTCTAAACCAAAAAGTATATAATTGCATTAATTTCTTCAAAGAAATGAAAATTATAGGAGTGAAGTTTGGTTCAAAATAACTGAGAACAGAAACTAGAACAAAAATAACAAAATTTGAAATATGTGAGGGCTGTAAATACAGTAGGAGTAACATATATAGAGTGGGATGGTTAAGGAGGTTTGCATTTAGGAGTCCTGAGTTCAATGCCCATGATCAATATGCCTAACCTATGGTTGACCACTAGGGGCTCTTGTATTTGAGATACACCATTTGTGGTGACTTACTATCATAAGTACTTGAGTCCCAGGTCATATATGGCTAGTGTGAAGAAAAGATTAATTTCGATCAATTAACTAAAATAATAAGAGTTAAATGTTGAAGCCTGGGACTCAAGTACTTATGACAGTAAGTTGCCACAAATGGTGTATCCCGAATGCGCAAGCATAATGTCATGACGGTAAGTTGGCCATGGCAGCTCAAAGCGTTAGAGCGACTGGAAGGAAACCAGGAGAATCTGTGGTTCAAATCCCGGTCGTGGCATTGAATTTTTCATGTTGATTCTATTTATCAAAGCCTTAACCTGAAGCTGATATTGCATACATGGACATATTAGGTAAACATGGCCATCTGTAATTCAACTTAAGTTAATAACCAAGCAGGCCATATAGATGATGCAACAAATGCTTAGGTTTATTGAAATCCCAAATTGTGACATAGGACCAATCAGAATTAAGTATTACAGTAACTTAGCAACCAAAACAGAAAAAAGAACCAATGAATTAACTTTAAAGAGAGTCGATTAAAGACACTAGACAACACTTACTTTTAAATTTTTCCGGAACATGTTTCAGAGGCTTTGCCTCTATCATCGGCCGGCTATCATCGGCTATCTGAAACATGTTCCGGAAAAATTTAAAAGTAAGTGTTGTCTAGTGTCTTTAATCGACTCTCTTTAAAGTTAATTTATCATAACAACACTGTTTTCAACACTTCCAAGAAAGGAAGAACCAATGATTTTATTATTTAAATTTTTTCTTCTGGTTTGAACTCTCGAAGAGGTTAGACATGTTTTCGGTAAAAGACTTCTTGAAACTATTAGAAGTTATTGGAGTTCATCATTTATGAACGTTTAGTAAACGTTTAAAATATACATTGAAGACGCGATGCTACGATAAATAATTTATGTAAAAAAAAAACGTTGCATCATTTATAAATAAAAGGAGAAAATTAATATATAGTAAAGGGCTATATACATCAGTGGAAAAAGTCGCATGTAAAGAAGAAAATGATGTCGAGAAATATAATTCCAAGTAAAGTAAAACGGTATTAATTATATAAAAATTATTTGTGGTTGGTTTATTGACACTCGTCACTTACTTTTTCATATATTTATGAGAGACTAGTTTCAAAGGCCCTGGCCTCCATTTTCAATCTCTTCCCAACTGGCATTTGTTGTTATCTGCTCTCTCTGGTGGTGGAACTATGAACTTTTTTGTCAAATTATCTGCTGGCGGGATTTCAAAGTTCATTACGCGATCCTTATTTTTCCAGATGAATATGTTCTCCCATGTTGTCAATCTATTTTGGTTTATCACTCCTTTTAATAATTTTGGATTTGGATCAATGTCATGGTTTTCATTCCAAAAATGAAATGCTACTGCTGACTTGTCTTCTTGACAAGTCAGCAGTAGCATTTCATTTTTGGAGAAGACAAGTCAGCAGTAGCATTTCATTTTTGAAGAAGACAAGTCAGCAGTAGCATTTCATTTTTGGAATGAAAACCATGACATTGATCCAAATCCAAAATTATTAAAAGGAGTGATAAACCAAAATAGATTGACAACATGGGAGAACATATTCATCTGGAAAAATAAGGATCGCGTAATGAACTTTGAAATCCCGCCAGCAGATAATTTGACAAAAAAGTTCATAGTTCCACCACCAGAGAGAGCAGATAACAACAGATGCCAGTTGGAAAGAGATTGAAAATGGAGGCCAGGGCCTTTGAAACTAGTCTCTCATAAATATATGAAAAAGTAAGTGACGAGTGTCAATAAACCAACCACAAATAATTTTTATATTAATTTTGACGTCACTGTTACTAAATTCCTCCAAACACACATCAGGTATTAATTATTTTATTCCATAGTTGCCCAAAAGTGAAATCCCTTTTGTATCAATACCACGCCTGAGAAGTTTCACATATCATCGCTCACCGCAGCTGCCGGAGAGAGGATTTATAGAAATCTTCGAGAACTTCATCTTCACGGCTTTTAGACGAAAGGTTCATCACTTCTACATCAAGGTAAGGTTTGGCTTCTATATGCATTGCCAAAATGAGGAAGCGCGAAACTTTTGCATGTGTGGGGCGTAGACCTCACGAAGGGACGAATCCAACTTCAGATATGTCACCGCATTGTGTGATATAAATCCAACCCACAAGGAGGGGAACCGCTCCAAACCTATATATGGCTAGTGTGAAGAAATGATTAATTTTCATCAATTAACTAGAACATGTACCATTTAGCAGTGTCTTGATGTGATTGCAACAAACCAACACTTGTAATGACTTCTGAAAGCTTGGTGGATAACTAGTACGCTAAAAACATTTTGCATACTATACGACGCACTCAGTATGCTATTGTGTTATGATAATTTTGTTTTCTTAGCACAATAGCGCTATCATCATGATGGAAACATCACTCATTTGTTAACTCCCAACCTTTCCACCTACATTAAAGATAATTGTTCAGTGATATATACATTAACTTCATAAATATAACATTTTCCTTTTGAACTGATAGAGCTATAGCTGGGATTTGAACCACAGATCTCCCGGTTTCCCTCCGGTTGCTCTTAACTATTGAGCTACCATAGCCAACATGCCATCATGACATTAAATTGTCCAACTGACTCGTATGTTTCTTGGTAAACCACTAGGGGCTCTCATATACAATGAGATGTGCACCTTTTGTGGCCACTTACTAACTCTGTAAGTAGTAGTAGTAGTAGTAGTAGTAGTTTTATTCATCCGTTAAGTCAATACAAAGACATTGGATACGTCAATACAAATATTTAGAACAATACAAATAATATAAGTATAAAAATAAAAAATAAGTTGCATCAAGTGTAATTAATAAGATCTAAGCATGAACTCATAAATATATATATAGTTGCATGGCTCTACAACTACACAGCATTTAAAATGCATCACAAATATATACAATTATATGGCCACCTACAGTGTATCTAGAAATTCACTTATATCATAATATGAATCACATAAATTACATAATTACATAAATCCCAGGCCTTATAGTTACCACTATTAGATTATTTATTGGAAAGAATGATTACATTTCTATTTTACTTCAATTTTTTTTTTTTCAATTTCAATTTCAATTTATTCATCCCCTATATTTCATACAGAGGATACCTCATTTTACATTATAAAAACATAAAAATACACTCAAAAGTCTACTGTATGCACTGCTTAGAAACTAAAATGTACATTGTTTATTTTCCATTTTTTGTTTTGTACCTCTCCACACTATAAAAAGCTTGTTCTGACAAATACCTTTTATATTCTTGATATTACACAGTTTAGCATTCTTTATTTTACCTGGCAATCTATTATACATGTCTTTTCCGATACTTTCTAATGATCTACTTTACTACATCTCAAACAGATCATCCTGTATATCTATACAACAAATATTCACTAACTAATGCACATCAAAAATTGATATGAATTGTGTTTTCATGGGCATCTCTAACAATTGTTGTTAATTTTATGTTTTCAAAGAAAACTTAAAGGTTTTCTAAGCTCATACCTAAATGCCCACCCTCCCCATACATTAATGTTTTACTAACCTCTGCAAACTGTTGTGATTGTTTCCGAAATTCCGGAGAGTCATATTCTCCAACAGCAACAAGAATGTGCAAGTTGCTGTGAAGCGGATCAGGAAGCAACAGAGGACTGATAATCTTTGCATCATCACTGAAACAAAAACACACCTCACATGTCACATTAGTTTGTTTATCCATTCTTCTACCTAATCTCACTCACTTTCTCTACAATGTATAGTAGGTGTTGCATTCAACCCAAACATTTGTTACTGAGATTTAATATTGGTAATAAAATTTGTTCCTGAATCTAGGGGAAAAAAAACATTTTTTGAAAACAATCTGTGTACAATATGAACATGATAAGAAGAGCGATCGGGTTCCAAGGCCTCATTCGGTAAGTTTCGTTTAACTCTGTAAACATAAATGACAACTTTGAAATTTGAAATGCGCTATACACTGACATCTAGTAGCTAATACACTAAGCTTTATCATATCCGCCATATTTCGTTTTGATCAATTTCGAGGTTAATTAGCTAACCAGTTTACAACAATCGTATGTTAGAATTAGAATTTTAGTTCGTCCTTGGCAACATATACATGTTATGAGACACGTAAAAATGTATAAATACAGTATATACATAAAGTCCAATTGATTACATACAATATACACAGTAAGCAGCTTTTCTATGGTTTCATGTGGTATTTGCATAGACTAATTTACTACAAGAAATGTCATAATATAAATATTACAGGTTTGTGAATGTACTATGCTCCCAGTGCTCATTTACATGGTTATAGTTCTAAAATTTCATTAACCATATAAAAACAGTGTGCGTGCAAAAATTTCTTAACCTTATTCTTAAAGTGTTTTAATGATGCAACTTGTTTAAATGAATTTGGAAGTTTATTATATAACATTATCACTTCGTAGTTAAAACTTCCTTCATAAAGGCTTGTTTGATGCGCCCGAATTGACAGTTTATCTTTGTTACGAGTGTGGTCGTAATGTACATCAGCATTTACTTGAAAATGATTCATATTTGTATGAACAAAGGTATGTTGTGGATGTTATGGCTCTCGAAAGGGGACACATTATTTTTTGTCTACCTCCGTATAACTGTGATCTGAATGTAATTGAGCTGGCGTGGGAAAAAATAAGGAATGTTCTCAGAGGATGCAATGTGTTGTTGTTGTTGTTGTTGTTGTTGTTGTTGTTATTTTCAAATGCTAGGCTTTGGCAATGAAGCCATTAGCTCTCTTGCTCTCCAATATTTCTGTGTAGTGGGTCCGGCAGGTGGGACTTCACAGGTTAGAAGATGTTCTTCTGTCATTTTCTCTTCTTTGTTATCAAATGCTAGGCTTTGGCAATGAAACCATTAGCTCTCTTACTCTCCAATATTTCTGTGTAGTGGGTCCGGCAGGTAGGACTTCACAGGTTAGAAGATGTTCTTCAGTCATTTCCTCTTCTTTGTTGCACAGAGGACAATTTGGACTTGTATAAATTCCTATTTTGTGTAGATGTTTGGCCAAATAATCATGTTCCATAAGTAATCTAAAATTTGCTACTGTAGCTTTATGTGGGATTTCTAGAATAATTTCTGGATTTTTAATTAAAATGTTCCATTTTTTTATCTTTGGCTTTTTTAGATATTGATTGGTTTTGTTTGTTTTTATATTTGCTTTTGATTAATCTTTTTATGGATGTAAAGGGTAAGTTTTTACTTTTGTTCTGAATTAAATTTGCACCTTTTTGGGCAAGAAAATCAGCTGATTCATTCCCAGCAATTCCACAATGTGCAGGTATCCACTGTAATATAATTCTTTTCTGTAGTTTTTGAAGTTGTTGGATCATTTTGTGACATTCTTTAATTTGGATTGACCTCATTTTATATGAACTTATTGCACATAATGCTGCTTTAGAATCAGAAAGAATGACAGCATTTTTGAATTTATCTATTCTGTATAGAAGGTGTTGGAGTGACATATGAATAGCCGTTACTTCTGTGTGGTATCCTGCTGGTTGATAGAATGAGAACAATGCACACTTAATTCCTGCTCCTGAGTTGTCCAAGTTAGATCCATCTATGTAGATATGTAACCATTCTTCAGGTGGGTATCTATTGTTCACAGTTTCTAATGCTAGTGCTTTTAGTACAGGTTTGGAAGTTTCAGATTTTGTAACTATTTGTTCTAAATCTAATTGAATATTAATTGGTTCAAAAGTCAGTGGGTTTTCTTTGATTAAAATGTTTTCTTTAGAATTAGAAAGATTCAGATCTGTTTATAATTCCATAAATTTGTGTAGGAAACTTGTTTGTGTTTTCATCTTCATTGGTTGTAGTAATCTTTTCTCCCATTTTGTTGTTTTTAACCGCAACATTTTTTCATGTTGTATTAGTGCCTGCTCCTCTAAAGTTAGATGTAGTGGATAGTTCCGAGTTAAGGCTTGCAGTGCCGTGATTGGAGAGGATGCAATGCTACTTGTAATATCTTCGCTTATCTTACACGCTATTTTGCTGAACTGTGATTTTCAAGGTTGACCACACTGCAGAAACAAAAGAGTTTTAGCTCTCGCTTCTTCCCCTCTGCCTGCACCACACTGTAAATCCAGCACACAACTTATCTTGCGCGTGCTATATGGGTTTCTGTGAAGTATATAAGTTAAGCATCTTCCAAGGATAAAATAAGAAAATTTTTTAGAAAAAAAAGAAAAATTGCTTGCAACCTCCATCCAAAGGAAACAGTCCTCTTTGTTTGTAAGATCGATCTCCATTAGAAAGAAGTATTAACACCAATTTCTTAAGATAAGTGGAGCCTTAGTGGCAAATATTTACATTTGTGTAATATTTTATTGTTTTCCCATCATTCTCTGGATAACCCAGGCTGGCCCTGGTTACAGTTAATCCGTGTAAACAAGCAATTAATTTCTTTAATGAATTTCAACAAATGTAACTTAAGATGCTGTTTGTCAGACCTTATTGCTTCATTATCACTTATGAATTTATTCATCAAACACTATCATTCTAAACACTAAGCAATTAAGTGTATCCAAACACTGCAGACAATTGCATCAATTGATCTTGATTGTTAATACAAGATATGATTATACAGGGTGAGTCACCTAAAACTTGCACCGTAAATATTTCTGAAATGGTATGTGCTATTGATATGCGGTTTTCACGGAATTGAACTATAGGCAGGGGCTCGCATTTTCAAATGATACACAGATTTTTATAATTTTTAGAAAGTGTATTTATGTACAAAAGTTACATTTTTTTAAATGGAACAATGCGTATTTACATTAAGAAAATAAAAGTAGAATAAATTAGAATGTCAATGGTGTTTTTTGCACGATTCTAATGTAAGTAGCTTACGAGAAATCGTCATTTGAAAATTGAACGCACCGGCAGTTGTTTGTTCCATTCAATTGCTTAGTTGCTAGGCTAGGATGTTGTTATGTTTGTTTACAATGTGTTTTGTCTACACTGGCAGTTATTTTGTGATTGTTGAAGCAGTAGGACGTGCTTGGAAGATGGTATTTACCAATGCAGAAAAAGCAGATATGCTCATAGTTTATGGTGAATGTAGAAAGAATGCAGTTCTTTCTTGTACAGTGTACTTGGAAACATATCCGAATAGACGTCAACCATCTCGTCAATTATTTGTGAACCTCTTCAACCAATTACGTGAAAGTGGTAGTATAACGTCTAGAAAACGCACCAGAAACAAACGAGCAACTGGAGAGCAAGGAGAAATTAATGTTCTAGCTGCTGTTGCAGTAGATCCCCACATTAGTTCTCGTGCAATCGCATGAGGAAGCGGCATCAGTCAAAGAAGTGTAATGCGCATCCTCCATCGTCATAAGTTCCATCCGTATCACATCTCTCTCCATCAAGTGCTGCATGGCAATGATTTTGAGAATCGTGTGAACTTTTGTACATGGGCATTGAGACATGATACTCCAAATTTGTCATGTATCTTGTTCACTGATGAAGCAACATTTACTAATCATGGCCAAGTAAATCTAAAAAATATGCACTATTGGTCTGTTGACAATCCTCGTTGGCTGCGTCAGGTAGAACGTCAGCATCCATGGAGTGTGAACGTGTGGTGTGGAATAGTGAACCATCACATCATTGGCCCTTTTTTCATAGAAGGAACACTGAATTCACAGAAGTATCTCAACCTCCTAACAGACGATCTTCCACAGATGTTAGAAGACGTTCCCCTTCAGACTAGGAGGAATCTGTGGTATCAACATGATGGCTGTCCGGCCCATAGTGCACGAATTACTACAGCTTATCTTCAAGGATTGTTTCAAAATCGGTGGATTGGACGAAGGGGACCTGTACCTTGGCCGGCCCGTTCACCAGATTTGACTCCTTTAGATTTTTTTCTGTGGGGGAAGCTGAAAGACACTGTCTACAAGGACATACCAACTACACCAGAAGATATGAAACGGCGTATTACTGCTGCCTGCACTGAAATTTCCACTGAAATGCTAGAACGTGTACAGCAATCTTTACATACTAGACTGGAAGCTTGTATTGAAGCTGGTGGTGCTCATTTTGAACACAGGCTTTGAGGGTACAGTTTTGTTTACTTGTCAGAATCCTCATTTTTCTTCATTCACTTGTTTTTCTTTAGTTTGTCCTAGCCACTGTCCCGTTTTGTACAAATGACGATTTCTCGTAAACTACTTACATTAGAATCGTGCAAAAAACACCATTGACATTCTAATTTATTCTACTTATATTTTCTTAATGTCAATACGCATTGTTCCATTTAAAAAAATGTAACTTTTGTACATAAATACACTTTCTAAAAATTATAAAAATCTGTGTATCATTTGAAAATGCGAGCCCCTGCCTATAGTTCAATTCCGTGAAAACCGCATATCAATAGCACATACCATTTCAGAAATATTTACGGTGCAAGTTTTAGGTGACTCACCCTGTATAAATGAATCTTTGGTTGAAATGATTGTACCTCAAAATTTGCTTTTGTAAAGTTTCAAAGCGCCTGTACTCAGGTACTGCTATTATTCACCAAAGTAATGCATGGCAAAACTTAATGGATATACGCTTCCATTGTCAACAATGTTCAGTGTTCTACATGCCTATTCGGTATTGCCAATGTGGCATGCTAACCCTTCTCTTTCACAATGGAACAGCACACATATGGCTGCTACTGCAGTATTGCCTGTATTAGGACAGAGAAGTCTTACCTCCTGAGCTTCAGTGCATCATTGACGTATGTGAAGACCAGTGGAGTAAGGTCGTAAATTCCACTGATGAGCAGAAAGCCTTTGACCAACTTGTGCAAGTTCTCTGGGAGTGAAGTCAGCCAACCAGAGAACAGTAACATGATGACAAGATGTGCTCCAGCGGAGTGACCACACAACCACACTCCCCTGTAACAAGAGCACTACCATTGTGACACAGCCAGGAGTTCCTTTACCTGCTGCTGCTTTTGTTTTGTCCGTCCATCCACACACTGCAAACAGTTGTACCTGATTACACAGAAAATGAAGCTAGCTACAGTGGAGTAATAAATATTGTACAAATAAAAATATTTGCTACTTAACGTCCACTTATCTTAAGAAGTTGATGTTAATACTTCTATCTTCTTTTTAAAAAATCGATTTCATGGACATTTGCCCACATCTTCAGTCAACACACTTCATCGTCAAGGATACCATTACTAACATCTGAAGACGAAACAAACCTAAAAACAGAATCAATTGCCGGTATGTCAAAATTCATTACGTGACTTTTATTTTTTTAAATAAATATTTTTTCCCACACTATTAAATCCATGGGAACATTTAATTGTTTTAACAATTTAACTTCGGGATTTATTTCATAGTTAAATGACCAAAAATGATCTGCTACGGCCGATTTATCAATTTCTTTATATTTAATGTTACGAAAATGTTCTTTCTTTCTGGTTTCATCTTTCTAATATAAACCTGATCATAATCTAGACAATTAAATTGATAAATACACGATTTTTTTTTTATTATTAGGAATTTTATCTTTTTTAGAAAATTGTAATAAATTTTTAATACTATATTTATTTTGAGGAACCAACTGCTTTAAAATATTTTGAACATGTTTATTAACCCAAGGATGGTAAGTAAATTAAGTAAGTAAGCACAGTTGCTCTTAACCTTTGAGGTACCATGGCCAACATGCCGTTGATGGCAACTGGATGGAAACCAGGAGATCCGTGGTCCAAATCCTGGCCATGGCATTGAATTTTTCATGTTGACTCTATCAAAAACCTTAGCCTATATACGGCTAGTGTGAAGAAATGATTAATTTCCATCAATTAACTAACATAATAAGAGATAAATGCTGAAGCCTGGAACTTAAGTACTTACAATAGTAAGTCGCCACAAATGGTGTATCTCAGATGTGAGAGCCCCTAGTGGTTTACAGGGGAAATATACGAGTCAACTGGAGAATTTAATGTCAGGACAGCACATTGGCCATGGTAGCTCAAAGGTTAAGAGAGACTGGATGGAAACCAGGAGATCCGTGGTTCAAATCCCGGCCATGGCATTGAATTTTTCATGTTGACTCTATCTATCTAATAAAAGCAATCTTACCTTGTCCCAAGATTGGAGGATATCTCCAGGATTTTCCTTACTGCAGTTTTAATCTCTTCTATAATTTCTGACACTGTTACTGCAAATATAAAACAAGAGACTTTATTACTCACAATGATTGTACATGTTAGATAATCAAGAAATGTTCTCTTTTTGACTGTACACTGTCCATACCTGAAGGGGCAAGGTCATAGCCAACGACTGCCACTCTTGTTCCTGCTCGATACTGCGGCTGCACACAGTAAGCTGATATACTTTTACTGAGTTCCTGCCAATAACCTCCATGAACGTATACCAACACTGGTGCATCTGAATTAATCATCAACAACTTTATCCAGTTTGATAAATTTCACAAAAATAAACAAGTTTTAAAGCTCAAATAACAGTAAGAATTTTGCAACATTAAAGAACCGAACTTAAAATAGGAAACATAAAAGTGTATGCCTCGATAATATAAAAATGTAAGTGATGAAGTATCAATAAACTGACTACAAATAGTTTTTCCGTTAACATAAAAGTGATTTCTATTTATGTACACAATGCATTGAGCTAGGTCACCTTAATTTGTATAATTTTATATATATTAGTCCTTGATGAATGTTTACCAAACATCTTCTTTAAATCATGCAATGCATCCCTGTAAACATCTGATAATTGATTTGCAAGAATTCCTAAATCAATTTCATAGTTACCCAAGGGGGGAAGTACAAGAAAATGTTCAAAAAATCTAATTTTTTTTGTTGTTTTGTAAAATAGTATATAGTGTTAGCTATCAAACACCCAAATATTATGACTGTATACGGTCTGTATGTACCTTTAAAAAATTAAATGCCCTAGTGTTGGATAGTAGCAACACATAGTCTTCCATCAGCTGTCTTGGAATCTATAAAGCCCACCTGCCAATTCTTAGCACACCCAGACTTGCTAAAAATGTCTCTATGGAGAGACACAAAACCCAAATGAAAGCCTCAACAGTTTTATATGGAAAAGGTGTCCCAAAACATCACTTGTGTCTTCCATAGTGTTGAAAATTGCTACATGTGATGCTGCAATAGTGTTTAATGATGGGAATGTTGGCAGAAATAAAGTTATGCATCAGTTAGGGTATCAACCTAGTGTGTTTATGTAAACAATTTTGCAGAGTGTCAACAACATTCGCATCGCTGGTGCAGAAAGAGCTATGAAATTAATGCAGAAAGAAGCAAGGCAGAAGAGGAATTTAAAAAGAAAGGCTGAATGAGGATACAGACTATCGATATGGGAGCTCTGACTTAAAATTAAAAGGCAAACTGAATAATACTTATTGTATTTTTAATTGCCTTTCCCCGTAACTTGCATTTTCTACAACTTCAACCCATTTTCCCCTCAAACTACTTCATCTACAGTGATGCAATTTAGCACACAGCTTTCTGATGCCACAATGAACATTTTGTTGGTTCTAGAATTTAAGATTAAGCTCCAGATGGAATGTGATGATACAAAATATATGAAATTATTTTAATTTTTAAAGGATGCATATGATTAACATTTTTTTAAAATTCTCTACAGCTTCAATAAGAAATCTAAATCCAACAAATTCATTTCTAGTGTGTTTTAAAATAACATACAACATTTCAGAAAGATAGCATATTTGAATTTTGAAAAAAAAAAAATGGCCTTAAGTTTGTAAATATCTCTGCATATAGAAAAAATATGTAGCATTAGTTTCAAACAATGGAAAAATATTAAAAAGAATTGTGCATATTAACTGTATTATATCTAACTTGAAAACTTTGGATGTTATGTAAGACCCTGAATATTTGTATGCACCCCCTCTTAATATCTTTCTGAACATCCAGTCTTATAAAATTGCATTTATCATGATCTTAAAATATAACCATTCTAATACATCAATACCAGTTTTTTCCTTGATACCGTCATTTCTGCTTCTAGTTTCAATACAAAATATAACTTGGGAAAACTGTGTAATGTCAATGAAATTAATTAAGTACAGATATTTAATGAGACAAAATTTGAAATCTACATTAGACACTTAAAAGTAAAACACATTTTTGAAACCATCCACTTTTTTATAAGTTTTTGTTCAAAAATACTAGCATTTTCACTCTTTCAGGGTCAAGTCTATTTCTTTTTCTGTCACACTCCAGCCATCCAGTGCACTAGAAAGAGGAGGTAACATATCGTCTTTGAGATATGTAGTGATACATAGAGTCAACATGAAAAATTCAATGGCACAGCCGGGATTTGAACCACGGATCTCCTAGTTTCCTCCAGTCGCTCTTACCCATTGAGCTACCATGGCCAACTTGCTGTCAGGACATTAGATTCTCCATTTGACTCGTATATTTCCCCGGTAAACCACTAGGGGCTCTCGTATCCGAGATACACCGTTTGTGGCAACTTACTATCGTAAGTACTTGAGTCCCAGGCTTCATCATTTAACTCTTATTATTTTAGTTAATTGATGGAAATTAATCATTTCTTCACACTAGCCGTATATAGGCTAAGGTTTTTGATATATAGAATCAACATGAAAAATTCAGTGCCACAGCTGGGATTTGAACCACGTATCTACTGGTTTCTGTCCGGGAGCTCTAATCCAGTGAGCCACCATGGCCAACTTTTTCAATTCAATTCAGTTCAATTAAATTTATTCATCCCTTATATTTCATACAGAGGATACGTCATTTTATAAGAAAACATAAAAAATATACCTAAAAGTCTACTATATACATTACTTAGAAACTAAAACGTACATTGTTTATTTTCCATTTTTTGCTTTGTACTCTTCTACGCTATAAAAAGCTTGTTCTGACAAATACCTTTTTATATTCTTAATATTACATAGTTTAGTATTCTTTATTTTACCTGGCAATCTATTATACATGTCTTTTCCGCTACTTTCTAATGATCTGTTGTTTAGTGTTCCCCTTAGTGTGGTCCTAAAATAGTCAGCTTTATTCCTTACATTATATGAGTCTACATTACAGTTCTTTTTACATGTATTCCATTCTATTACATATTTAATGCTTTCATATATGTATATGCATGGAACAGTTAAAATATTATGCTTCTTAAATATCTGCCTACAGCTACATCTTCTCTCAACATTTTCAATTATTCGGATAGCTTTCTTTTGTAATCTGAAAATTTTTAACACCTCTTTTGCATTTATATTACCCCATAAAGATATTCCATATTTTATATGTGAATAGATAAATACATAATACACTTGTTTTAGGGTTTTATTATCCATAGTTTGTCTAACTTGTTTGATTACGTATATACCTTTATTTACCTTTTTTATTATATGTTCTATGTGTTGCTTCTACCCTAGGTGTTTATCACTTACTACCCCCAAAAATTCTGTTTGGCATGTTTCTGGAATACTTTCACCATCAACAGTAATTTTTATATTTGTTGAATGCTTCTTGAGATCGAACTTTATCCAGCATGTCTTATTTAAATTTATCATTAGGTCTAAGTTTAAGAAATACTGTTTTACTATTTTTAGGATTTCCTTTGCTTTATCTTCCACTTCTCTTTCTGTAGCTTCATGTATTATTATGGTTATATCATCTGCATATCCTATTACAGTACCAACATGCTTTTTTATCAACTCAGAAAGGTCATTTATATGAAGTAAAAATAAAAATGGTCCCAATTTTGAACCTTGTGGTATACCTGATGTTACATATCCCCAGTCTGACTTAATATTTTCAATTTCTCCCTTGTGTTCTTAAAATTTATTTCCACCCATTGCATTTGCTTTTTTAGATAAGATTCAACCCAATCTTGTGCAATTCCTCGTACCCCATATCTGTTCAGTTTTTCTATTAGTAGTTCTAAGTTAACGCAATCAAAAGCTTTACTTAGATCTATGAACACTGCAATAACTATTTCTCTTTTATTTAAGGCATTTATTATTGTGCTATTCACTTTATCTATCCCTTGTATTGTGGATTTGTGTTTTTGAAATCCATATTGTTCCTCCACTATAATGTTCAGTTTTTTAAAGTAAGATTGCTGTCATGACATTAGATTCTCCATTTGACTCGTATATTTCCCCGGTAGACCACTAGGGGCTCTCATATCTGAGATGCATGTTTGTGGCGAATTACTATCGTAACTACTTGAGTCCCAGGCTTCATCATTTAACTCTTTTTATTTTAGTTAATTGATGGAAATTATTCATTTCTTCACACTAGCCGTATATAGGCTAAGGTTTTTGATAGAGTCAACATGAAAAATTCAATGCCATGGCCAGGATTTGAACCACGGATCTCCTGGTTTCCATCCAGTTGCTCTAACCCATTGAGCTACCATGGCCAACGTGCCGTCATGACACTAAATCTTCCATTTGACTTGTATACTTCCCCGGAGGATTTAATGTCATGACGGCACGTTGGCCATGGTAGCTCAATTGGTTAGAGCGACTGGATGGAAATCAGGAGATCCGTGCTTCAAATCCTGGCCATGGCATTGAATTTTTCATGTCGACTCCATCTATCAGAAACCTTGGCCTATATACGGCTAGTGTGAGAAATGATTAATTTCCATCAATTAACTAAATATGTAGTGATTTCTTCTTAAAGTGTCATTCGATGTCAATACCATGCAATTATCATTTTGAGGACCCATTTCTAGCAAAAACCTTTCTGTGCTGACTTTTACCCCCTCATTTTAGTTATGACCCTCTGCCCATGGTTGGAAGCTACTACTATCCTCATTTCGTGCACATTAAAGTTGTTTCAATAAACACCATAGGAGGCCATTGAAAGGTTGTGCTATTTTATAGTAATTCTTTTCTTGTAATCACTTACCACCTTTAGGAGCTTCAAAACTATAAAGGTCAAATTTCTGGCGCTCTGTTGGTCCATATTGCACATCCAGTTTCACTGGAACTGCAGCTTTTGCTTCATTACTTGCTGAAACCATAATGACTTACAGTTGCAACAGAAATTTGGAAAAGGAAATCAATAAACAAACAATGAATAATTTAAAATTATCACCTTAAATTACCTAGGCTGATGTGCATATAGGAATTAAAAAAATCAAGCAAGGTAAAATAAGGGGACTTCAGCACAGCAGCCTTTTGCATCTGAGTCCCCTGAGGGGGCGAGCACCCTGGGGAGGGGGTAAGGTAAGAGGAGATAAAAGGCAGTTGATCCAGCAGCCTAAAATAACAAAGAGCAGAATAGATAACACAAAAGTGAATCAAAAAGATATTGACACATTGCTTCACTCACAGTTTTTTCACAGGACATGTTTCAAGAGCTCTCGCTATCATCAGCTGATACTCGATTAGTGTAAGTTGTAGTGGTTTCCTCTTTCTCCGTATTGTCAATAGATGGCGTGATGTACTTGTCAAAGATGTCCGGTGGTGGAGTTTCAAAATTCATGACTCTATGACGATTTTTGTTAATGAAGATTTTTTCCCATACAGAAAGGTCTATGGGGTGATTAACGTATTTTATTAGAGATGTTTCCAAATTGATGTCATGTCTAGTATTCAAAAAATGAAAAGCCACTGCTGATTTTTCTGTTTCGCCATTTTAATGTTTCTTATATGTTCTTTAGTTCAGATGTCAATATTTCTTTTTGTTTTTCCTATATAAATTTTAGGGCAAGTTTCACATTTGATCTCATAGATTCCTGGTTTTTCTTTGGTAGTGATTAAATTTTTGGGAGGGCCTTTTAACAAATTTCTGATATTAAATCTATATTGAGGTGTGTTGAGAAGATTTTTTGGAATTTATTATGGGCTGATGGATGGAAAGTGAATTTTTTAAATTTTTTTTTTCTCTTTTTCTGTAGGTTCTAGGGTGGTGGTTCCTTTTTTTTTTTTTTTTTCTTAGATCTATTGAGTCTGTTAACTGTTTTGTCCACTAAATTTGGGTTAAAACCGTTGGACATAGTTGCTTTTTTTATGTGTAGCTGTTCTTCTTGATAATCTTCTCTGTTTAGTGGAAAGTTGATCATCCGAAAGATTAAACTGTTGAAAATGGCATGTTGGTGTTGTTTTGGGTTGAAACTGTTGTTCTTAATATAATTATCTGTGTGTGTCGGTTTCCTGTAAATACCAAAAGTGAGTTTGTTGTTCACTTTTTTGATCTTGATGTCCAAAAAGGGGAGCACACCATCCTCTTCCGTTTCCAATGTAAATTTTATAGATGGATTTTGTATATTCAAAAGTCTACGACCATCTTGTATGAGTTTTTTAGGTACTAATGCAAAAATGTCGTCAACACAGCGATACCAAATTTTGAAATAACTTGGAAAAGTTTTTGTGATATGTGTTTCAAAAGCACTCAAAAATAAATCTGCCAAGAAGGGAGACAATGGGTCGCCCATAGCTAGGCCCGTTTTTTGTTTATAGATCTGTCCATTAAAGCTGAAAAAATTCTGATTGATACAAATTTCTGTAAGTTGTAAAAGTTCTTCTATTTCTTCAGAGGTTACTTGTATTGATTCCAGCCATTTTTTGAGAAGTGGAATAACCTCATTGGTAGGTATACTTGGATATAAAGAAATGACGTCAAAAGAAACTAAAGCATCTGTAGAGTTGACCTTTGTGTTCTTCGGGAGATTTAACAATTCAAATTAGTTTTTGATATGATGTGTGTTTGGAGGAATTTAGTGACAGTGATGTCAAAATTAATATAAAAATTATTTGTGGTTGGTTTATTGACACTCGTCACTTACTTTTTCATATATTTATGAGAGACTAGTTTCAAAGGCCCTGGCCTCCATTTTCAATCTCTTTCCAACTGGCATCTGTTGTTGTTGGAAAGAGATTGAAGAGATTGAAAATGGAGGCCAGGGCCTTTGAAACTAGTCTCTCATAAATATATGAAAAAGTAAGTGACGAGTGTCAATAAACCAACCACAAATAATTTTTATATTAGTTTTTGATACTTACATTTTCAAATTTTGTGAAGCATCTGAAGATTTGAACCAGCCATTTTGATAGTCAGTAAGTGGGTGCATCAATGTTATTAATTATTGGTCTGAAGATAATTTCAGAGTTAGACTTTTGAATATACAAAATCCATCTATAAAATTTACATTGGAAACAGAAAAGGATGGTGTGCTCCCCTTTTTGGACAACAAGATCAAAAAAATAAACAACAAACTCATTTTTGGTATTTACAGGAAACCGACAAACAGAGATAATTATTATAAAAATTATTTGTGGTTGGTTTATTGACACTCATCACTTACTTTTTCATATATTTATGAGAGACTAGTTTCAAAGGCCCTGGCCTCCATTTTCAATCTCTTTCCAACTGGCATCTGTTGTTGTCTGCTCTCTCTGGTGGTGGAACTATGAACTTTTTTGTCAAATTATCTACTGTTCATAGTTCATAGTTCGACCACCAGAGAGAGCAGACAACAACAGATGCCAGTTGGAAAGAGATTGAAAATGGAGGCCAGGGCCTTTGAAACTAGTCTCTCATAAATATATGAAAAAGTAAGTGACGAGTGTCAATAAACCAACCACAAATAATTTTTATATTAATTTTTACGTCACTGTTACTAAATTCCTCCAAACACACATCAGAGATAATTATATTACGAACAACAGTTTCAACCCAAAACAACACCAACATGCCATTTTCAATAGTTTAATCTTTCGGATGATCAACTTTCCACTAAACAGAGAAGATTATCAAGAAGAACACCTACACATAAAAAAAGTAGCTATGTCCAACACTTTCAACCCAAAT
Source organism: Mantis religiosa (assembly GCA_030765055.1). NCBI lineage: Eukaryota > Metazoa > Arthropoda > Insecta > Mantodea > Mantidae > Mantis > Mantis religiosa. The sequence goes on along the minus strand of CM060951.1, from coordinate 222,024,433 downwards.
TCAGTGGACAAAACAGTTAACAGACTCAACAAAGCTAAGAAAATAAAAGAAACCACCACCCTAGAACCTACAGGAGCAAAAGAGAAAAAAAGAATTTAAAAATTCGCTTTCCACCCATCAGCCCATAATAAATTCCAAACAATCTTCTCAACACACCTCAATATAGATTTAATATCAGAAATTTGTTAAAAGGCCCTCCCAAAAATTCAATTACTACCAAAGAAAAACCAGGAATCTATGAGATCAAATGTGAAACTTGCCCTAAAATTTATATAGGAAAAACAAAAAGAAATATTGACATCTGAACTAAAGAACATATAAGAAACATTAAAATGGCGAAACAGAAAAATCAGCAGTGGCTTTTCATTTTTTGAATACTAGACATGACATCAACTTGGAAACATCTTTAATAAAATACGTTAATCACCCCATAGACCTTTCTGTATGGGAAAAATTCATTTTTGTGCTAAGTTGTGCTTCACTGTCTCTATGTTTCTTTCAAGCTTATACTTTGAGCAGAATGGATGTAAAATTGACATAAATATGTAAAAATATTCAATTTGGAGTGATTCTGTTCTCACACATAATCCTTTATTTGTTTGATATTGCATTTGTAAACACTCCAGCTAATATTATTTGAAGCAAAAGGTTAGAAACAGTGATGTATATAACAATTGAACCAGCTCACTTCAAGAAACCACGGATCCAACCAGTTGGATAGTTGCTGATGATGGGGACGAGCCGGTCTCCGAAACAATTGTTCAAGTAAGGATATTTTAAGTGATGTTGTGTTTGAATACCAACTCATTACTTCAACTCCAGCTAATATTTACTTTTACATAATAAAGATAAATTAAATCTATTTTACACTTAAAGAACATTATTACAGTATGTTATAAATTTTTTTAAATTGTTGCAATTTTTCTTTCCTGGTATAAAATATTGCAGGTGGAGCCATCTCTGGACAGTAATTAGCAGCATCTAACAAAGTTTCTAAAACGTACTTTTTTTTTTTTTTACTTTATCTGTTATTTACTATTATAATAAACAGAGGAAGCTCTGTAAAAATTGTATACTAAAATTTACCCAGAAATACAGATTTTGAGGCTCACTGAATAAACAAACAAAATTATTTGTGTGTGTATGTGTGAGCCTGCACGTGTTCATGAATGCATGTTGCTGTATGTATGATCTCCCTTACCACTCTTACAAAACTTATCACCAAAACTGTCCTTCATATGGATTCTTTTATCCCCTCCAAAATGAATCTTAATGATTTTTATTAAAATACCATATTGTGACTTTGTGAGTTCGTAGAATTAAAAATCCATGTTGCAGAAATTCAAAATGTTCGTTATTTGCGTAGAAATACACTTTGTACACCAGCAGAATTATGTTGTTCTTGTTGTTGGTGTTGTTGTTGTTGTTGTCGAATCCTAGGCTTTGGCAATGAAGCCATTAGCTCTCTTGCTCCCCAATATTTCTGTGTAGTGGGTCCGGCAGGTAGGGCTTCACAGGTTAGAAGATGTTCTTCAGTCATTTCCTCTTCTTTGTTGTCAAACGCTAGGCTTTGGCAAGGAAGCCATTAGCTCTCTTGTTCTCCAATACTTCTGTGTAGTGGTTCCGGCAGGTAGGACTTCACAGGTTAGAAGATGTTCTTCAGTCATTTCCTCTTCTTTGTTGTCAAATGCTAGGCTTTGGCAATGAAGCCATTAGCTCTCTTGCTCTCCAATATTTCTGTGTAGTGGTTCCGGCAGGTAGGACTTCACAGGTTAGAAGATGTTCTTCAGTAATTTCCTCTTCTTTGTTGTCAAATGCTAGGCTTTGGCAATGAAGCCATTAGCTCTCTTGCTCTCCAATATTTCTGTGTAGTAGGTCCGGCAGGTAGGACTTCACAGGTTAGAAGATGTTCTTCAGTCATTTCCTCTTCTTTGTTGTCAAACGCTAGGCTTTGGCAATGAAGCCATTAGCTCTCTTGATCTCCAATATATCTGTGTAGTGGGTCCGGCAGGTAGGACTTCACAGGTTACAAGATGTTCTTCAGTCATTTCCTCTTCTTTGTTGTCAAATGCTAGGCTTTGGCAATGAAGCCATTAGCTCTCTTGCTCTCCAATATTTCTGTGTAGTGGGTCCGGCAGGCAGGGCTTCACAGGTTAGAAGATGTTCTTCAGTGATTTCCTCTTCTTTGTTGTCAAACGCTAGGCTTTGGCAATGAAGCCATTAGCTCTTTTGATCTCCAATATATCTGTGTAGTGGGTCCGGCAGGTAGGACTTCACAGGTTAGAAGATGTTCTTCAGTCATTTCCTCTTCTTTGTTGTCAAATGCTAGGCTTTGGCAATGAAGCCATTAGCTCTCTTACTCTCCAATATTTCTGTGTAGTGGATCCGGCAGGTAGGACTTGACAATTTAGAAGATGTTCTCCAGTCATTTCCTCTTCTTTGTTGTAAATTGCTAGACTTTGGCAATGAAGCCATTGGCTCTCTTGCTCTCCAATATTTCTGTGTAGTGGGTCCGACAGGTAGGGCTTCACAGGTTAGAAGATGTTCTTCAATTCACAAAAGGAAACAGCCTCTATGGAAGAAAAAGCAGTAGAATCAAGCATGGGCTTCACTGAAGTGAGAAACCATAGAAAATGGCCAGCCATAGCCGGTAAGATGCCACAGATTGAAATCTCAAATAAGTACGAAGTATTGAACCTACTGCAAGAGGAGGAGCATCAAATAAAATTACCTGAGGCTGGTTTACAAGAGAGGACAAAAGTTCATGATGTCTCCAAATTCCAATGGACGAACCCTAACCTCGCGGCGCAAAGGATGAAAAACCAAACAACAGAAAGTGATCAAAACACGGTGTTAGTGCTCGGTGATTCTATGACAAAACATGTGAGTGTGGAGGGTGCAAAAGTGATATCATTTAGAGGAATAAATGCTCAACAAATGTGTCGAATGGTAAGTGATGTCAAAATAGCTAGCAATCCTGAAAAAGTCAAAGTGGTAGTGCTTCACGTGGGAACAAATAACTTAAAAACATCACATAGTCCAGATGAAATTCTCGGTGAAGTCTACAATCTTATTCTCTCCACTAAAAAATGTTTTCCAAACGCTACTATTGCCGTAAACAGCGTAGTAAGAAGGTTTGATGTGCCAAGCAACTATATAAACAGTGTAAATAAAAACATAAGATGGGCCTGCCAAGCTCTAAAATCTGTGTTTGTGAATTTGGACAAGAAGCTGAATGAGTGGTGCATAGGAAGAGATGGTTTACACTTAAATAGAAAGGGGTCAAACAAATTGAGTGAAGCTATAAAAGATGTTGTAAATATAATATGTAAACAACCGGTAAACTGGTGAGGAAGTCAGATGGTGTAAAAACATCTTGTCAGGTCAGTAATTCAAAACATGATTCACCAAATAATGTAAAGAGTAAGCAATGTTCTCAGACCCATTGGTTAATGCATCTTAATATACAAGGAATAAAAACAAAATTTGAATCATTAGAAATATTTCTGGAAGAATTATATTTCACAAACATCTCAGTTATATGTTTAAATGAACATTGGTTAGGTAATTCAGAAATTAAATTACTAAACAAACTACAAGGTTATAATATAGCTGACTATTACATTAGGAAAACAGGACAGCGGGGAGGTTCATGCATTCTTGTTAAAAGTTGTTTGTGTAAAAATATAACGATAAAAATAAGAGAAGATCTAAAAGTATGTCAAGAAGACCATGTATTTGAAGTATCCGCAATTGAACTAATTGAGCTGAAGATCATTGCTGTCTCTATATATAGAGTGCCTTATTACAACACCTTTGAAATCTTTTTTAAAAAATTTGAAAATCTATTAATAAAACTACACAAAGAAAAGGGTAAACACATCATAATTGCAACTGATAGCAATATAGACATCCTAAACTCACATTGTTTATTAAAGAAGGGAATGGCAAACAAATTCTTAAATGTTATTGAAATGTGTGGGTTTAACCCTCAATGCAAAGAACCAACCAGAGTAACCACCACAACTAATACTTGTATTGACAATATAATAACTAATAGTTTATATGAAAGTGGAAATTGCAGAACAGTCGAAACTGGTTTCTCTGATCATAAAGCGTTATTTGTTACTTTTCCAAATGAATGCATAAAAAATGAAAAAAATGAAAAATATAAAACAATGCGAGTATTTAGTGATGAAAACATAACTAATTTTAAAAATCAGATCGCAGATATAAATTGGCACTTCGACATATCACAAACTGTTGATGATAATTACAATGCATTCTTAAATCAATTCTTTATTGTTTATAATCATTGTTTTCCTAAAAAAGTATCCAAACAAAAATATAAAAACTTCTCGCTAAACTGGTGTACCCCGGGTATCAAGGTTTCGAGTGCAAGGAAAAGATTATTGTATAGACTTACCAAAGAATCGAATAACTTACAGTTAAAACATTATTATTCGAGTTATAGTAACATTTATAAAAAAGTCATAAAGAGAGCCAAACAAATGGCCATTGAAAATTATATAAAACAAGCTCAAAACAAAAGTAAAGCCACATGGCAGTTAATTAAATGTGAATTAGGGCTAAGAAACAAGCAACAAAATAAACCACTAAGTAAAGCTATTTCAGTAGATATGGCTGAATCATTGAACAAATATTTTACGAATATTCCAAATGTAATTCGAAAAACACCCCCATGCATGCCTCATGCTCTTAAGAATGTGAAAAAGAGTACACCCAACACACAGGTTTTTGATCTTGGATATGTAACAACAAATGACGTAAAAAACATTATTGCAACTTTGAAATCAAAAAATTCTAGTGGATGGGATGATCTGCCACCTAGGCTTGTAAAAATAATTGGGAATAAAATAAGTGAGCCACTTGCAAAAATATTTAACCAATCTTTTCATTATGGCATTTTTCCAGAAAGAATGAAATATGCATTAATAACTCCTTTGCACAAAGGTGGTACATATGAACAAGAAAACTATCGCCCAATATCAGTCTTGACAAGTTTTTCAACAATATTAGAAAAATTAGTATATGTTAGACTAAAAGCTTTTTTGGAAAAAAAATAAAATATTAAATGATTGCCAACATGGTTTTAGAAAAAAATTATCAACAATTACAGCTGTAACCACATTAGTAAATGAAATAGCACTAAATTTAGATTTACAAAAAAATACTGCTGCAATAATGTGTGACATTTCGAAGGCTTTTGACTGCGTAAGTCATCAAATTCTTTTAAAAAAACTTGAATATTATAATATAAAAGATCAAAGCTTAAAGTGGTTTCATTCATACCTGTCCAATCGCAAACAAAGTGTAATTAGTAAATGTAGCACTGGAATTTATAAATCAAAATGGAGAGAAAATACCAGTGGTGTACCGCAAGGCTCTGTGCTGGGTCCTCTGCTTTATATACTTTACACTAACGATTTACCTCAAAGTATAAATGGGTATCCAATATTGTATGCAGATGACACATCAGTTATTTTACAAAATATAAGTCATAATAGTTTGCAAACTGATATAAGCAATGCATTAAATAACTTAGACAAATGGTTCACTGATAATGGTATGAGCTTAAATAAAACAAAAACTAGTATTATACAATTTAAAACTGCTGCTAATGCTAATCTGAAACAAGATAATGTAGACAATAATAATAGTTCTACAATAAAGGGTTATAGTAAGATATTAGGAATGCACATAGATGAATGCTTAAAATGGAATATCCATATTGAACATATAACCAAAAAATTGAATTCGGCCTGCTATAACATGTTATGCCTGACAAATATGATGAATATAGAAACAAAAAAAAATTGTATATTACAGCTATTTTCATTCGATCTTGGCCTATGGTGGGGAAATGCATCGGGATGGGAAACTGTTTTTAAAATTCAAAAAAAGGTAATACGTATAATGTTACATGCTAACTTTAAAGATTCATGCAAACCACTATTCAAAAAATTAAAAATTCTAACAATGCCCTCAGTATATATTTTAGAGTTATCCACCTATGTATATAAAAATTATGAGAAATTTATCCAAAAACAAAATCGTCATCATTACGGCACTCGGAAAGAGTCCAGCATAAAATACCCCATGCATAGATTAACATTATATGAAAAAACACCCCATTATATGGGTATAAAAATATACAATAAATTACCTCAACGACTCAAAGAAATAAAAACTCTGAAACTATTTAATAAAAGTGTAAAAGATCTGTTATTACATAAGACATATTACTCCATACAGGAATTCATGGATGACACAATATCATAACTACTTGTAATTGATAATTATTTATTTATTTATATATTATTTATTATTATTTAATATTACTATTCATTATTATTACTTGTAATTGATAATTTATGTACATATACATTAGAATTAGTTTTTCTTTTTCTTTCTTTTAAATTTCTTTTATGTATAACTTGACGACTCACCAGTTTACCAGCTAGGCTGACAATGTAAACGTTATGTGACAATAAAGATTCTATTCTATTCTATTCAGTCATTTCCTCTTCTTTGTTGTCAAATGTAAGGCTTTGGCAATGAAGCCATTAGCTCTCTTGCTCTCCAATATTTCTGTGTAGTGGATCCAGCAGGTAGGACTTCACAGGTTAGAAGATGTTCTTCAGTCATTTCCTCTTCTTTGTTGTCAAATGCTAGGCTTTGGCAATGAAGCCATTAGCTCTCTTGCTCTCCAATATTTCTGTGTAATGGGTCCGGCAGGTAGGACTTGACAATTTAGAAGATGTTCTTCAGTCATTTCCTCTTCTTAGTTGTCAAATGCTAGGCTTTGGCAATGAAGCCATTAGCTCTCTTGCTCTCCAATATTTCTGTGTAGTGGGTCCGGCAGGTAGGACTTCACACGTTAGAAGATGTTCTTCAGTAATTTGCTTTTCTTTGTTGTCAAATGCTAGGCTTTGACAATGAAGCCATTAACTCTATTGCTCTCCAATATATCTGTGTAGTGGGTCCGGCAGGTAGGACTTCACAGGTTAGAAGATGTTCTTCAGTAATTTCCTCTTCTTTGTTGTCAAATGCTGGGCTTTGGCAATGAAGCCATTAACTCTATTGCTCTCCAATATATCTGTGTAGTGGGTCCGGCTGGTAGGACTTCACAGGTTAGAAGATGTTCTTCAGTCATTTCCTCTTCTTTGTTGTCAAATGCTAGGCTTTGGCAATGAAGCCATTAGCTCTCTTGCTCTCCAATATTTCTGTGTAGTGGGTCCGGCAGGTAGGACTTCACAGGTTAAAAGATGTTCTTCAGTCATTTCCTCTTCTTTGTTGTCAAATGCTAGGCTTTGGCAGTGAAGCCATTAGCTCTCTTGCTCTCCAATATTTCTATGTAGTGGATCCGGCAGGTAGGACTTCACAGGTTAGAAGATGTTCTTCAGTTATTTCCTCTTCTTTGTTGTCAAATGCTAGGCTTTGGCAATTAAGCCAATAGCTCTCTTGCTCTCCAATATTTCTGTGTAGTGGGTCCGGCAGGTAGGGCTTCACAGGTTAGAAGATGTTCTTCAGTCATTTCTTCTTCTTTGTTGTCAAATGCTAGACTTTGGGAATGAAGCCATTAGCTCTCTTGCTCTCCAATATTTCTGTGTAGTGGGTCCGGCAGGTAGGGCTTCACAAGTTAGAAGATCTTCAGTGATTTCCTCTTCTTTGTTGTCAAATGCTAGACTTTGGGAATGAAGCCATTAGCTCTCTTGCTCTCCAATATTTCTGTGTATTGGGTCTGGCAGGTAGGACTTCACAGGTTGGAAGATGTTCTTCACTCATTTCCTCTTCTTTGTTTTCAAATACTAGGCTTTGGCAATGAAGCCATTAGCTCTCTTGCTCTCCAATATTTCTGTGTAGTGAATGTAGCATATACAATTACCTACTTCCAAGGTCGTTGACTCACTTTCAAAACATGCCAGCTCTAATTAAAACTCTGGTTACAACTCTGTTTATGACTACTATTGGCGTGTCGTGATCTCTTATACATACTGTCATTGATAATTCTAGACTGTTCTAAAACAAACAAGAAACCGAATGTTCTCTGTCGATCAAGATATCACTCGAATTCTCCATTTATCTCACTTTATTTGTTTCAGCAGACCTTTATCTCCGTGCTATCTTTATCAGTTCCTTTGTGTGCACAAGCCGCGCTATCATGACAATGGGTTTGCGACAATATGTTTAATATAACATTAAACCAACACTTAAATATTGTGAAGAGATATTAATAACTGCAAATGTAGAAAAACTTAGTAATCTGCAAAGTCAAATTCTCTAACTGTCGAAAGAACCCCAGTACTTCTCTACAAATTTTAACAAATATTCCAAGACTTGATCTTGACATTGAAAAAGCAGCCATCATACAAAATGAAAAATTAATCGGACTACCTTATAATGACTGGGAAAAAAGAAAATCACAAATACACAAAGTTTTCTTACTACAGTAAAAGAAATCAAACAAAAATTGAAACTTCCTTACTTAAAATGTCAGAAGCTGTACCAATCCATTGACACCGGTTTGTCCTATATACAGTGTCCCACATTCACAGGGAATGCGGTACACTCCTGGAACTTGGAAATCCAGTTTGTCTTTCACTGTTCTCAGAGGTGGCTTGTGGATGGTCCTGATGTTGTATTTGGCGAGAATTCTGCTGATTCTGCCTGATAGATTGCCAGTAAACGGGATGTAGGCTGTAGCGGTAGGCTTATCTGACGCTTGCTGTATTACAGGTTTCTCTTTCCTAGCTTTGGTGATCGAGACTGCTGATTCTGCCGGATAGATTGCCAGTAAACGGGATGTAGGCTGTAGCGGTAGGCTTATCTGACGCTTGCTGTATTACAGGTTTCCCTTTCCTAGCTTTGGTGATCGAGGCTGCTGATTCTGCCGGATAGATTGCCGGTAAACGGGATGTAGGCTGTAGCGGTAGGCTTATCTGATGCTTGCTGTATTACAGGTTTCCCTTTCCTAGCTTTGGTGACCGAGACTGCTAATTCTGCCGGATAGATTGCCAGTAAACGGGATGTAGGCTGTAGTGGTAGACTTATCTGACGCTTGCTGTATTACAGGTTTCCCTTTCCTAGCTTTGGTGATCGAGGCTGCTGATTCTGCCGGATAGATTGCCGGTAAACAGGATGCAGGCTGTAGCGGTAGGCTTATCTGATGCTTCCTGTATTACAGGTTTCCCTTTCCTAGCTTTAGAGATCGAGGCTTCAATGTCATATTCGATCACACATACAACATCAGGACCATCCACAAGCCACCTCCGAAGATTAAACATCTGTTGAGGCCAGTGAAAGACAAACTGGACTTCCAAGTTCCGGGAGTGTACCGCATTCCCTGTGAATGTGGAACATCCTATATAGGACAACGGAAGGACGATCGCTGCTAGAATAATCAAACATGAACGGAGCATTCGTTTAATGCAACCTGAGAAGTCTGGGCTGGCAGAGCATTGTTTTGATAACGACCATAGAGCCAACTTTCGGAAGACGACCATCTTGGCAAAATGTAACAGTTACTGGGAGCAGAGAATTAAGGAGGCTTTGGCGATTTCCTCTGAAAGGAGCAGGTTTAATCGTGATGCTGGATTTTAGTTCGACTCCACATGGAAACCGGCCTTAAAAATGGAAATCCGTCTTATTAAGAAGCAAAGATCAATACAGCTTGATAATCAAGTTAAGTAGTTACGTTTCTTTGACATAATTTTCTATACTCACGCCATCTCCTGACCTGGCATTTAATTTACTGAAAACAGTCTTTTGTTCAGTAATGGGATTTTTGATAGTGTTTTGTCTTTGTTTATAGTTGTGTTATATCCAGTGTTTCATTTGTGGTTATAACATTTTATAAATATCCTGATGATGGGAGAGATGCACACTCCCGAAATGTCGATTTCTAATCATGTTTTCACTTGGCTGTCTGTCCGAGAAGAAAGTGAACGTATTCGTCATCGGGAAAGCTTCACGTCTTATTTTACCTCAAAAACATATTTTAAATATAAGTTAAAAGAGTATTTGATTAATAAATGTTGGTATAATTCAGATGATTTATAGCCAGTGTATTAAGTATATGACTTGTCCGATATCAACTGTTCAATGTACAAATTTTTTCTTTTGTATTTCTGTTTTTTTTTTCCCCTGACAATGCTATGAATTACTTTGTAATTTTTACAATGAATGAATGAAAGAGGTTTTACAATGTATTGGCCACAAGACTTTATGCATTCTAACTTATCATACTTCTATCAAGTGAACGAAATTTCAAAAAATAATCTACACCTTGCTTTTTAGTAACTTTCTTTAAACTTTAACCCAGACAGAACATGCTTATTCAGTTATTTGACATAGTGTAGTGAAAATGTTTTAATGTTAAATATTTAGGAAAAGACCAATTCCTTCACAGTAAGTTTGTTTGTGTGTGTGTGTGTGTGTGTGTGTGTGTGTGTGTGTGTGTGTGTGTGTGTGTGTGTGTGTGTGTGTGTGTGTGTGTGTGTGTGTGTAGTGTGTAGTGTGTAGTGTGCGGTGTGCGGTGTGCGGTGTGCGGTGTGCGGGGTGCGGGGTGCGGGGTGCGGGGTGCGGGTTGCGGGTTGCGGGGTGCGGGGTGCGGGGTGCGGGGTGCGGGGTGCGGTGTGCGGTGTGCAGTGTGTAGTGTGTGTGTGTGTGTGTGTGTGTGTGTGTGTGTGTGTGTGTGTGTGTGTGTGTGTGTGTGTGTGTGTAATTTACGTTTAGTCATATCGGACGATGAATGAAGTTGGTGAAATGATGCTCAAATGAGTCCAGTGTCCTTGGAGCATAGAGCTGCCTGACATTCGTCTTTAAGGATAAGTGAAAACTCCAGAAAAACCTTATCCAGGTAACTCACCTTGGCGGAGATTCGAACTCAGGACCTCTTGAACGTTAGGCAGATACGCTACCATCACGCTACCGAGGTGGGCACATTATTATTTGTATAACGTTACTTATGACTAGTAGTGGAGACCAACTACAAAATACGAGGGCCATGCCGAAAGTTTTTAGCAGCGCTAAGATAGAAAGTCTGACAACCATGACATTATTGTAGTTTGAAAGAACGATGTTTATTTACCTTGGAGCATGTGTGTGGCGGACCCCTCCCACCACAAGGCCATGCGTGGACAGCGAGTGAAGACACAGTTAGTGGTGAGTCAGACACAGTGTAAGATGGATCTGTCGCGCCGTGATTTCCGAGCATTGATTTATTATGACTACAAAAAGAAGTTAAATGCAGAAGAAGGCCACTCTTCACTAGTACGTGTTTTTGGTGAGTGTGCCCCATCTAGGGTCACTGTTGCAAATTGATTCCGTGAACTTTCAAGGGCCAGGGAGTCTCTTGAAGATGAACCTCGTCCTGGTCGCCCTGCAACGTCAATGACGCAAGAAAATGTTGATGCTTTGAGGAAAATGATCCAAGAGGATCCTCATCTCATATTTTGCGATGTTGAAGAAACCCTAAATATTGGGTCGACTGCAGCACAGACCATTGTTCGTGATTATTTAGGCCTAACCAAGAGATGTGCGCGTTGGGGGCCACATTCCCTGACAGAAGCCCAAAAGAACGCAAGAGTGGATTGGTGTAAATTTATGCTTTAAAAATTTGACCAAGGACGGTCCAAAGACACTTCCAAAATCGTCACAGGTGATGAAACATGGGTGTACCATTATGACCCCGAAAACCAAGAGGCAGTCATCAGTATGGTGCTTTCCAGATCAGGAACCACTCACGAAAACTCGGAGAGCTAGGAGCTCTGGAAAGGAGGTGGCCACTTTCTTCACCAAGATGGGTCATCTCACCTCTGTGATCTTGGACACACGCCGTACAGTCACTGCAGAGTGGTAAGTGACTGAATATCTGCCAAAAGTCTTTACAACATGGAGGTCAAAGCATCCCAAGATGAAGAGTGGACATCACGACATACCTCAGCACACACGGCTGCCAGAACCATGTACTTCCTGGAGAAGGAGAAAGTGCGAGACTTACCTAACCCACCCTATTCACCAGACCTGGCCCCATGTGACTTTTTCCTGTTCCCAAAGACAAAGGAAACATTACGTGGGTAGCTTTTTCATCCAATGGAGACGCTATTGCAACGTACAACAGTGTTCTAAGTGACATCTCTAAAGAAGCTTGGACTGAGACATTTTCTAAGTGGTTTCAAAGGATGGAAAAGCGTATCAGTTCTCGTGGAGATTATTTTGAAAAGTTATAATAGTTTGTGAATAAAATGTATTTCTGAATCTCTGCTAAAAACTTTCGGCATGACCCTCGAACAATGCTAAAAATCACGTTTTTGTTGCTATTAAGAGTTGTTACACTTATTGGTACAAATTTTTCAGCCATTTATATATATATATATATATATATATATATATCAAGCATTTCTTTTTTAGTCTAGCTGAGTAGCCCACATCTTTGTTCTGTTCACAAGAAATACTTAAGGTTTCCACTGCCATCTACAGTTGATATGCAGAAACTACTACCTTGTAAATGAAATGAAGACAGTGACAGGTGGAAGCGGATGCTCGGTTGCAATAAAAGCTTACTATATTACCGACGGAATCCTTAGTTGCAATAGGTGTCGGGGGAACGGTTCAAGAAGAGCGTCCTATGCGGCTTCAATCCCCACTACGGAGTTGAGAATCTAGTATTAATCTATGGCCAGAGAATGTAATTCGAGGAGCAGAAATCGGAGCTGTTTCTATTTCGAACGATAGATGGCAGTATTATACTGTAATTTTTAATTTTCAGAAAAATGAATTAAAAGGGAATACATGACATAAATAAATAACAGTATAGATTTAGTTATTTTAACTTTTATTTTGTAAAGGCAAACAAATCCTTGGCAAATTGAAAAATGATCGATTTATAAATTAGAGATGCAACTCTAAATTTCTTTTCAGCGTAAAGGCTTCGTATGACAGTTTAAGAAACGGGTAATGTTCAAATGTGTTATATATGTAAATAAAATCACAAAACACAAAAAAGCACATAAAATTCAAGCAAAAACTGGAGCACCTAAAAGAAAACGAACTAACTAAAACTGTTCTCTGTGTGCCCATAAAGGGACGCCGTATGGGCTTTATGTAAAGCCATGACGTCAAAACCAACAAAAATTGAAAAATGTAATATAATGCAAATGTAAAGCCTGTATGCCGGGTCCATTGTACCGGCACCAGGTATATCAAACAAAAATAAAAAGTCTAAAAATAATAAGCGCGTGGAGAAGGTATGATACTTGATGGATTGAGTGGATACTTATTACATGGTGGTGAATTTTATATCGAGACCTGCTGAACTAGTGTGTTAAGGTTTTACGTCATAGTTTTCGGTATAGTGCTGAAGTACTGTGTGCACGAATATACTTATCTCAAAATACTTGTGCGTGTCTTTGTGAAGTAGTGGAAAATGTGCAAATTGCATTGGTAATGCAAATAGATAGTGGAAACAGTGCAATAACAGTGTGTGTGTGTGTGTGTGTGTGTGTGTGTGTGTGTGTGTGTGTGTGTGTGTGTGTGTGTTAATAACAATGAGATATCAAAGTGCCAGTGACCAGGACCAAGGCACCTAAACCCCACCGAAAGCAGCGTGGGACGCGCGGCTGTATGCGCTTGTTGCATGCAACAAGTAGCGTCCTCACGCCAAGCCGCTCCCAGCAGCAATTGCGCTGCTCCAAAATGGCGGCCACAGCTGCGGCAATAGCAGCCCTAATACAATGTGCCAGCCAAACGGCTGGCTCACTAATGCTTCGAGTCGGTCAGCCGGCTGTAGCAGCAGCTGCAGCCCTACAACCACCCGCCAGCCATCGAGGCCGTCAGCCGGCCGCCCTTATAAATGCACAGCCTACAACTAGCAGCCACGTTCCTCCTCTCAGAGCACCATTGGCTGCACCATCCACCAGCGGTGACGTCACCATGGACTACAGCAGCGCGAAGGACGAGCAGATAGCCCGAAAATTCTAAAAACCGTCCCGGAAAGTTAAAGAGCTCCAGAAGGAGATCTCTCACTTCCAAGAAATCCTGGAAGCCATGGCTCCGGAGTCCCGGGATTTTCAAAAAATTGCTACCGACCTGGCCGCTGCCACCAAGAGTACGCTATTAGAAAGCGTCATCTAGTGCAGCTCGGCGAAGGGTGGCAAGCCGCCCCACAAAGAAAGCGCCCCTTACACCGGAGCAGCGGCCGGGAATCGGATACCGACGGTGAGCGCCCGGGACCCAATACCGAGAAAAAGAAAATTAAGACACGGCACCTCAACCTGCCGCTCAACACAGCGAATAGATACGCGGCACTGTCCTCATCTGACGAGGATGCGGACATTGACCAACCGACGCCAGCAAAAAAAGATGCCAATTTACCAGCACGTTCAAATCCCACACCCACGCTCCCAAAACCACAAAGACCGACCCGACCATCCCCCATAATACAACACTCACAACCATCCACCTCCACGACTACCCCCACCCCGACTACCGCCTCTGCAATCACTCCGTCAACTGACGCCCAAAAGTCGCCGCGTATCATCATTCCCGACGGTCGCCAGACGACAAAAGTTCTCCGCACCCTCCGGAGCTCTCTTCCCGCCGGACAATACAAGCTGCAGACGACATGCACGTGCCTGAAGCTCTTTCTTCAAGGGAAGCAGGATGCAGTGCCGACCATGACGCTCCTGAATAACGCCGGCATTGAAAATTTCAGCTTCACCCACAGGAGCGACCAGCCCCTCCGCTACATCATGAAGTGACTCCCGGAGGACCTCGAGGAGGGCTTCATCCGAGAAGACCTGGAGGAGAAACGCTACATCGGCGTCCAGGTACGTTAGCTTAAATCCCATGGCAGACCCCTGCCAATATTTCAAGTTACACTAGACAGAACCACAAAAAATCAGAACTTGTTGCAAGAGCGAGAGGTGTGCCATATCATGGTCACTGTGGAGGTCTTGAAAACAAACCGTAATATTACTCAATGCTTTAACTACCAGCAGTTAGGGCACACATTTAAAATGTGCTAGATGACCTCCAGGTGTGTCCTCTGCGGTGGCCTCCACCGCTTAGCTGACTGCCCGAAGAAGGCCAAGCAGGACGTTACACCCCACTGTGCGAACTGTGAGGAGACGCGCCCTGCCAACTATAAAGGTTGCGAGACGTTCCACAACGAACGCCACCGTCGCCAACTGGCAACCATAGCCAGGGCACCCCAAAGTGCTCAACCAGGGCCAAGATCCATCGCCAACCCGGCCCTGGTCAGAGAAGGCATTTCATTTGCAGGCGCCATGAGAGGGCAAACGGCACCGGTGTCTCCAGCACCTGTGCCACCACAAACTGGCCAACCTCCAACAGCTCCCCCCCACCCAGGCGCCTTCTGGTGACCTGGGTGGCATTAAAGAGGTATTCAGTCTCCTTAAGGAACTGAATATCCAAGCAATCTTACCAAAGCTACAGCCCTTCGTTACGAAGTTTAAAAGCTGCAGCAGCACTTTGGAAAAATTAGAAGCTGTAGTATGGTTCCTCTCAGAAGTCTTCGAGTAAATGGCTCAACCAAGGGGAGGTACAACTTTAACTCGCGCGCTCCTGTGGAATGCCAACGGCATCTACAGGCAGCAGCACGAACTTGAGAACTACCTGCGGCGTAACAAAATTGATGTCACGTTTATTTGCGAAACAAAATTAAAACAAGAGTACAATTTTAAACTCAGGGGTTACCAGACTTTTCGGAATGACAGAATTGGCAGACAGGGGGGGGGTGGAGCCGCCATTTTACTCAAAAACAAAGTTGCTCATGTCCCTGTCACGCTGCCACCACTAACAGCGTTAGAGTGCACGGCTCTTAAAACACGTATTAACCGGACAACGGTGATGCTGGTAGACCTCTATCGGCCCCCCGACTCTCCCGATTTCCGACAAGACCTCGAACAAATCCTCGCAATGGAGGAGCACGTTATAATTGCAGGAGATTTCAACGCCCGACATCCCTGGTGGTACTCCCGCCGAGCGAACGCGGCTGGAAATCTCCTGGTAGAATTTATAACAGAAAATGACGGCCTTGAGGTTCATCTTCCTCCAGAACCCACATTTTGGCACAACACAGAGCACGTATACCCTGAAATTTTGGACTTCGCACTCACAAAACATGCGGCACTAGGAAACAACTTCATTGTGTATCACAGCCTTACTCCTAACATCTTCCAGTGCATTTCGACATCTGCGGCGCCATCACGAGCGGTCTGACCGGCTCTCTGAGGCGCACAGATGTAGACTGGAATTAATTTACGCTCGAAATGCACAGGATGGTGCAGCCTGGGCTGTCATACTACAGCGAGGCGGACATTGACGCCACCATTGAAAATTACACCGCCTCGCTGCACACGGCCAAAATAAATTCTACAGTTATACCACAAACCCACCCAGTTTTTGCACGTACCCTGAGGTGGAGCAGCTCATCGCCAGGAGGCGGCGCATGACGAGACTTTGGCGGCTTACCCGCCAGCCCGAGTACAAAGTGCTAGAAAAATGGCTACGCAACAGCATTCGGCAACAAATTAAAATTAACAAAATTGAACAGTGGGAGCAGAAAATGTTAAACACCACACATTCGGACCATTCTTTGTGGAAATTATTAAGGGCATTTAAAGTCTCCTCGAGCGCCAACTCAGGCACTGAGGCGCTGCACACTCGCCTCGGCCTGCACTTCTCCTCCGAGGAGAAAGCCGAGGTTTTTGCAGACTGTCTGGCAGAAAAATTCACAGAGAATCCTGCGACGAACCCCGAGTTAGAACGGGAAGTCCAGACATGGGTACAAAACTGGGTGGCGCAGAGGCATGAGCAACACTTGCCCTTCACAACACCGCAGGAAGTCTACAAGCTCATTAGGAGGCTACCTAATGGGAAAGCCGCCGGCCCGGACAGGGTGACTAATGAGGAACTCAAGCATCTCCCGAGGAAAGCCCTGGTGCACCTCACAAAAATTTTCAATTCCTGTTTGTAGCAAAACTACTTCCCTGATACTTGGAAACGAGCCAAGATCATAATGCTCCCGAAGCATGGGAAAAGCACCAGGCAGCCTCAAAACTACCGCCCCATTAGTCTCCTGTCTACTATTGGTAAATTGCTCGAAAAGGTGGTACTGTTTCGACTCCAAAATCAACTTTCGTCACTGGATGACACTTTCAACTCTCAATTTGGCCTTCGAAAACAACATTCAACAGATCTACAACTCTTAAGATTAACTGATGACGTGACAGAGCAATTTTACAATGGGGTTTCAACGTTCGCACTATTTCTGGACGTAGAAGCTGCATTTGATCGGTGCTGGCACAACGGCCTGATTTACAAACTGCGCCGAAAGTTTCCCGGACACCAACATTCCTTAACACTGCTGCAAAACTTTTTAGAAAACAGACGCTTCTACGTCCAAGTGGGCGGCTCCTCCTCTAAGGAGAGAGTGGCGTCCCGCAAGGGGCCATCATGTTCCCGCTATTGTATATACTGTTTACCAATGACTTCCCCGTGGACGCCAGATGCAAAGTGGCCATGTACGCTGACGACACTGCAATATACAACCACCATAAAAATCCTCGTTTCGGCCTATTAGAGATGCAGCGGTATATTGACCGCTTCCTTTCATGGCTCCATGACTGGAAAATTAAAATTAATGCAAATAAATGCCAGCTTATCCATTTTTCAAAGCGGCACGCTTTGGCTATGGACCTAACGGTCGGTGGTCAAGTATTGCACTGCCATCAGCAGGTCAAATACCTCGGCGTGACTTTGACACGCACAATGAACTGGTCTACTCACATAAAAGATAGCGCCAACAAAGGGCAGCAGCGATTAAAGATGTGCGCCTCCATATTTAGGAGTAAACAACTGAAAAACTCCGCTCGAAGGTTATCTTGTACAAGTCGTTCATTCTGTCAATGGTTCTATACGCATGTGTGGCCTGGGCAAACGCATCAAAAACAACCATCAAATACCTCCAAACACTGCAAAACCTCTCCCTCAGGAAAATCCTTTCCGCTCCCATCCGCACCACAAACGACTCCCTCCATTAAGAAGTCCGCATCCCGACCATCCCCGAGGCATTGGAAAAAAGAGCCTCCTCCATTTGGGCGCGCATTCGTCGGCATACAAACCCTTTAGTCCATAACATCGGAAAAGGTGAGCCAAAACACTGCAAACATGAACGGGTGAAAATACTGTAAATAAGGACGGCGCGCCCAAAATTTCCGGCCCAAGGCCTCACAAACCGCCGGCAGGGGCCGCCACTCCCCGGCTGCCCAAGGAACTGAGCGACATGCTGCCGCACAGCAGGACAGCTGAGTGTAAATAGTGTACAAAGTGAAGTGACGTGTGCATGAATGAGTGTGTGAGTGTGAGGGACGTACTACGTATGTCCATGAGTACGTCAGTGAGTGAGTGTGTGTGTGTGTGTGTGTGTGTGTGTGTGTGTGTGTGTGTGTGTGTGTGTGTGTGTGTGTGTGTGTGTGTGTGTGTGTGTTATATGTAAATAAAATCACAAACAAACAAAAAACATAAAATTCAAGGAAAAACTGGAGCACGTAAAAGAAAACGAACTAAAGCTGTTCTCGGTGCGCCCATAAAGGGACGCCGTATGGGCTTTATGTAAAGCTATGACGTCAAAACCAACAAAAGCTGAAAACTGTAATATCATGCAAATGTAGAGCCTGTAAGTCGGGTCCATTGTACCGGCACCAGGTATATCAAACAAAAAATAAAAAGTCTAAGCCTGAGCCTATCCTAGGTGGCGGTGTCGGAAAAAATAAGCGCGTCTTAATTTCATGTACAAGCCTCTATGGTAGTAGTTCTTGTATATCAACTGTAGATGGCAGTGGAAACCTTATGCATTTCTTGTGAAGAAAACAAAGATGTGGGCTGCTCAGCTAGACTAAAAAGGAAATACTTGATATGTTTAAATGACTGAAAAATTTGTACCAATAAGTGTACTATATGCGCAAGATTTCTTGAGCATTCGGGTCCCAAGTCCTCATTCGGTACGTTTCGCCTATTTCCGTAAACACAGATGACAACTTTGAAACAGGAAATGCACTACACATCTAGTGGCTAATAGGCTAAGCTTTCACACGTACGCCATTTCATTTTGAGCAATTTTGAGGTTAATTATTAGCTAACCAGTTTGCAACAGATCTAAAAGCAAGACTATGTTGTCAGTGTTATGACTCTCGAAAGGGGACACATCATTTTTCGTCTACCTCCGTATAACTGTGAGCTGTGTAACCATCCATCTTAATCGTTGCAGGTCGAATTGTTTCTCGATGATTGAGTTTGATATATTATTTAATTTGTTGTATATAGTCATCCAGGTAAATATCATCTAGGTCGAGATTTGATTAAATAAGAGTCATGAGATCTTTTCTCAGATGCGGACATTTTTTTTGGGGGGGGGGGGGTGACAGAAATAAAATTTATATGACTCTGATTTCGTAATATACCTATTATTTAATTGTATAATCTGAATTACAATTCACTCGTTAAATTGCACTTCTTGATGATTGAATTTGATTAACCATATATTTGATTGTGTAATCCACTCATTTTTTTTTACGTCCTCCAACGTTTCAACATTTAGTCATATCGGACGATGAATGAAATGGGTGAAATGATGCTCAAGTCCTTGGAACTTAGAGTTACCTGGCATTTGTCTTTTAGGATAAGGGAAACCCCGGAAAAACCTTATTCAGGTAACTCACCCTGACCGAGATTCGAACTCAGGACCTCTTGTACGTGAGGCAGACACGCTACCATCTACGCTACCGAGGCGGGCATCCACTCGTTACTATTACGAATACCGAATAACTTTTTTTTTTTTTTTTTAAGGTTATTAACTTTCCGTTACAATTATATTCACCGCAACATTTTTTCATCGTCATGAAACCAGACTGAAGAACATATCTCTCTCAAGATTATTGATTTTCCGTAACTATCGTTACTCCTCTATTAATTTTGTGATTGGTCGATGTACTGCTACGTCACCGCATTACGTAATACAATTATTACTACGGCCAATCACAAAATTACACATATATTTGCTTTTAATATTGTCATTTCATGGCCGACTAAGTCATATCAGAAAACAACATTCATATAAAAAGTTCTAACTAAAACATATAGTTACATCTGAATGCAATTGAGCTGGTGTGGACAAAAATAAAGAATGTTTACAAAGTACGCAATGTTAACGAGAGCCACAAATGTGCAGAAACTTGCTATAGAAGTGACTGATCTGGAAGGATTCTGCAAGAAGGTCCAGGAGCTGGAAATACAATATTAGAGAAACGATAATGTAATAGAAAATGCAATTAATGAACTTATTAACACATTAGAGGATATCAGCGATGAAAGTGACGCAGTAGCTTTGGAAATCGAAGAATCACAAAGCGAGTGACTGTTTATAGCTGTCATAATATTTGTGTAATACTTTTATCCGTTTTATAACAGTAAATATATAAGCATACAGCATATTAGGTAGAGTTCAATTGTTTGTTGACACATCTCATACCTTCGGCGCATAACTTCGCTTATCTTAGCGCAATTTGGCTGAATTGTGTTCTTCAAGGTTGACCACACTGAAGAAACAAAAGCGTGTTAGCTCTCTTTTCTTCCCCTCTGCCCGCACTACACCGTAAATCCGGCGCTTAAGAAATCTTGCGCGTATAGTAACAAATCTTAATAGCAACAAAAACGTGATTTTTAGCATTGTATTTTGTAGTTAGTCTCCACTACTAGTCTTAAGTAATGCTTGTTTCACGTAAGCTTGCCCCGTATCTCTTAACGGTCACGTGACCTTATCACCTCTCATTGGCTGCTGTTGTAATATAGTCTGTTGTTGGGTAAAAATTAGTTCGTTATTTAACATGGTGATAGATCTTTATATATTGGAAGAGAATTGCCAAATTTATATTTTCACAACTGTTTGAATTAAATATATTACGCAACAGAGTTCATTTATCTGAAATGTATGTTAATTCTTAAACGAAGTAAAGAGGAGGTTCCTTTGCTCTCAAGCACATGGCACGATAGCACGTGATTTAGCGGTAGTGACGACATATTTGTTTATATGACTTTTATCACTCACCTTGTTTTGAACTGGATTAGTCATATATCGCCATTCGAAGTTGTGCTGTGCCAAATGCGAGAGCTAAATTATTTTATTGATGTTTATTGCGCGTGTACTTATTATATGTATAATGGCAGAGTCTACCGCCAGTTTTTCGCTGAAGTATCGCAAGAGAATACCTTTACAAAGCGGCGAAAAAATAATAGTGGTGCATGTGTTTAATGCACTCACAGAGAAGAATCCGTCTTTGTCAGTAAGAGAAGTCGAATAGCTGTGCTCCGAACTTACAGGTGTGAGTGTTAGATCCGTAGGGACATCATTACATGAAATTGAGACAACAGGAAAACTTACCACACCAGGGGCGATATTGCTGTGTGGCGAAGACGTTATTTAAGAACAATCAAACTGTACCGAGATACAAGTCGCAAAATATACTACCTTGAGGAGACTTGGGTGAATGAAGGACATACGACAAGTATGGCGTGACAGGACTATTAAGACTGAAAGGCAAGCATTTTAGCAAGGTATGTGTGCTGGTTTAAAAAAATCACAGAGGCCGAAGGCCTTTCATTATAAACTTGTTGTATTTATCAACTAAAAACTACAGACACAGGCTAGCTAGCTTTAAAAAGAAAGAAAGAAAGAAAGAAAGAAAGAAAGAAAGAAAGAAAGAAAGAAAGAAAGAAAGAAAGAAAGAAAGAAGGAAAGAAAGAAAGAAAGGGGGAAGGAAAGAAGGAAGGAAAGAAAGAAAGAAAGAAAGAAGAAAGAAAGAAAGAAAGAAGAAAGAAAGAAGAAAGAAAGAAGAAAGAAGTATACAAAGAAGGAAAGAAAGAAAGGGAGAATGAGAAAGAAAGAGAGAATGAGAAAGAAAGAGAAAATGAGAAAGAAAGGACAGAAAGACAGAAAGAAAGAAAGGACAGAAAGAAAGAAAGAAAGAAAGAAAGGACAGAAAGAAAGAAAGAAAGAAAGAAAGAAAGAAAGAAAGAAAAGGACAGAAAGAAAGAAAGAAAGAAAGAAAGAAAGAAAGAAAGAAAGAAAGAAAGAAAGAAAGAAAGAAAGAAAGAAAGAAAGAAAGAAAGAAAGAAAGAAAGAAAGGAAGGAAGGAAGGAAGAAAGAAAGAAAGAAAGAAAGAAAGAAAGAAAGAGAAAATGAGAAAGAAAGAAAGAAAGAAAGTAAGAAAGGACAGAAAGAAAGAAAGGAAAGAAAGAAAGAAAGAAAGAAAGAAAGAAAGAAAGAAAGAAAGAAAGGACAGAAAGAAAGAAAGGACAGAAAGAAAGAAAGAAAGAAAGAAAGAAAGAAAGAAAGAAAGAAAGAAAGAAAGAAAGAAAGAAAGAAAGGACAGAAAGAAAGAAAGTAAGTAAGTAAGAAAGTAAGAAAGGACAGAAGAAAGAAAGAAAGAAAGAAAGAAAGAAAGAAAGAAAGAAAGAAAGAAAGAAAGAAAGAAAGAAAGAAAGAAAGAAAGAAAGAAAGAAAGGACAGAAAGAAAGAAAGTAAGTAAGAAAGTAAGAAAGGACAGAAAGAAAGAAAGAAAGAAAGAAAGGACAGAAAGAAAGAAAGAAAGAAAGAAAGAAAGAAAGAAAGAAAGAAAGGACAGAAAGAAAGAAAGGACAGAAAGAAAGAAAGAAAGAAAGAAAGAAAGAAAGAAAGAAAGAAAGAAAGAAAGAAAGGAAGAAAGGACAGAAAGAAAGAAAGAAAGAAAGAAAGAAAGAAAGAAAGAAAGAAAGAAAGAAAGAAAGAAAGAAGGAAGGAAGGAAGGAAGGAAGGAAGGAAGGAAAGAAAGAAAGAAAGAAAGAAAGAAAGAAAGAAAGAAAGAAAGAAAGAAAGAAAGAAAGAAAGAAAGAAAGAAAGAAAGAAAGAAAGAAAGAAAGAAAGAAAGAAAGAAAGAAAGAAAGAAAGAAAGAAAGAAAGAAAGAAAGAAAGAAAGAAAAGAAAGAAAAAGAAAGAAAGAAAGAAACAAACACCAAAACAAACCTCTACCGTCATTTGCCCTAACTTATAAAATATTCTACTGCCAGTACAGGGTTCAGCCCTAATCTGGGTAAAGACTGAAAGTCTGGCTTCCCGACTTTCAAGTGTCCAATCGCAGGTGTTTTGCGGAGGCGGCTGCAGCAGTGACATGACACATCGTCACCGCCCCATCGTCGCTCGGTCCTTTGCGAGAAGTTAAAGCCGTGGTATGAAGACAAGGGGTAAACCACAGTTGGCAGGGATCGAGCACACGAGCATTTGTCAAGTTGGTGTGTTGACAAGCTTTTCAAATTACTTTTGTCATTTGTTTGACCGGATTGAAACTGTTAGTATTCATCTAAAAACGCTACGACATTGTCAACGTGATGTTTAATCACTGGCAAATGAGACGAGTTTATAAGCTTTGATGATATATGAAATTAAATAATAATCTGGAAAGGAAACCCTTGTTGTACCTCCCAAAATTTACTCGAAACAAGGACTGGGAGAAACATGGAAGAAAAAAGCTCGGGGAGAACGTTCCTCGCGAGATTTAAACCGCAGTCCTCCCGTACAGAGTCCATCTCTTAACGACCTTGGCCACTCGTGTTAATAGGGGTATTAAATTTCGCTAGAAAACACCAAGATAAGAATTAACGATTGTGGCATTATCTCTCTTCAAATGTTAAATTAATTATATTTAATTCAATTTCTTCATTGCTCATATAACTTGTGTTACAAGCCTGGAACATTGTCAAAAGGGTAAAATGCAAAATATTAGCAATTAAAAAGATTAATAAAATAAATACCGCCACCTTCTAGTTCATATACAGTTTATTTTAGTTTAATAGCTCTTCTAGTCCATATGGGCACTTTATTTGAATACATTTTTAGCTGTTTTATAAGAGTTTACTCATGAATACTTTTTCGTAAGGCATTATATAGCCATTCCCATTATACTCGGGTCCTTCATTGCTGAGACTTTGTTTACATGTGTTCTATATTCATTTATATTTCCGCTAGTGTTGTATGGCTAAATATCAGTATGTTTAATAAGTAGTTTATTTCGAGTCAATATAATTACGTTATATTCATAAATGGCAATAACTGTCAAAATTTTATTCTTTTTAAAGCTAGCTAGCCTGTGTCTGTAGTTTTTAGTTGATTAATACAACGTACGCATCTTTTCTGTAGTAATAATGTAAATAGTTTATTTAGTTTTCATCAAATGACTAAGCGCATGGTTCCCACCTCGTGCTGTAAGCTCCAGATGATGCTGGATAACTTTCTCCGGATCCTGGAACCTTTGTGACCACCTGCTGGGCGAGTATTGCTCCTCCAGTTGCTCATCACGTGACGACATGATCAGGGAAACCTCTGAACTACACACTGGCTTGGCAGCTTACGCGCTCGACCCACATCACGTGATGATAAACCTATCACTTTACTTTGTCTCCCGTTCTTTTTTTACAACATTCCTTCTCACATTTTATATAATTTGTCAGACGTTGTACCAACGAACCTTAGCTCCCAACAGTTTTAACACACAGTATGACTTTCTCTACACTCTTGTACGAACTATGCTTAGTTTAACACGTTTATCCTTCTATTTCGTGTTAATCAAGATAAACATCTGCAGGTGCAAGCATAAGTAAACAAAGCGATAGTCAAATGTTTTACGAGCAAATCACTATGAATAACTTCGAAATTCCGTTCTCCTTGTATGGCCGAGAGATAAAAAATGAATAACGACTTCCCGTTATAGCAAAGCTTAGATTTTAGAAAACTCATCCAAACAACAAGGAATATCTCTGAAATGGTTCATTCCACAAAAAAATGCATGTAACATAAATTGCGTGTTTTGACGAGATCAACTTATTTTGCATAGTAACATTTTGTTAGTCTGTTTATCAGTTTATGCAAAAGTCATCCAGAATGATTCACAGAAAATTCAAGACTACATTCCATTTGTCATAATCAAAACGTTTGAGCCAGTTAAATTAAAATTGCCGAAACTTTTCCCACGTAAAGAATAGTTTGGGGTGGGGGAATGCTGTTCATGCACACACCTACTCACTCACACACACGCACGCCAAAGGAAGTCTGCTAAAATTGCTTCTTTTTTAGATAAATAAATATAAATAATAAAGCATAACAATAACACCTGCTGGACGAAATTCCGGCACACCGGCGTCACTGATATAATCGCGACAGTTGACAGCAGCGTGAAAAAGAAAACGTTCTCACAACTTTCCTTACTGATCATTTTTAATACCGTTTCCATAAACGGTTCGCCAAAACTTATTTTTTTCTACTTCCTGATTTTCGTGAAAGAGAAATAGAAAACATTTTAAGGAGAATTTTATCGAGCACTGTGTTTGCAGTTTCACCCACAAATTACACAAAGCAGAAATAATGATTACAGCAGGTCAACTGCATTTAAAATTGTATATCAATAAGTTACTGAAGATAAGCCACTAAAGGCGACTATGCAACTGAGACTGCTGCATTTATTAGGTTATTAAAAAGACCAAGCAGAATGGTGACATCTGTAGCCCTCGTTCGGAAGCTGGTGGGTTCATTTCCTCTTGCTGATGCATAGGTTTTCATCCATTTCACCTTGCTTCTCATTTCTGTTTTCCTTTCGTCCTGGTTGGTGGGAGTTTCGGCGTTGCATGGCAGGGAATTTGAACTCTGTAAATTCTCATCTTCAAGTCTAGGACCTCATAGAGAATGTGTAAGGCCATAGGGGAGGAGCTGCTAATCTATATGAGCCTATCCTCTGGCTGACTCACCTCACCCTTCCCTTCCAAGGACATAGACAACAAAGATGCTTAGTTCCCCCTCTGAACCTTATCATATAGACACGCTATTCCTGAAGATGGCACAAAAAGAGTTGCAATATTAGAAGCATGTAATCAATAATGAAGTAGATATGACAGAAAATTGAACGCAATTGGGGAGCATCTATCAAACTCAAGTGGATGTTACAGAAAGGCCCGCCTAACCACCTAACATCTGTCATGTAACTGAAGTAGATGACATAGACAGACCGAAACATTAGGGACAATCTATCAAGTAACTCAAGGAAATGGCACAGAAAGGCCCACAAATTGGACATTATCTATCAAGTTGAGAAACCTGGTCTCACGTATCAAGTTACTCAAGCAGATACAGAGGCCGACAGAAGTATTTGAATAATATAACATATAACATTGTACATACTGTAAATACTGTAATATTTATTTGACAGCATTGAATTGTTAAACATGTAAACATTAACCCTTTGTGTCTCGGAAACAATATTTAAAATATCACTTTGCATGTATTTATTACATAATCTGTACTGTATTTATTCTATTGTTCCTCTTATTGGAGGACATAAGTATTCAAACGTACCCAATCGAACAGAGAGAAAGGTGGTTGGACGTACCCTACACGCCCCTACCACATAGCAGTTGTGTTTATGCTATGTCTCGAGACAGTGTGCTCAAAGTTATGTGAACTCACTGGTAATATGGGACGTAAAGGTAAGGAGACAACGGTGGCAAAGAGGAATATCATGATAAATATGTAAAAACAAAACAAATCTCTCTCTGAAATTGCAAAATCATTAACAGAAGCAAAACTACAATGTTGTGCATAATTCAACGCTTCAAACAGACAAATACTGTTGTAAATAAACCTAGAAATGGTGCAGCTTCTAAACTCACTACCAGAGAAAGGAGGCAAATAATAATAATGGTGAAGCAGAATCTGAGAGTCACTGCATCTGAGATTAGAGGATGCCTTGAGCAATGTTCTGGCACTGTGGTTCACAGCAGAACAGTTGAACGGATTTTAAATAGTACTGGGTACAATGCTCGCGTTCCTAGGCAGAAACCATATGTTAATAAGGTGAATAAGAAAAATCGTATAGAATTTGCTAAAGAGTATGTGGTGAAACCAACAGCATTCTGGGATAAGGCTCTCTGGTTGGACGAGAGCAAATTCTGATGGACGTCTTAAAGTGTGGAGACTGTCAAATACAGAATGGGAACCTAAGAACGTGGTAGCTACAGTGAAACATGGCGGCTGTAGTGTGATGGTATGGGGCTATAGCTTCATCTGGCTTTGGGGAACTGGTCTTCATAGATGGGATCATGGACAAATTTGAATACAAGAGGAGTCTTGAAAACAATCTTAAAAAGAGTGCAGAGAAGCTGGGATTAGGACATGATTAATACTTCCAGCACGACAATGATCCGAAGCATACTGCTGAAATTGCAAGGCTTTGGATCGTGTACAACACTCCTCACACTGCCCCAGTCTCCAGATTTAAATCCTATAGAGAACATCTGGAAGGAACTCGAGGAGCGTGTGAGGAAGAAAGGATCATCTGAAAGAACTTCTTCAAACAGAGTGGAGAAATATGGACTCTGCAGTCACTAAACAACACTTACAGACAGTGATTATCAGTAGTAATTCAAAGAAAGGGGATGATAACTAAATACTAGCTGTTCTCTGTTCGAATACTTATGTCCAGATGTAAAGTAACCATTTTATTTCTTCTTGTAGTGCAAATTAGTTTCCGTTGTTATTTATGAGTTTATATGTTTAATGGAAGACTCAAGTTTATTTTGTACCAGTTGTATTTACGTATGCTTACTCTGTGTAGCTTTAAAATAATAAAGTAATAAATATGTTTACATTCAAATACTTATGTCGGCCTCTGCACATATAAAGGCTCAAAGAATTGGGGACCATCTGTCATATAGATGACATTATTGGAATCAACTGTTAAATTCAAATTTTTCTAATTGTATGGCTTCCCCAAATCATTAGTGCATAATAAAGTGAAACTAGCAAAACAAAATAAGTTAGTAAAAGAAACTATAACTCTCTCAGCTACAGAAGCAAAAACAACTTAAAAGATTCAAGTACCACCCACGAGCTTTTGATAAATTCAAAAAAGTTTTCAAAGAACATAACATTCTACTGGCACCAGTCAACCATTACTTTTTAAAAAGTCTACTACACTCAAACATCAAAGATGCCATTCCACCTAGTGAAACATCTGGTATATACCAAATTGAATGCAGTGACTTAATTAAGTTTATATGGAAAAAAACCAAACAGAATTTGGAAACAAGATCTAAGGAATACTTTAGAAGCATAAAATATAAACAATTACAATCAGCAGTCACCAGTTATTTTTGGATAAAAATTTGCAATACAAATTATAGAAACGAAACTTGTTATACACACAACAGGAAAACAAGAACTGTCCATATGGAAACAAATGTTTATGTTGAAAAATAGGAACAGAGTATTTAATTTCATTATCCCAGAAAGATATGTTCAGCAAGTTCCTCAAACTGCCACCAGAGGAGACTTCAGACAAAAAATCGCCAGCTACATCACTGAAAACTAGTGAATAACCGGTTGATAATGGAGGAAAGTATGTTATGGGGAATGTAAAAAGTAAGTGTTGTTAGTGTTATTAATTGACTCACCTTTAAATTTAATTTATTACAGCAACACTGTTTTCAACACTTCCATCAAAGAATATAAAAATGATGATATTAAAGGTTATTTTTATTTAAGGATGCTGCCAATTCCTAGGATCATATCAGTTCTGCATGTGTGCCAAAATGTCTCATAGGAGCTTCTTTTTAACAATTGTAAATCTGACACGAGATTGTCACTTTCAAGCATATCTAAAAGCCATTGGTCTAGGCAGGATTTGAATCCATCACTTTGGGTTCAGTAGACCATATACTAATAATAATGATGATTGGTCTGAGCAAAATGTAAACTGAACTTCCCTTACCTTTTATTGTATTTCTCCAACCACAATTATGTAATTGCACATTTTTAACGGTCTCCTCCACCTCTGGTTGTCAAGGTCACGGCTTCAAACCTGACTGAGGGCAATGGGCAATTCTTTGGGTGTAAAAATTATTAGCATGGTTTCCTTCAGAAGGGAAATGCACAAAAGGAAAATTTCTTTCTGCGCACTTTACTATCAAATTAACCCTCCACAAGTGGTTTCAATACCCAATTTGTTGCACGTACCATATAGAGGGGTACAGAGGCTGAAGTAAACATAATATCTTTAACCACTTTGCCTATGGCCATTTAAAATCTTCAGGGTCCGGAAACGGATATCCAATAAACAGAACAAGACATTTAAATTGTTAAATGCTGTAAAAATGCATCATAAATACAATTCCATATCTTCAGTATTTATTAAGTTATTTAAATGAAACAAAATCTGGTTTAAAACTCATTAAAGGCAGTACAAATCTACAGTAACAATAAAGTAGAGACTACATTAATAAATCGTTGAAATTTCACTACTTTGTTTCACTGTAGCAAAAGCCATTCTTTTGCGCCGAACGCGCCTAATATTTGAATCATTTTGTTTTATGTGTATACGAGCCAATGTATGTATGTATGTATAGCTACGCAAGCGACTTCTCCGGTTCAAGTTTAGTTTATTTATGCTATACCAAGCGATAATCATACGAGAATATGTTGCGTTACACACTCACACACTGGAAAGGAAACTCTCTGTCAGCATCTGTTATTACAGTGTTTCTAAACCAAGGTTTCTGGTACACTTATGAAGCTGTTTTGGCTCAGTATTTTAGTTATTTATAATCTCTCTGTGTTCAGAGTGATTTCTTATAGCGATCAAGAGCTAAATGAATGGCACATTTGAAATTGTTAAATTTCAATGTTAACCATGGCTTATCCCCGTAATGTAGCAAATAAATTACCTTGCGTATGATGTATACAGGCTTCTGATATTACTGTAGAAAATCTGGAATATTTGTTGTGCGATTATGAAGGAGATGTTTAGGATATAGGTAGCAGTGACGTGTACTGGTCTACAGATGGCATGTTAGCTACTCCATTGTTTGGGGAAATGGCGGGTCAAATATGGGTAATGTGGATCAGCTATTACTAGCTATTCCTCTTTACAAAAACAGTTAAATGGTAAAGTATTTTTATACCACTAGATGTAACCATGCACAATTGTTTAGTAATTTTCAGAGCTGTAAATTCATGTAAGACATTCATCTACCTGTACTTGCGCTTATAAGGAGCTGGTAACCTAATTGAGTATTATAATACTCAGAGGCCTCATTATGCTGGGGGGTAAGAATCAGCCCTCATAGTTGAGAGAAAACACTTTCCTAAAAGGATACC
The DNA here is from genome assembly GCA_030765055.1 of Mantis religiosa. Lineage (NCBI taxonomy): Eukaryota > Metazoa > Arthropoda > Insecta > Mantodea > Mantidae > Mantis > Mantis religiosa. The sequence goes on along the minus strand of CM060951.1, from coordinate 221,994,156 downwards.
ACCCACAACCAAAAAAGTCACAACCATTTCGAAAATGTGTAGTGTGTTGCGAAAAAGAAGATCGCAAGGAAACCAATATTATTTGGTGTGAATCTGCGGATGTGTCCTTGGGTGTTTATCCAGGTTTGGAGGTGTACAATTCAAAAAGAAACCTTTAAGGGTACGTTTACATCCCTTATAGAACTAATTTAAATTTATTGTAAAATAGGAAGATTAAAATAATTGGCATTAAATGAGCATTAAATGCATGTATGAGCAGGACGTCTATACACGCCCATATTGGTTTGGGGCATTTTAACTTGGACGTCATATGACGTCCATATCGGTAAAAGGGTTAAAGTGCAGGTCGTTATGTACTCTCAGTTCCTCTTTTGTGTGAAGTTATAACAAAGGACTAGTGCCTTATCCTTTCATAAAAGTACAACCTATCTGAAAATGCAAAACACTAAAAACAAATATCTTGGAAATAAATAATTTTTTTAAATAAATTGTATATTTTAATGAGATCTATACTTTTTGATGACTAAGTTTCTATTTGTTATGGCTCATCAGTTGCATAAAGGTATACAACATTCACTCACAATGAAAACAACTTCACCAATTATTCATAGAAATGTCAAAGTCATACAACCAATGATTACATAGAAACCGAAGCTAGCTACAGTGAAGCAATGAATATTATACAAATTGTTATGTTTGTATAATCATACAATCAATTTACATGCATGATATTTTAATCAAAGTTTCGAGGTATTTTTGAGAAAATTAAACATTTCTATATAAAGTATAGTTTGAAAAGATGAGTTTTATTACAGATTTCCATATGCATTCTTTGAACACTGAAAATAATATGAAGATTGATATTTTGTTCAAGATGACAGCATGGCCAAGTGCTTAGATCACTTGCCTGTAGTGGATGAAGTAGCATCCATATGGTTTTATCTGGATTCTCCAGTTTCCCTCACCATTCATTTGCCCACTTGCTCCAAAATCACTTTTTCATTCATCTGTTGCTCTGCCATTTCATATCATCAACTTCTTCACCCTCATACAAGTTACTGATTGATCTTCCATCCTGGATATTCTCTCAGATCCAAAGTTCCTCTGCTCCTCAGCAAGACTGAAATTCTTAAATTTTAATATAATTTTGAAGCATTTTGTTAGCACTTCCTAACATCGACTGTTGGGTTTTGATTTGGTGAACTCCTTGGAAGTCACATGGGCATCTCTGTTGGTATCTTGATGAACTTGAAGTTTGTGTTCTCTTAAAAGATGGTGTCAAAATTGAAGAGTTTTCCTTCGTATTTCTTTGAGAATATCGTTTCCCATGTGATTAATGCAGTTGGACCCTGAACACTTTTTAATAAATGGATTTCTTGTTCCATATTGTGATTCATATTTAAAAAATGGTACTATTGGCCACATCAATTTGAAAAACTCTATCACCTCCAAATCAACATTAGCTGAGGATTTAAGTTGATTGATGGAAATGATTCATTTCTTCACACTAGCCGTATACAGGCTAAGGTAATAGATTGATTGAGTCGACATGAAAAATTCAATGCCTTGGCCAGCATTTGAACCACGGATCTTCTGGTTTCGATCCCGTCGCTCTTACCCATTGAACTACCATGGGCAACTTGCCGTCATGACATTAAATTCTCCAATTGACTCACATATCTCCATGGTAAACCACTAGGATCATTTATTATTTATATAAATAATAAGAGTTTAATGATGAAGCCTGGGACTCAAGTACTTATGATAGTAAGTCACCACAAATGGTGTATCTCAGATACGAGAGCTCCTAGTGGCCTATCGGGGAAATATATGAGTCAATTGGAGTATGGATAGATCAGCATTTAGACTGGGAAGCACACATAAAATATCTAGTAATAAAGTTAAATAAATTCTACTTCTCATTAAGAGTAATAAAAAATGAGTTGTATGCAAGTGACATGAGAACCTTATATTTTGCATATGCAGAAAGTCTAATGAGGTATGGCATTATGTTTTTGGGGGATAGTAAAGACAGTCACTTGGTTTTTAAAGTACAAAAAAGGATTGTTAGATGCCTAATGTCAGGAAAAAAATATGACTCCTGCAGGAACTTCTTTAAGGAGTTGAAAATCTTGACTCTGCCCAGTCTGTATATATACTGTTTGCTATGTTATACAAAACAAAACCTTGAAAATTTCACCACAAATAATCAAATACATCATCATAACACCAGAGGTAAAACAGACTTAAGAACAATAACACATAGAACTACACTTTATTCCAAAGGAGTTAGATATTTAGCAGTCACTCTGTATAATAAACTACCGGCCAATCTGAAAAACATAAAATCCATGTGGTGTTTCAAGCTATCGTTGAAAGAAATTTTATTAAGTGATTCATATTATGATATAAGTGAATTTCTAGATACACTGTAGCTGGCCATATAATTGTATATATTTGTGATGCATTTTAAATACTGTGTAGCTGTAGAGCCATGCAACTGTATATATTTATGAGTTCATGCTTAGATCTTATTAATTACACTTGATGCAACTTAATTTTTATACTTATATTATTTGTATTGTTCTAAATATTTGTATTGACGTATCCAATGTCATTGTATTGACTTAACGGATGAATAAAAACTACTACTACTACTACTACTAATTTAATTTCATGACAGCAAATTGGCCATGGTAGCTCAATGGTTAAGAGTGACTGGATGGAAACCAGTAGATCCATGGTTCAAATCCCGGCCGTGGCATTAATTTTTCATGTCAGATCAATCAATTAGCTGAGGATGTTATGAAGGTCCTAATGAAATGTGTTCTAGGTAAACACATTAGCAACATATGAAGCATTGAGTACTGGTGTTTACTCATTAAGAATATGTTAAATTTTCTGAGATTTAAAATTATTCAAACAAGAGTTTATTAATTAACAATAAACATACATTTGATTAAACTAAGAGTTACAGAGGCACTTAATAAATATAACTATTCATTTATTAGAAGTTGAAAGCTCGGTTTAGGTCCATTGAGTTGGTGAGGGGAGCACCACAATCTTGAACTCAATCTCATTGTAAGGCAGTTCGCCAACTGAGGTGACAATAAGAGTACAAAATGCAACAGATAATGATATGTGACATTAATTCACAACCCTTAAAGTTCTTTGTATGAGTGAGGCTATCCAGTAGTGCCTGGCAGTCTTCTACGCTCCAGCTCTCGTGCCAGGATCAGTGTCATTTCTGGTTGTGAGCGTCGTCTGTATTCTTGTTGTGCCAAGTCCATTGGTGTCTGATTCTGCTTTGTTTTTGCAGATACATCACATCTGTCCGCTGACACGAGCAGCTACAAAATTAAAACACAATGTCATTCAACAAGATAGAAAAATGTTTATAACAAGTGTGCAATCCTTTAAACCATAGCATGAACAACAAACACAAGTCTTAGTCTTTTCAAACTATTCTTACAAAAGTTTATTTACTTCTGTTAACACAGATAAACCTTCATTACATTACACAAATATAAATATTTGTTACAAAGGCTTCACTTATCTTAAGAAATTTGTGTTAATACTTCTTTCTAATGGACATAAATTTCAAAAACAGATTATTTTCATCATCAGTCAACTCCATTGTCAAGCATTCTAGTTACCATGTTTTTCTTATGTTTTTTTAGTATTACCAACATCTGAAAACGAAACAAACCTAAAAACAGAATAGACTGCCAGTATATCAAAATTCATTACACAATGTTTATTTTTTAAAATAAATATATGTTCCCAAACCATAAAATCTATCAGACCATTTAATTGTTTTAATAATTTAACTTCTGGATTTATTTCATGGTTAAATGACCAAAATGATCTGCTACGGCCGATTTATCAGTTTGTTTATACTTAATGTTACAAAAATGTTCTTTCGTTCTGGTTTCCAAATTATGTTTTGTCTTTCCAATATAAATTTTATCACAATCGAAACAATTAAACTGGTAAATACCAGATTTTTTATTATTAGGAATTTTATCTCTTTTAAAAAAATGTGGTAAATTTTTAATACTACATTTATTTTGAGGAACTAAAGCTATACCAACTTCTTTAAAAAAAATTTTGAAAATGTTTATTAACCCAAGGAAGGTAAGTAAATTTTTTAAAATTATAATCATCTTTATTTTTTTAAGGGTAGAAATATCATTAAAAGTTTTTTGTTATTTAAATTTTTCAATCTTCTTTTGTATGTCTTTATTAAAACCATTAATTAAAGCAGTATTAATAATATATTTATTTTCTTTTTTAAATTCATCTTTATTCAGATTTTTCTTTCAGTTTCTAATGTGAATAGCTTTATCTTGTAAATTTAGTAATTTTAAAGCATCATTAATTTGTTTATCAGGAACAATAGCAAAAATATCATCAACATGTCTATACCAGGTTTTAAAAATTAAAGAGAATGTTTTAGTAACTTGCATTTCGAAAAAACTCATAAATAGATCAGCAAGAAAAGGTGAAAGAGAATTACTCATTGCTAAGCCTGAAGTTTGTTGAAAAAATTCACCAATAAAGGAGAAAAGATTTTGATCCAAACAAAAATCAGTAAAAATCTGGTATTTATCAGTTTAATTGTTTCGATTGTGATAAAGTTTATATTGGAAAGACAAAACGTAATTTGGAAATCAGAACGAAAGAACATTTTCGCAACATTAAGTATAAAAAACTGATAAATCGGCCGTAGCAGGTCATTTTTGGTCATTTAACCATGAAATAAATCCCGAAGTTAAATTATTAAAACAATTAAATGGTCCCATAGATTTAATAGTGTGGGAAAAGATATTTATTTTAAAAAATAAACATTTTGTAATGAATTTTGACATACCGGCAATTGATTCTGTTTTAGGTTTGTTTCGTCTTCAGATGTTGGTAATGCTGAAAACATAACATAACAAAAGAAAAAACATGGTAACCGAGATTTCCTTTACTACGGAGTTTGTTTTTTTGGATGGACTGAGGACAAATGTGATTTGTCTTTGAAATCGATTTCCATTAGAAAGAAGAAAGAAGTATTAACATCAATTTAAGATAAGTGGAGATTTAGTAACAAATTAATGGAAATTAATTATTCTTTCACACTGGCCGTGTGTAGGCTAAATTGTGGAAACGTAGAGTCAGACTGAAAAATTCAATGCCATAGCCGGGATTTGAACCACATGTAGTAAGTCGTCATTAAGGTAGTTGTCTCATGTGTTTATGAGAACTCCTAAGTGGTTTACCGGGAAAATACGAGTCAGTTGGAGAATTTAATGTCATATCGGCACGTTGGCCATAGTAGCACAATGGTAGTGCGGCTGGACGGAAACCAGAAGATCCGTGGTTCAAATCCCGGATATGGCATTGAATTTTTCAGTCTGACTCTACGTTTCCACAATTTAGCCTACACACGGCCAGTGTGAAAGAATAATTAATTTCCATTAATTAACCTAATAGTGGTTAACTAAAAAGCCCGGGCCTTAAAGTACGTACATGTAGTAAGTCGCCATTAAGGTAGTTGTCTCATGTGTTTATGAGAACTCCTAAGTGGTTTACCGGGAAAATACGAGTCAGTTGGAGAATTTAATGTCATATCGGCACGTTGGCCATAGTAGCACAATGGTACTGCGGCTGGACGGAAACCAGAAGATCCGTGGTTCAAATCCCGGCTATGGCATTGAATTTTTCAGTCTGACTCTACGTTTCCACAATTTAGTAACAAGTGTTTATATTTGTGTAAAAATCAGTAAGTTTAAAAAAATCAACTATTAAGTCCTGAAGTTAAATTATTAAAACAATTATATTTTCCGATAGATTTAACAGTTTGGGAAAAGATATTTATTTTAAAAAATAAACATCGCGTTGAATTTTAAAACCTCCAATGTTAAGTCATATCGGACGATGAATGAAATGATGTTCAAATGAGTACAGGGTACATAGAGCTTAGAGTTACCAGACATTCATCTTTCAGAATTAGAGAAAACCTCCAACGTTAAGTCATATAGGACGATGAATGAAATGATGTTGAAATGAGTACAGGGTACATAGAGCTTAGAGTTACCAGACATTCATCTTTCAGGATAAGAGAAAACCTCCAACGTTAAGTCATATCAGACGATGAATGAAATGATGTTCAAATGAGTACAGGGTACATAGAGCTTAGAGTTACCAGACATTCATCTTTCAGGATAAGGGAAAATCTCTGAAAAATCGCTATTTAGATAACACACTATGACAGAAATTCGAACTCAGGACCTCTTTCATGTGATTTAATATCATGACAAAGCAAAATAAACATGAAAATTAATATATCCTATGGTATACATAAAAGGTCATGACCCAAGTTTGACTTTCAAACCACTAAGTAACAAATGAAAGAAGAGGACAAATATTTCCATCCACAAAATGATCTCGCATCTTAAGTTCTGATCTGTTTTTGCTGTATTAACAGATTTTGGTGAGATTTTATATGATTTGTAGAACTAGTTTGAAAAGGAAGCTGATGGAGAGAAGGAAGAGCCTGTTACACGTAAGATTTTTTAAAGCGAATTTCATGGAATTTCGTTATAAGTTAGCATCACAGCGCCGGGACATGTTATCAGGGACAGGAAGGAAGTTGCGGCAGGAAACTGTCAGCTGCTGCCAGGTCTCATCACGTACCTGGACAACTTCAATGAACCCACTCTCCACGGCAATGTGCAAGGGAGTCAGACCATCGTGATTGGCTGCGTTAACATCCGTCTTGGGTACGTCGAGAAGGAGCTGCACGATGTGACGGTACCCTCTACCTGCCGCGAGGTGCAGGGGCGTGTTCCCCCTGAGATCAGCCGGGTTAGGGGGTGCCCCAGCATGTAGCAGAGCGCTACACACGACGGGACGGTTCTTGCGGGCGGCCAAGTGCAGAGGCGACTCTCTGTACGAGGAGACCTTGCTAGGGTCGGTCTTGCTGGCTAAGAGAGTAGCCACTTGGTCCAGAGAGGCTGTGTCCCTCTCCAACAGCTCATGTAAGGGTGTCTCACCCCTCACGTTCTGTAGGCTAGGATCTGCCCCACGTTCTAGCAGTACCTGTAACAGATACAACTGTGAGGTCGAGATTACTGGCCTAAGAGAGTAGCCACTTGGTCCAGGGAGGCTGTGTCCCTCTCCAACAGCTCATGTAGGGGTGTCTCGCCCCTCACGTTCTGTAGGCTAGGATCTGCCCCACGTTCTAGTAGTACCTGTAACAGATACAACTGTGAGGTCGAGATTACTGGCTAAGAGAGTAGCCACTTGGTCCAAAGAGGCTGTGTCCCTCTCCAACAGCTCATGTAGGGGTGTCTCGCCCCTCACGTTCTGTAGGCTAGGATCTGCCCCAAGTTCTAGTAGTACCTGTAACAGATACAACTGTGAGGTCGAGATTACTGGCTAAGAGAGTAGCCACTTGGTCCAGAGAGGCTGTGTCCCTCTCTAACAGCTCATGTAGGGGTGTCTCACCCCTCACGTTCTGTAGGCTAGGATCTGCCCCACGTTCTAGTAGTACCTGTAACAGATACAACTGTGAGGTCGAGATAACTGGCTAAGAGAGTAGCCACTTGGTCCAGAGAGGCTGTGTCCCTCTCCAACAGCTCATGTAGGGGTGTCTCACCCCTCACGTTCTGTAAGCTAGGATCTGCCCCACGTTCTAGTAGTACCTGTAACAGATACAACTGTGAGGTCGAGATAACTGGCTAAGAGAGTAGCCACTTGGTCCAGAGAGGCTGTGTCCCTCTCCAACAGCTCATGTAGGGGTGTCTCGCCCCTCACGTTCTGTAGGCTAGGATCTGCCCCACGTTCTAGTAGTACCTGTAACAGATACAACTGTGAGGTCGAGATAACTGGCTAAGAGGGTAGCCACTTGGTCCAGAGAGGCTGTGTCCCTCTCCAACAGCTCATGTAGGGGTGTCTGGCCCCTCACGTTCTGTAGGCTAGGATCTGCCCCACGTTCTAGTAGTACCTGTAACAGATACAACTGTGAGGTCGAGATTACTGGCTAAGGGCAGCCAATAAGAAATTGTTCTTATTAATTGATGAGGATCGCGATTTCGTGAAAATTCTTCACATCGTCAGCTCAAGCGTGAAACAGCCTCGTTGTCAAGGTCACGCTCACTAGAGGTTACTATGTGTTTGCCAGTAATAAGAAAGCATTCATCATTTGTGGTACAAATTATTATATTTCTATATCTTTGTTGCTTCACGGTCAATAGCTTCAGATTTTACGTATTCCAAATAAATGTTTGGCAGATACTGAATTCACCTTTGTTAAACTTTAAACTAAATGTAAACATTCGCTGCAGTGTACGAAATGGATGTAATTTTGAAAGAAAAGAAGTAGAAAACGAAGAAAGCGATTTGTTTTAAAAGATTTAAATCTTAAAACTATCCTGAATTAATAATAACTGTTGCCAACGTAAACTGATACAATAGTAAATTCAAAAGTGCAAATAATTCCGAAATATACACAAAAGTCTGTGATTTTACTTACAACCTATGCCAAATAGCATTACAGTGCCTTTCTTTAAGTTGGCAGCCCTGATTTTCTATAGCATTTGTAATATCTACTGATGTGTGCCAAGGAAACAGACGTTCGTGAATGAGCAAGTGCGCTATGATGTTGGTTATGACAACCTCCACTGGTTCATCAACTGTACCAGCGGCTAACTTTGGTTCGCGTCCCACACTTTGTGAACTCTGCCCTAAATGAAACAGACGCGCTCTAATTGCGTGGGCGTGCTGGATGTCAAGGCCTCGTGTGTTGCGAAGTTTGCAAGACCAGCACAACATTCACATTCCAACTTTGTCAACATTATACACATTTTCATGCTACGCCAAGAAGCCGAAACGCAGCAATAACAAGTAATGTCACGGTGTGAAAACCAGTTTCTATTTACTTTGCCTAAATCATCATAAAATACTGGCCTAGAAATAGTCTATATACTCACATGGTACATGGTTATGTACAACATGCAGAGCGACAGTCAACTGTCTAGTGTCTACTTAGGTTTGGTCATGAACTCACGTGAAAACAAAGGGGAATCGCTCAAACAGTCGCATTATAGATGCTTATCAATCAGGAAAACGAACATGAAACCGGCAGCTAATTGGTTCTTGACCAAAGCCTCTCCGCCCTTTGATCTCAGTGTACTCCCAGAAAGTCCAAGATATGCGAGTATGTATCTACATTCTGTTTATTATACCATTATCTCAAACATTATAATTAAATAGATTCAGCTATGTTTTGACAAAAGAAATATCAACGCTTTCTGCATTTAAAAAGAGGTGTATGCCCTATTTCACCAACAGATGTTAAAATCGAGGTTAACAAATGTAACGTAACAACTGTCACAGCGCTAACACTACTGTTTAATTTCTTGCATTTCACCAACCTGTTTTCTGAAAATGTTAACAAACACGTGTTAACTCCAAGAGACTTGTAAATATTACATCTATAGAGGGCTATGGATGAGCCGTATTATTTTCTGAACGTACTGCGATGCGCTTTTGCTTTCATTTTCGTCTGCACACAGCTCAACAAATGACGGGTGAACAAAGTCGTAAACAAAAGCTGTGAGACAAATTTCTCATAGATGGAGAAAGAATTGTTAATTGAATTGGTGATGAAGTGTAAGGATATCGTGGAAAATAAGAGGACGGATGCGATGAATGTAAAAGAGAAAGATGTCACGTGAGAAAATATTGTTAACGAATTTAATTCAAATGCACGTGCCACTACTACAAGCACCAAACAACTTCGTCAGCATTACGTAAATTTAAAACGAGGTGCGAAGAAGGACAAGTGACTTGAACGTTTCATACTTGAAGCAAAGGCGAGATCGGTTTATTCCTCTCTATGCATGTTCTAACCTCTCTTGTACTTCCGCAGTAAACTTCATACCAACTTGTTTCGACAGTCTATACCTCTGTAGAACATTTTCTTCTGATAGCTCCTCAAAATAATTGCCATTTAGACGGTCTTAAATATAGCAAATCGACAACAGCTGCCTTCACGCCCGCCATCTTGACTATTTACAATTGTTTAGGACTTTACAACAGAAATTTAGCTTGTTAGTTTAACAAGGGATTTAACACGAGTGTTAAGCTAGCACTTGTTAAAATGCAATTTTTGTTTTAACTATTGCTAAACTCTTGTTAAGTCTTAACATGTGTTGGTGAAATCGGGCATAAGTTAAGTTTATTTAAAAATATATATAAACGCTTGAAGGACAAAAGTGGACTACGTATTTACAGGGAGGGCAGAGCACAAAGAAAGGTGAATGAATGAGAATGACACATGGAGGAAACTGAAGGAGCGGAGGAAGGAGAGAGATATTCTACGCTGGAGGTAGATATCGTTTGAAATTCCTGTAACATGCTTGAGTCATAGAGAAAGGCGCATGCGGAATTTCCTGGCACAACAACCACAAACAGCTTACGTACTATTACTATGCTATTATCCAAACCAGCACAACCTTTCTTAGAACACAATGACTTTACCTAAATCTTGCTTACCTAACATACGCTTGCGTTTTCTTCTTTCAGAATTCTGAAGATGCATTTTCTTGTTTCATTTGTTAATAATTCAATGCTGCCACCAAGAATAACAATTGACTTCTGTGTTACGTCCTGCTCAGGATGACAACCGTATCATGGTAGAACTACCGCTACTCTATGGAGTCTGTAAAATGCTGTATTTCTGTTATACGACAAAAGTCTTTCTCAAATATGCCCTTTAAAGCACAAAATTTCTTCTTCACAAACAATATTTTGATGAAAACGACTAAAATAGCACATAGAACATAACCACTACACCAAGTTGACGTAATACACAACAACTTACACTATTAACAAGTTAAAACTTCAATTTCAACAGCTGGAAGCACACGTCAGCAAGTATTTGCGTAACTCTTTGTTTCGTTTACAACAATAACAACAATGGTAAGGCTTCCACAAGATTTCCGAGAACTCGTCCCGCTTCCTGTTAGTTGTATTGACGAAGGGGGAAAAAGAATTACAAACAATTGAACTAAAAACATCTGACGCTCAACTTCATACAAAGAGTACAAAATAGCAGGAGAGGGTATTGCAGTTACGCAGGCATGATTTGTAAAATATATGTTCACACATTATAGAAATATAACGTAATTATAATTATTATATATAAAAATTTATTGCAATCAAATGACCAGAAGTGAGGTTGACCCGAATGATCCAGAAAACTGACAGGTTATTTAAATATAAATAATTATTCCTGCAGACGTCCATTTCTATGTACACGTTACAGAACGTGCACGTGTTATATTTGTGTTTATGCATGTTAAGGGTCCTTGCTACATTTAATATATTTGTTGATAACAGAAAGTAAAATGTAACAAATCTAAAGAAACAAACGCTAGCTTCTGGTTCACAGGTCGCGGGTCTAAACCCGGCATAGAGCGATATAATGTTTGGTGGGGAGGGCGTAAACATCCTCGCATGGCTTGCTTCGGAAGGGAAGTAAAGCCATGTTATGTCATTGCATAATATGTTCATGGCCAGCAAATAACACTGAACAATTTGGTTGAATTTATATGTCATTATGTTTTGTTTTTACATTTGTCAATATAGTAGGAAAACAAAACAATATAATTAACACGTCTACAATTTATCAACTCTATACAGCATTCTTTTACTTTCCTAGGTAACCTATAAGAACCAGTAAAACGAAATAGCCGCACACCATGTGTTATTTAGGTTATGTTGCCACATTACGTTCAAATGTTTAAAATACGACGTCTGTTCAATAAAGAATGATCACAATTTTTTTGACAACGTACCTTTACTCATCCTCATAATTTTGATGGTCCTTCTCAAAATAGTCTTCCCTGAATGCGATGCACTTGTCTCAGCGTTTCTGCCAGTCTTCAAAGACATGCTGGAAACCATTTTTGAGAGATCCTTCAAAATCGCCTCCGCAGCCTTCACCACTGCTTCTGATGATGGAAAATGCCTCCCACGAAGGCGTTTCTTCAAGTTAGGGAATAGAAAAAAGTCACTAAATCCGGACTATAGGGAGGGTGAGGGATGCACTTCACGTTGATTTTTGCAAGATATTCAGCAACAACATTGACATTATGCGGCCGCACATCCAGCCTGCTTCACGGAAATGTGGCCTTTGCGCCTGATATGGACTTGCAATGTTTTCAGGACATCCCTGTAGTATTGTCCAGTTACTGATGTGTGTGCAGGTACAACATGCTGATAAACCATTCCATGAATATCAAAGAATGAGATGGCAATAACTTTCCCAGCAGAAGCAACCACTTTTGCTTTTTTTGGGGGGGGGGGCGGTTGGTGATGAAGGAGATTTCCACACTGAGCTTTGCTGTTTGCTCTCAGATGCAAAATGATGTAGCCAAGTTTCATAGCAGTGATTTCGTTTGAAAGGAACTCCGGATCTTTCACTAACATCAACTTTAACTGCATGCAGACGTGCTTGCGAATGTTCTTTTGTTCGGCAATCAACAGTCTTGGAACACATCGCGCACAAACACGTCTCATGTGTAATGTTTCTGTCACCAACGCGTGGGTGGCACCCAATGGAATGTTCAGTATTTCAGAAAGTGATCTTAAGGTAATTCGTCGATCCTCTCTCACAATGGCAGCAGCAGAGTTGATGTTTTCTTCCGTAAGAGCAGTAACTGGAACACCGGGTCCACCTTCCTTTGAAATTGATTGTCTCCGCACTTTAAACATTTTTAACCACCTTCGAGCTGTGCTGTAGGGAAGAACAGACTGTCCATAGGCCTCCTGTAACATTGTGTAGGCCTCAGCTGAAGATTTGTTGAGATGAAAGCAGAATTTACAAAACAGCATATTGTCTCTCGCGTGTTACCTCCATTGCAGTGGTAGGCGATACTGAACATGTCTGAACTTGCCTGGTTCTCACAGGCGGGAACCAGGAGTACCAACAATGAAACTACTACGGCGTGTTTGTTTCACATTAAGCTAACAGAATATAATAAGGTTGAATTTTAGTGCGAAAAATTATGACCGTAAAAAATTAAGATCATTCTTTATTGAACAGCCCTCGTAGATCTCTTTCATACGTATCGAAATGCGTATGAATACTATATTATGTTTACTTTCTATTAACAATTACAACAGTGATAGGTATATTGTGTTTCTATTGTATTACGGAGCTCATTCGACTCAACCGATACCTCGGCCATTTTACTTTTGTATTAAAGTCTTGCAGATGGTTACACCAAGCTGGTTAGAGTTAATAGAATGAAAACCCTCTGTTGACAAGTACTGCTACTTTCATAAGACATTCTTATATTCATGAACTGCTATAAGTCACTGAATTGAAAGCTGATTCCTATTTACGTCATATCGATAACCATGTGCAAAAGCTTGCTGTTCCCATCAGTAAATTTGTAATACATTCTGAGCTTGCACAATAGCCACAATATAGATGCTTGTATCCAGGACCATATACTGTATGCCAGAGGAAGACAGCTTCGAGAGTTGTGACGTATTTCAGACGGGAGCGAGGCTTGTAGTACGTGAGACGTCAGGCAAGAGCCGTGTAGGACCAAGTTGTCTATATAAATGGCGCTGTGAGTACGGAATCTGAGGGTTCAGTCAGGTGTAGCACACTCGATGGCAACAATGTCGCTGCCACGTACCAAATGGAACTGTTAAATTTACAATGTGACGATTTATTGAAGGACAAATATACACACAAGAAAGACTTGGCTGATTTTTACAAGAATGTCCCCCAAACCAGATTTCCGAGGTTGTATTCACTTGCCGCACGGACATTGTCTATGTCTGGCTCGACATATGTGTGCGAACAATTTTTTCTGTTATGAAATTAGCTAAGTCCAAACCCCGAAGTACCTTGTCGTATCACAATCTAACATGCAGCCTTCGATTACAAATTTCCCAGACATTACGTCCTGACATTGATAAACTAGTTAAAGAAAAACGAAACAAAAAGTGTCGGAAAATGTCCACGTAATTTTGTTCTGAATGGGTCTCCTCTAATTTGCAGAGAAAATTACTTTATGTTTTATTTTATTTACTTTATAACATGTGTGACCTTCAGATAAACTACGAGTTGAAGTTTTATATATTTTCTCATAGCACAGAGCCAAAATGTAATTGTTTATAAACTGTGACCAATTGTGTAATTAAAGCAGTCGACATTAGTATTACAACACACAAGATGTAAGTTGTACATATTAATACCCGATACGTTTCCTGTCTTTCCTACGCTGTCGGAACCCCAACACATCAAACTGTTTCCTTCCTCTTGGGCAGCAGAAATCAGCGTGGTGACGTCACACGCAAACCTGCCTTTCCTTCGGGAGCATATTTGGCGGTTAGAGCTGACGGAGCTGACGTCACAACCTGTCTTCCCCTGCTGTATGTCATAGCAAAGAAAGTCCCAGGGGAAAGAGGCGCAAGGGGTGTTAGACACTGTTCCTACACCCTGTCTGCTGGTGGTTTATGACACTTGGTTCAGTTCAATTATAGCCCATTCAAAAACATTCTGAGGCCTTCTTCTGAATTCTAAATAAATTCTAAATCTTCTCGGTTTTAGGGCACATGCTATTTTAACGGTTCTAGTTCATGTTTAACATGCATTCTCTGTCACACACATTCGCTGTCCTTGTCGCACTGTGGGAGAGTGGCACATTCCTGTCAGGGGCTTTCTTTGCGTTGGCGAACAGTAGAAGGCTCTTTTGTATCAACAGCAGCCGCCTTTCAAACATCTAACAAAGACGTGTACTAAAGAGGATAACGTGTTTGATTACACATTTAACCCTAACGAACAGTTCAACATTCACTATTTGCATAACATGGTAGTAATTATAAATTCAGACCTAAGCTAATCTATATTTAACATTGTACAATTATGGACGATAATTATAAATTCAGATCTAATGTTAGAATGTTACAATGAATAGCTTGTAGACACATACCTGATACGGCTCGAGGAAAGGACAACCTGCGGCAGCAAGTCTGTGTAGAGCCGTGCGTCTGGCGTGGTCCTGTAGATTGACGTCACATCGGGAGGCCAAGGCTCGGAACGTGGCGATGGACGGTGCCGCTGTGGCCACCATGTGTAGTGGAGTTCGACCCTGGAGGTTCTCCTGGATATTCGCATCACACCCAGCCTTCAGGAGGGCGTCTACCAGGTCCTCGTCACCACCACGTCTCCGCGAGGACGACGATACCGCCAGATGTAGCGCTGACTCACCTCGGGCAGACCTCGCGTTCACGTCACATCCCGCCGAACACAACAACCTGATGACACATTAGAGTTGATTGTAAATTACATTCAAGCACGGTTTCGTAACTGCCTTATATTTCTGCTATTACAGTGCTTTTAGCAATGCGATTAATGGTGACCTGTTTCGAAAGGTATAACCCCACTTTGCTTTCTTTACAAGCATCTTGACATGTCGCCCTACCAAAAAAAATGCTCACGAGCCGCCACTGCTGTCTCCGCAATAATGAGAAAGTACTAGTAAGTTGCCACGTGTGCTAAAAAGCTAAGCCGAAAGTTCCCTTATACCAACCGCCTGTATAACCCCTGCGTGCTGTTAGACGCTATGGACTATCGATAATAATCGATCAGTACAAAACAGTTGTGCTCAGTCAGTAGGGCACCCGCCTGCCGTGCTAGGGATCCCGGGTTCGAAACCCGGCTGTGGAAGTGCGGATTTTTCTCCAACCAAGATAATTCCTCATCTTCCCCAGACTCTGGAAGTATGAATGAGAGTGCGAATGTGTGCGTGATGTAATGAATAAAACCCAACGAATACGAGCTAACACCTTCGATATGTTCCAAAGGAGAACGGCCGCCGATATGTCCATTGCAGTTAAAGGCGAGGTATAAATGTGTACGTGATCTAATGATTAAAACACAACAAATACGAGTTAACACCTTCGATATGTTCCAAAGGAGAACGGCCGCCGATATGACCATTGCAGTTAAAGGCGAGGTATAAATGTGTACGTGATCTAATGAATAAAACCCAACGAATACGAGCTAACACCTTCGATATGTTCCAAAGGAGAACGGCCGCCGATATGTCCATTGCAGTTAAAGGCGAGGTATAAATGTGTACGTGATCTAATGATTAAAACCCAACGAATACGAGTTAACACCTTCGATATGTTCCAAAGGAGAACGGCCGCCGATATGACCATTGCAGTTAAAGACGAGGCATAAATGTGTACGTGATCTAATGATTAAAACCCAACGAATACGAGTTAACACCTTCGATATGTTCCAAAGGAGAACGGCCGCCGATATGACCATTGCAGTTAAAGACGAGGCATAAATGTGTACGTGATCTAATGATTAAAACCCAACGAATACGAGTTAACACCTTCGATATGTTCCAAAGGAGAACGGCCGCCGATATGACCATTGCAGTTAAAGACGAGGTATAAATGTGTACGTGATCTAATGATTAAAACCCAACGAATACGAGTTAACACCTTCGATATGTTCCAAAGGAGAACGGCCGCCGATATGACCATTGCAGTTAAAGACGAGGCATAAATGTGTACGTGATCTAATGATTAAAACCCAACGAATACGAGTTAACACCTTCGATATGTTCCAAAGGAGAACGGCCGCCGATATGACCATTGCAGTTAAAGACGAGGCATAAATGTGTACGTGATCTAATGATTAACACCCAACGAATACGAGTTAACACCTTCGATATGTTCCAAAGGAGAACGGCCGCCGATATGACCATTGCAGTTAAAGACGAGGTATAAATGTGTACGTGATCTAATGATTAAAACACAACGAATACGAGTTAACACCTTCGATATGTTCCAAAGGAGAACGGCCGCCGATATGACCATTGCAGTTAAAGACGAGGTATAAATGTGTACGTGATCTGATGATTAAAACACAACGAATACGAGTTAACACCTTCGATATGTTCCAAAGGAGAACGGCCGCCGATATGACCATTGCAGTTAAAGGCGAGGTATAAATGTGTACGTGATCTAATGATTAAAACCCAACGAATACGAGTTAACACCTTCGATATGTTCCAAAGGAGAACGGCCGCCGATAAGACCATTGCAGTTAAAGACGGAGTATAAATGTGTACGTGATCTAATGATTAAAACCCAACGAATACGAGTTAACACCTTCGATATGTTACAAAGGAGAACGGCCGCCGATATGACCATTGCAGTTAAAGACGAGGCATAAATGTGTACGTGATCTAATGATTAAAACCCAACGAATACGAGTTAACACCTTCGATATGTTCCAAAGGAGAACGGCCGCCGATATGACCATTGCAGTTAAAGGCGAGGTATAAATGTGTACGTGATCTAATGATTAAAACCCAACGAATACGAGTTAACACCTTCGATATGTTCCAAAGGAGAACGGCCGCCGATAAGACCATTGCAGTTAAAGACGGAGTATAAATGTGTACGTGATCTAATTTTTAAAACCCAACGAATACGAGTTAACACCTTCGATATGTTACAAAGGAGAACGGCCGCCGATATGACCATTGCAGTTAAAGACGAGGCATAAATGTGTACGTGATCTAATGATTAAAACCCAACGAATACGAGTTAACACCTTCGATATGTTCCAAAGGAGAACGGCCGCCGATATGACCATTGCAGTTAAAGGCGAGGTATAAATGTGTACGTGATCTAATGATTAAAACCCAACGAATACGAGTTAACACCTTCGATATGTTCCAAAGGAGAACGGCCGCCGATATGTCCATTGCAGTTAAAGGCGAGGCATAAATGTGTACGTGATCTAATGATTAAAACCCAACGAATACGAGTTAACACCTTCGATATGTTCCAAAGGAGAACGGCCGCCGATATGACCATTGCAGTTAAAGGCGAGGCATAAATGTGTACGTGATCTAATGATTAAAACCCAACGAATACGAGCTAACACCTTCGATATGTTCCAAAGGAGAACGGCCGCCGATATGTCCATTGCAGTTAAAGGCGAGGTATAAATGTGTACGTGATCTAATCATTAAAACCCAACGAATACGAGTTAACACCTTCGATATGTTCCAAAGGAGAACGGCCGCCGATATGACCATTGCAGTTAAAGGCGAGGCATAAATGTGTACGTGATCTAATGATTAAAACCCAACGAATACGAGTTAACACCTTCGATATGTTCCAAAGGAGAACGGCCGCCGATATGACCATTGCAGTTAAAGGCGAGGCATAAATGTGTACGTGATCTAATGATTAAAACCCAACGAATACGAGCTAACACCTTCGATATGTTCCAAAGGAGAACGGCCGCCGATATGTCCATTGCAGTTAAAGGCGAGGTATAAATGTGTACGTGATCTAATCATTAAAACCCAACGAATACGAGTTAACACCTTCGATATGTTCCAAAGGAGAACGGCCGCCGATATGACCATTGCAGTTAAAGGCGAGGTATAAATGTGTACGTGATCTAATGATTAAACCCCACGAATACGAGTTATAACCTTCGATATGTTCCAAAGGAGAACGACCACCGATATGACCATTGTAGTTAAAGGCGGGGTATAAATGTGTACGTGATCTAATGAACACGAGTTAACACCTTCGATATGTTCCAAAGGAGAACGGCCGCCGATATGACCATTGCAGTTAAAGGCGAGGTATAAATGTGTACGTGATCTAATGAACACAAGTTAACACCTTCGACATGTTCCAAAGGAGAACGGCCGCCGATATGACCATTGCAGTTAAAGGCGAGGTATAAATGTGTACGTGATCTAATGATTAAAACCCAACGAATACGAGTTAACACCTTCGACATGTTCCAAAGGAGAACGACCGCCGATATGACCATTGTAGTTAAAGGCGAGGCATAAATGTGTACGTGATCTAATGATTAAAACCCAACGAATACGAGTTAACACCTTCGATATGTTCCAAAGGAGAACGTCCGCCGATATGACCATTGCAGTTAAAGGCGAGGTATAAATGTGTACGTGATCTAATGATTAAAACCCAACGAATACGAGTTAACACCTTCGATATGTTCCAAAGGAGAACGTCCGCCGATATGACCATTGCAGTTAAAGGCGAGGTATAAATGTGTACGTGATCTAATGATTAAACCCCAGCGAATACGAGATATAACCTTCGATATGTTCCAAAGGAGAACGGCCGCCGATATGACCATTGCAGTTAAAGGCGAGGTATAAATGTGTACTTAATCTAATGATTAAAACCCAACGAATACGAGTTAACACCTTCGATATGTTCCAAAGGAGAACGGCCGCTGATATGACCATTACAGTTAAAGGCGAGGTATAAATGTGTACGTGATCTAATGATTAAAACCCAACGAATACGAGTTAACACCTTCGATATGTTCCAGAGGAGAACGTCCGCCGATATGACCATTCCAGTTAAAGGCGAGGTATAAATGTGTACGTGATCTAATGATTAAAACCCAACGAATACCAGTTAACACCTTCGATATGTTCCAGAGGAGAACGTCCGCCGATATGACCATTCCAGTTAAAGGCGAGGTATAAATGTGTACGTGATCCAATGATTAAAAGCCAACGAACACGAATTAACACCTTCGATATGTTCCAAAGGAGAACTGCCGCCGATATGACCATTGCAGTTAAATGCGAGGTATAAATGTGTACGTGATCAGGTTGTCAGGTCCTTGAGAACAGCCTCACTTTTCTTGAGCACTGCTTCAGAGTTCTCAAATCGAATACCACTAAGCTTTGCCTTTAGTGATGGTAATAAAAGTCATCACACATCGGAGCCACAAACTGCATGACTTGATTTGTGAGGTACTGCGTCTCTTTGTTGATGGAGGGCATGCATTTTTTAAATGGTTTATCACCGGTGATGGGTAAAGCCTGCATCATTATGATCCTGAAGGAAAAAAAGCCAGTACAGTGTGGAAATCAACAACACGAAAAATACCAAATTTGTTCCATCTGCAGGGAAGTGATGGTGATCACATTTATTGACATTCACAATAATGGAATGATTTACCAGCACGCAGTTCCCCCTCACACTACTGTTACAGCAGCATACTACACGTCAGTATTGGCTACACTGAGGAAGCACATTGCAAAGAAATGACCAGAGCTTTCTCGGACTGGATGACGACTTCATCATGACAATGCACGGCCTCACGTCACATGCAGTTCCCCCTCACACTACTGTTACAGCAGCATACTACACGTCAGTATTGGCTACACTGAGGAAGCACATTGCAAAGAAACAACCAGAGCTTTCTCGGACTGGGTGGCGAGTTCATCATGAAAATGCACGGCCTCACGTCACATGCAGTTCCCTATCACAGTACTGTTACAGCAGCATACTACACGTCAGTATTGGCTACACTGAGGAAGCACATTGCAAAGAAACGACCAGAGCTTTCTCGGACTGGGCGACGAGTTCATCATGACAATGCACGGCCTCACGTCACATGCAGTTCCCCCTCACACTACTGTTACAGCAGCATACTACACGTCAGTATTGGCTACACTGAGGAAGCACATTGTAAAGAAACGACCAGAGCTTTCTCGGACTGGGTGGCGAGTTCATCATGAAAATGCACGACCTCACGTCGCATGCATTTCCCTATAACAGTACTGTTACAGCAGCATACTACACGTCAGTATTGGCTAAACTGAGGAAGCACATTGTAAAGAAACGACCAGAGCTTTCTCGGTCTGGGTGACGACTTCATCATGACAATACACGGCCTCACGTCACATACAGTTCTTCCTCAAACTACTGTTACAGCAGCATACTACACGTCAGTATTGGCTACACTGAGGAAGCACATTACAAAGAAACGACCAGAGCTTTCTCGGACCGAGTGGCGACTTCATCATGACAATACACGGCCTCACGTCACATGCAGTTCCCCCTCACACTACTGTTACAGCAGCATACTACACGTCAGTTTTGACTACACTGAGGAAGCACATTGCAAAGAAACGACCTGAGCTTTCTCGGACTGGGTGGCCACTTCATCATGACAATGTACGGCCTCACGTCACGTGCAGTTCCCCCTCACACTACTGTTACAGCAGCATACTACACGTCAGTATTGGCTACACTAAGGAAGTACATTGCAAAGAAACGACTAGAGCTTTCTCGGACTGGGTGGCCACTTCATCATGACAATGTACGGCCTCACGTCACGTGCAGTTCCCCCTCACACTACTGTTACAGCAGCATACTACACGTCAGTATTGGCTACACTGAGGAAGCACATTGCAAAGAAACGACCAGAGCTTTCTCGGACTGGGTGGCCACTTCATCATGACAATGTACGGCCTCACGTCAAGTGCAGTTCCCCCTCACACTACTGTTACAGCAGCATACTACACGTCAGTTTTGGCTACACTGAGGAAGCACATTGCAAAGAAACGACCAGAGCTTTCTCGGACTGGGTGACGACTTCATCATGACAATGCACGGCCTCACGTCACGTGCAGTTCCCCCTCACACTACTGTTACAGCAGCATACTACACGTCAGTATTGGCTAAACTGAGGAAGCACATTGCAAAGAAACGACCAGAGCTTTCTCGGACTGGATGGTGACTTCATCATGACAATGCACGGCCTCACGTCACGTACAGTTCCCCCTCACACTACTGTTACAGCAGCATACTACACGTCAGTATTGGCTACACTGAGGAAGCACATTGCAAAGAAACGACCAGAGCTTTCTCGGACTGGGTGGCCACTTCATCATGACAATGTACGGCCTCACGTCACGTGCAGTTCCCCCTCACACTACTGTTACAGCAGCATACTACACGTCAGTTTTGGCTACACTGAGGAAGCACATTGCAAAGAAACGACCAGAGCTTTCTCGGACTGGGTGACGACTTCATCATGACAATGCACGGCCTCACGTCACGTGCAGTTCCCCCTCACACTACTGTTACAGCAGCATACTACACGTCAGTATTGGCTAAACTGAGGAAGCACATTGCAAAGAAACGACCAGAGCTTTTTCGGACTGGATGGTGACTTCATCATGACAATGCACGGCCTCACGTCACGTGCAGTTCCCCCTCACACTACTGTTACAGCAGCATACTACACGTCAGTATTGGCTACACTGAGGAAGCACATTGCAAAGAAACGACCAGAGCTTTCTCGGACTGGGTGACGACTTCATCATGACAATGCACGGCCTCACGTCACGTGCAGTTCCCCCTCACACTACTGTTACAGCAGCATACTACACATCAGTATTGGCTACACTGAGGAAGCACATTGCAAAGAAACGACCAGAGCTTTCTCGGACTGGGTGACGACTTCATCATGACAATGCACGGCCTCGCGTCACATGCAGTTCCCCCTCACACTACTGTTACAGCAGCATACTACATGTCAGTATTGGCTACACTGAGGAAGCACATTGCAAACAAACGACTAGAGCTTTCTCGGACTGGGTGGGGCTTCATCATGATAATGTACGGCCTCACGTCACATGCAGTTCCCCCTCACACTACTGTTACAGCAGCATACTACACGTCAGTATTGGCTACACTGAGGAAGCACATTGCAAAGAAACGACCAGAGCTTTCTCGGACTGGGTGACGACTTCATCATGACAATGCACGGTCTCACGTCACATGCAGTTCCCCCTCACACTACTGTTACAGCAGCATACTACACGTCAGTATTGGCTACACTGAGGAAGCACATTGCAAAGAAACGACCAGAGCTTTCTCGGACTGGGTGACGACTTCATCATGACAATGCACGGTCTCACGTCACATGCAGTTCCCCCTCACACTACTGTTACAGCAGCATACTACACGTCAGTATTGGCTACACTGAGGAAGCACATTGCAAAGAAACGACCAGAGCTTTCTCGGACTGGGTGACGACTTCATCATGACAATGCACGGCCTCACGTCACGTGCAGTTCCCCCTCACACTACTGTTACAGCAGCATACTACACGTCAGTATTGGCTACACTGAGGAAGCACATTGCAAAGAAACGACCAGAGCTTTCTCGGACTGGGTGACGACTTCATCATGACAATGCACGGTCTCACGTCACATGCAGTTCCCCCTCACACTACTGTTACAGCAGCATACTACACGTCAGTATTGGCTAAACTGAGGAAGCACGTTGCAAAGAAACGACCAGAGCTTTCTCGGACTGGGTGACGACTTCATCATGACAATGCATGGCCTCACGTCACATGCAGTTCCCCCTCACGCTACTGTTACAGCAGCATACTACACGTCAGTTTTGGCTAAACTGAGGAAGCACATTGCGAAGAAACGACCAGAGCTTTCTCGGACTGGGTGACGACTTCATCTTGACAATGCATGGCCTCACGTCACATGCAGTTCCCCCTCACGCTACTGTTACAGCAGCATACTACACGTCAGTATTGGCTAAACTGAGGAAGCACATTGCAAAGTAACGACCAGAGCTTTCTCGGACTGGGTGACGACTTCATCTTGACAATGCACGGCCTCACGTCACATGCAGTTCCCCCTCACGCTACTGTTACAGCAGCATACTACACGTCAGTATTGGCTAAACTGAGGAAGCACATTGCAAAGTAACGACCAGAGCTTTCTCGGACTGGGCGGCGACTTCATCTTGACAATGCACGGCCTCACGTCGCAAATCAAGTCATGCAGTTTCTGGCTCGATTCAACATTATCTGTGTATCACATCCACCTTATAGCCCCGATCTTGCACCCTGTGACTTTTTTATTCCCATCACTAAAGGCAAAGCTTAGGGGTATTCGATTTGAGAACTTTTAAACAGTGCTCAAGAAAAGTGAGGCGATTCTCAAGGACCTGACAAAGAATGGTCTGCAGCACGTGTTCAAGGACTGGCAGAGACGTTATAAAAGTACATTGAAGTAGGAGGGTACTACTTTGAAAAAGATCATGTAAACATTGAATTGCAGTAATAAACATCTGTGAAAAAAAAATCAGTCTCAGACTTTGTTGATCAGCCCTCATAGGAATTGTCTTTTGAATGCGAAGATTAACTTATATTGTGGCTGCGTGGGTTATGTAGATACGGAAATCTAGTTTGCAGAAATCTAAAACAACTTTTGCTGTAGTAAAAAGATGTGAAATTGACAAACAGCTGTCTTGATGGCTGACTCAGTGTTTTGCTGCACGAAAACAAATTAATGAAGTCACTGCGGTACACTTCAGTCGCCGACTGTCACAATAATCAACAAACAACTGCCGCTTCTAACCACCGCTTTGTATCTCCCCAGCCATTGTTTCTACAAGGTCACAGACCTTCCGAGAACTTTCGCGGCAACAACAATAGTCGAACACTCTTGAGACTCTGTCTGTTTCTCTCCCACCCACGCGCCCGGCTCCGGCTTGCGGCAACAGCACAACAATGCCACATGGTGACAATATTCTTAGGAAACGTGTAATAAATAAAGATACATTTTAAATGTACGTAATGTTTAAGTAGCAGATCATTCAGTTCTACATTTTTCCTTTATCTATTCTTCTCACGTTATTTAATAGTAGATATAAAACATTACTCTGATTTCTTTTCTTTTCTTCCTCCCGCCCCACAAAGTTAGTGAAGCATTTTCTGAGATATGGTCCACCATGTGATAAATGAGATCATTAGCGTGAAAGAAGATAGGGGCTGGCGTTCTTTAAGCACCCTCCCCGATATTTATGAGGGGGCGTTGAATTTCCTGTTGTTTTGTTCCAATTTTATTCCTTATTATTTTTAAGTAATGCTATAAACCAGATAGTAAAAACATACAGGATATTACACAAGTAAGGAATAAAGCAAATATAACTAAAATTGACATATCCTATTTAAAACAAAATCCTGGACACGTCAAATTTAATATTTTGAAAGAAAATATACAAGTGTTATTATTATTATTATTATTATTATTATTATTATTATTATTATTATTATTATTATTATTATTATTATTATTATTATTATTATTATTATTATTATTATTATTATTATTATTATTATTATTATTATTATTATTATTATTATTATTATTATTATTATTATTATTATTATTATTATTATTATTATTATTATTATTATTATTATTATTATTATTATTATTATTATTATTATTATTATTATTATTATTATTATTATTATTATTATTATTATTATTATTATTATTATTATTATTATTATTATTATTATTATTATTATTATTATTATTATTATTATTATTATTATTATTATTATTATTATTATTATTATTATTATTATTATTATTATTATTATTATTATTATTATTATTATTATTATTATTATTATTAT
The DNA here is from genome assembly GCA_030765055.1 of Mantis religiosa. Lineage (NCBI taxonomy): Eukaryota > Metazoa > Arthropoda > Insecta > Mantodea > Mantidae > Mantis > Mantis religiosa. Next base: position 221,968,790 of record CM060951.1, on the reverse strand, counting down.
TATTATTATTATTATTATTATTATTATTATTATTATTATTATTATTATTATTATTATTATTATTATTATTATTATTATTATTATTATTATTATTATTATTATTATTATTATTATTATTATTATTATTATTATTATTATTATTATTATTATTATTATTATTATTATTATTATTATTATTATTATTATTATTATTATTATTATTATTATTATTATTATTATTATTATTATTATTATTATTATTATTATTATTATTATTATTATTATTATTATTATTATTATTATTATTATTATTATTATTATTATTATTATTATTATTATTATTATTATTATTATTATTATTATTATTATTATTATTATTATTATTATTATTATTATTATTATTATTATTATTATTATTATTATTATTATTATTATTATTATTATTATTATTATTATTATTATTATTATTATTATTATTATTATTATTATTATTATTATTATTATTATTATTATTATTATTATTATTATTAATTATTATTATCACAATTATTATTGTTATTATTATTATTAATTATCATTATCATCATCATTATTATTATTGTTGTACTGAAACTAAGCAATGATTATTGATTATCGAAATATCGAGGATCGTGAAAAACATCGTGTATCGATATCGATATCAAGTAGCGAGAAAAAGTGGTATCGATCTACCCCTAATATTTACCTTTATCCATCAGAGAATCAGAATGTCTTCCCATCGTGGAGAAAATCACGTGATAGAAGCTGGTTTCGCTTTACGGCTGTGAAAACTCAGTTCCGATGCCAGTCTAATTATAAAGCCGGTGATACTGCGAGGCACTTTAAAACAAACTGATAAAGAGACCTTTGAGTAAAATGAGCAATCTTTCACTGGCAATAGCGTCTACACATTTCCTTGATCAGTTTAACTACAGAGCAGAACGAAGGGTTTCCTGTCTACAGACAGACAGTGTTTGTGAGAAGGATGTAAGAAACCTCTCTGAGATCATCAGCAGATTTGCTCCGGCCGACAACACAACTTTTGTTGGTTTTTCCTTTATCTTTGTCTTTGCTATGGTCAACTCAAATATATGTCTATAAACAGCATGGATAACAAGCGATGACTAAGTTAAATACAAGACTAGCATCTTCCAAGAATGAGATAAAAACAAAAACGGAACGAGATCCCTCCTCCCAAAACTTTGTTTTAAATTTCAAGTGTTCTTTAATTTTGATTTTCTCGAAACGCTGTTAAGACTACAACTTTAATGCCACATATTTTCTCAGAAAACTCTATGAATTCCTCTTCATTTTGAATGACATTTGTATAAATAGTTAATAGTATAACAAAGACAAGATCTTAATGTAATGCATCGATAAAGTACACAATCTATATTAAATAAAAGTATTTTTGATCACCATTTCCGAGATATTTTTATTGATTTGAAGATTTTTTCAAGTATTAAGAATACCTATGACTGTGAAAATTTGAAATCCTGAACTAATAACGCTAGCTTTTTAAGATTTATACCACAGATGTAACTTAGTACAAGTATAACACAGCCCTAATTTTATCAATTTCACTTTGATAGTTTGGAAAATGTGGTCAAATTTATTTATTTTTGATCACGTCACTTAGAAAGTCCCTTGCGACAAAATAACTTAAATTTTGGTCTAATATTTTAACAACAGATTCCCAATACATCCATTTTTTTTAATTTGTCCTAGGTTTCTCTCTGTCTCAATAACTTTAGGCTCCAGAAATGTTTAAAGCTGTGAATATGGCTTTCTTGCCCAAAATTTGAAATTTTTGTGTTTTAAAGTAAAGAAAGTGTGCCTAAGTACATCCCACAATAAAACCCAGGGCAATTTCTATTCACTGTTTCTCTGTGAACATGTGTAGCAATTTTCATTAGTCTAACACTAAAAATGCAACACAAGGAACATCTTAAATGATAAAAAATGCTGAAATGTTCAATAGCAAGAAAACAAGGTTAAAAAATTAGAATTCATATTTAACACTAGCATTCACGTAACTTGTAAACTAGATTAGAGCATTTAAAAATGGCTTGCGGATGCTATCTAAGCATTCTTTGGATTCAGGAAGGCTTACACTATTTTAGAAACCAAAAAGAGAAAAAGGTGATTTTTTGAAAATGTTGATGAAATTTTGGTCGTACATATCCTTAAGCCGCTATTCGACTTTTCTCGTGACAATGCAAAAAGCAAGGAATTTCAAAAACTATGACATGGAGATCGATCGCTTTATAAAAATGTGACTATCGTTTTACATTAAAATGTTTATATGGTAAGAATAATATAGCTTATCCGCCACCATAAACAAACAAAAAAAAAATAAAAAAACGCATCATTACGCAGTACTTCTCACCTTTTACTGTTAAGACATGAATAATCTCTGCAAAGAGTCGAATTATCTGTACCACAGTCAATATAGCAGGTCAAGCAGAAGAATAATGTTAACATTTGCGAGACAAAAGCACATCGCCTACTCTAACATTGTGTCAAAGACATTACATTATATTCTCTCTGACTATCGATTTCCTGGTGGCTGACTTACTCCGATGTTCAATTTTTCTTTAGCGGTCTGAAAATCAAAAAACAAACGTACGACATGTACAATGTAATTACTTCCTTGCAAATATTCTTAACGCTTTTTGAACTGCGGCATTTCTTAATACATAAATATTCTTTGTCATAAATTGCTAATGACGTTTGTGTAGCAAACTAACATTGGCAATTCCAGTTTCTTCTCGAATTTCTTCAGGTATAAAGCTTTCATCGCCTGAATCACTCATACGATTTCTCGCTATTCAAAGCCTCAAATATGATTTTACACCCAGTAAAAGCATCGACTGTAAATATTTTGTAAAACAGTTGTTAATATCTTTATAATTCATAATTCAAGTCGATTATTTCTTAGTTAACACATAAAATTATGTATGACACTAGCGAGGTTATGTTTATAATGCTTTCGGCGCTAACTTATTGGGCGTTAAATCTTTCACTCGCTAATATAAACATTAACTTACTTCGAAATTCCCATAAATAACTATTGCTTGTAGAAGAGTAAAGAAATCATGTGCGATTAAAATTATGTTCACAGAACTGATAAAATATAATAATTAAACACTTCTACGTAACGAATATTCAACTTATGTTGTGACATGATACACGATATTAAATCGAACACTTCTTCATTTATTGAAGTGATCATTATTAATCACTTATCCAGTTTAAAGCCAGTCTATCATTGTACCTACACACAACGAATCATTTAAACAAAGTACATAATAGCTAAGGAAAGGAATGTAAATGTAACATAAGAAATATTTCTCTTTTCTTTAGAGGAACTTACAGCACTTGATAAGCGAGATTGGCTGACACCGAGGTTTGAACCTGTGACCTGGATGCCAATGACCTTAAATCCTGGTATGGACCCACATCTCCTGGCGCGCCCCCATGCTGCAGTAACACAGACCACCCCTAAGAATGAGGGTGCATTGTCTTAAATGTGTCTGGTTAACACGTGGTGTACACTTCATTTGTTGGTTTTGTGAAGCAACTAGTAACTTCAGCAAAAATATATAACGAGTAACAGTCACAGGGCTTTCTCAACCCAGTGCCGTTTGTTTTCATAGCCATTCTACTAATTATAATTCATACAAAACCTCTTTTTGACATTTACTTGCGCCTTTTAGCCAATGTGCCTCATTCACCAACTACAACAGAACTTGATTGATACTTTCAAGGATATCTACGACTGAAAATTTGAAATCCTGAAATAATACGGCTAGCTCTTTAAGATTTATACCACAGATGTAACTTAGTGCAAATATGACACAGCCCAAATTTTGTCCATTTAACTTTGATAGTTTGGAAAATATGGTCAAATTCATTTATTTTGGGTTACGTTACCTAGAAAGTCCCTTGCAACAAAATAACTTAAATTTTGGTCTAATATTTTAACAACAGGTTTCTAATACATCCATTTGTTTTAATATGCCCTAGGTTTGTCTGTGTCTCAATAACTTTAGGCTCCAGAAATGTTTAAAGCTGTGAATATGGCTTTTTTGTCCAAAACTTGTAATGTTTGTGTTTTGAGGTAAAGAAAGTGTACTTAAATGCATCTCATAATAAAACCCAGGGCAATTTCTATTCATTGTGTCTCTATGAGCGCGTGTAGCAAGTGTCATTAGTCTAACACTAAAACTGTGACACGAGGAGCATCTTAAATGATGAAAAATGCTGAAATTGACAATAACGAGACAACAAGGATAACAAATTAGAATCCATATCTAACACTAGCATTCACGTAATTTTCAAACTAGATTAGAGCATTTAAAAATGGATTGCGGATGCTATCTAAGCATTCTTTGGCTTCAGGAAGGCTTGCACTATTTTATTGACTAAAAAGAGGAAAAGGTTATTTGTTGAAAATGTTCATGAAATTTCAGTCATACATATCCACAATAAAGCTTATATGTTTTATTAATTAATTTTTTGCCTTCATTAATATTTACTTTCTCTACTATTTTAATAAATATGGGAAATATCTGTATTCACAAAAAAAAAAATACAACATCAAAATTTTACTGGAAATATGTTTGGAGGTCCCCCGAATTCCCCAAAAGCAGCGATTCATCATTATGAGACAAGAGGAAGGAACAAGTTGCACATCAGTTATCATAAAACTAAGAAATTTGAAAAATGCCCCAAATATAATGGATTAAAACTCTATAACTGTCTTCCTCAACGTCTTACAGATATTTCAAACTCAAATAAATTTAAGAAAGAGCTACATACATTTCTGCTAGAAAAGCAGAATATTATGACTTCTGCCATATTTTGGTAAAGGAGAATGAAACTATACAGTCAAATCAGTTAGTATATTCGTAGAAGCCTGAACGTTGTTTTATGATTTCTTTTGGTATATAATTTGTGTACACTGACATATAATTTGTAATAATTTTATTTTGTTTTTCAGTTCTAATAATTGTATTTTGTATTTCAATTTCGTAATAATTATACTTTATGAAATGGTAGAGCCAGACTGAAAATTTCAATGTCATAGCCGGAATTTGAACCACAGATCTTCTGGTCTCCGTTCAGCCGCTCTAACCATTTGAGCTACTATGGCCAACATGCCAACAAGACATTAAATTCTCCAACGGACTCGTCTTTTTCCCGGTAAACTACTAGGAGTTCTCATAAACACATGAGACAACTACCTTAATGACGACTTACTATGCTGTAAGTACTTTAAGACCCAGGCTTTATAGTAAACCACTAGGAGTTCTCATAAACACATGAGACAACTACCTTAATGACGACTTACTATGCTGTAAGTACTTTAAGACCCGGGCTTTATAGTAAACCACTAGGAGTTCTCATAAACACATGAGACAACTACCTTAATGGCGACTTACTATGCTGTAAGTACTTTAAGGTCCGGGCTTTATAGTAAACCACTAGGAGTTCTCATAAACACACGAGACAACTACCTTAATGGCGACTTACTATGCTGTAAGTACTTTAAGGCCCGGGCTTTATAGTAAACCACTAGGAGTTCTCATAAACACATGAGACAACTACCTTAATGGCGACTTACTATGCTGTAAGTACTTTAAGGCCCGGACTTTATAGTAAACCACTAGGAGTTCTCATAAACACATGAGACAACTACCTTAATGGCGACTTACTATGCTGTAAGTACTTTAAGGCCCGGACTTTATAGTAAACTACTAGGAGTTCTCATAAACACATGAGACAGCTACCTTAATGACGACTTACTATGCTGTAAGTACTTTAAGGCCCGGGCTTTATAGTAAACCACTAGGAGTTCTCATAAACACATGAGACAACTACTTTAATGGCGACTTACTATGCTGTAAGTACTTTAAGGCCCGGACTTTATAGTAAACCACTAGGAGTTCTCATAAACACATGAGACAACTACCTTAATGGCGACTTACTATGCTGTAAGTACTTTAAGGCCCGGGCTTTATAGTAAACCACTAGGAGTTCTCATAAACACATGAGACAACTACCTTAATGGCGACTTACTATGCTGTAAGTACTTTAAGGCCCGGGCTTTATAGTAAACCACTAGGAGTTCTCATAAACACATGAGACAACTACCTTAATGACGACTTACTATGCTGTAAGTACTTTAAGGCACGGGCTTTATAGTAAACCACTAGGAGTTCTCATAAACACATGAGACAACTACCTATGACGACTTACTATGCTGTAAGTACTTTAAGGCCCGGGCTTTATAGTTCGGACCACTATTAGGTACAATTAATGGAAATTAATTGTTCTTTCACACCAGCCGTGTGTAGGACGCACTATCAAAAGGTAGAGCCAGACTGAAAAATTCAATGCCATAGCCGGGATTTGAACCACGGATCTTCTAATCTCCGTCCAGCCGCTCTAAACCGTTGAGCTACTATGGCCAAAGTATCGACATGGCATTAAATACTCCAACTAACCCGCGTTTTTCGTATAATTGTACTTTATATTTCAATTTTGTAATAACTGTACTTTGTATTTCAATTTTGTAACAAATTTGACGTGTCCTATAATTGATGTAAGTCAGAAGGATGAAATAGAAATAAATAAACAAACATGACGGAATTTCAAAGCTTATCAGTAGGGCTAGCAAGTTCAGAAAAATCCTTATTTTTTCCTTGTGTCTTAATATAACATAATATATTAATTTTGGGTCACTATGGCCCGAAAATGAAGCATTTTATTTGTCTTTTTAGCTATTTTTTTATTCAAAGGTCTCTTTATAGAGTCTTTGTTTCGTTTAACGATTCTTTTACAACTTTAATTCCTTTTGACCATGTTTTCCCTCTGCAGTAGAGTCTAACGTAAATTCTAATTTCTTTTAATTAATATGCACTTCTAAGACTGGCTACAGCATGTAACACGTGAGAGGACTTATTCTATTAGCCCCAGAAGAGAACCTAGTAAATACTCTCTAAATATCTCGTTATTTTTCTCTACAGGATTTCACTTGTTTCAAGTATGTACCATTGACATGTGGAGAAGCTTTTCATTGTTTTCGCAATGTGCTGTCAGAAAATATATGACCCTTTGTACCTAAGAATTTAGAGATGACTGTTGTGATATACTGCAATAAGTATTACTCAATTTCTCTCCTCAGAAAGTCCATTGTTTGTTGCTATACCAGAAGAAGCATTTCTTACACGTAGTTTTTCTCCCTCTATGTGTTGCTATCATCTGAATGTTGTACTTTCAACCTTATTCTATAAATATTTAATAGAAAATTAATTTATTAAATTGTAGGTATTATTCACGCCCTTTTTGGAATATATTTAGGTCTTTTTAAGTATTGATTTAGACAATTTATAAGGTCCTCACTTATCACTTAAGCCTGTTGCCATTGTACGAGAGGCAGACTTACCTGACGATGTGCAGGTCCCCCAGGATGGTCGCCTGCAGTAAGGGCACGTTCCCGGAAGCACTCCAGTCAGGTTCGTCTGGATCAGCACCTTCACCAAGGAGACGTTCGACGGCGACCACGTCGCGACGTCTCACGGCGTCGTGCAGAGAATCATCATCATACATGGTGCAGTGCAGCAAGTGACTAAACCCTGTCGCCGTTCTCTCTGATACCGAGCGTTTCCTTCCTGCTAGCGCCCCCCCCCCCTGCACTCCCTGCCGACACATGGTAACAGCACGCGGTTTTTGTGACTCGGGAGAAAAACACTCGTCTCAAACTGGTGTAGCTCAAACTGTGGGGCGCGAACCCTTACAGTACGTCGCTATAACGCCACCTGTGTGACATTCTTGCCCGCCCAAAACAGGCACGGTCTTTCTGCTGGCAACAATAACCTTACGCTTTGGGTTTCCACATTAAACCATGATCTATCTCAACCTAGTTTAATCCTGCTGTAAACATCTGTGTGGGAAGAGAGACAGAGACAATACGGTTAAGCTGTTGATTGGTTTAGCATGCATACGTACGATAAATTCCTCCTTTAAGTACAGTACTGTAAGTAGTTTTCTGATCACTGCTCTGTGCGAGAGAAAAGTATGAAAATGTTTCGATTCTTATAAACGTAATAGCCCCACATTGTATCTTTCTGCTTCACATACCACATAGATGTGTTCTGTATACTATATACAGATTAGACACAAGACAGGTCAAATTATACACACTATTAACTTATTATGTTACATTAAGCTGCATTTTATTTAACAATTACTAAAGGACACTGCTATTATATCGTATACCAGGCAGCTCTCTCACAACGAGGTCTGTATCGAGTTGAATGCTGATTAAGATGTTATTGTTTATAGTGTGGAGTTGCTGTACATCTCGCGTACCTCACAAGCCCAAGAACACTTATGTATATACAATTTAAAATCAGTAAGCTTTTCATCATGGAGCAGGCCGGTGCTTCAGCCGAAATAAAACACAATCGAGGCAAATCTTTAACAAGTGACGAGAGGCGAATGATCGTGTATTGTTTCGCGGTGCTTAAAGAAAGAAACCCTCATGATTATTTTTTCAGAAATGGACCAACTCATAGATTTAATAAGTTAACGTGTAACCCAACTCTATTTATTTATTGTGTAGAAGTTAGCGCTGCTATATATACTGCTAGCGTCTAACACGTGGCGAGTTGACCCGCCTTGTTGTTTACAGCAGGATTAAACTGGCGTGAGATAGAGTATAGAGGGTCATCTATCCGACAGTGACCAAGCCTGGTGTTGCTTAATGTGGGAGAGTGACAGGCCGCAAGACTGGTACGAATAAACACACTCGAGTACCATACCACCCTGTTCTGTAGCCTGTGAGTGCTGTCGAAAGCGGAATATTGGCCCAAAAGATGACAAGTTTTAGGTTGTGAGTACAACTGTCGCGATCGAAAGGACGTCGTGGACCTTTGGTAGCAGACCAGAATTGTCACTGTAATGGTGGGAAACAAAAGACACCTAACAGTCCGTAGGTAAAACAGTCCAAAGTGTACCCTTATATTCCTGACTACTGCAACCTGTTACTCGAACTGTGGCGAGCATTCACAACCAACCCTCTTCTTGTTCATCTCAATCAGCACTCCCCTTTTAACCTCTTGTACCTCGTTTTCCTTTCCTTGTCCGCTTCATGCGTCCCTCTTCCTTCTCCTTATTCTTCCTTTCCTCATCTTCCCTTATTTTCGACCTTTTACCCCTCTCTTCTTGCACCTCATCTTTTTCTCTTTCTCCCTAACCTGATACTACCTGATTATTGTTACCTTCTTACTTCTTCTCCTCCCTTTTACTCCACCAGTTCCGCTTCTTCCTTTCCCTTCTTCTATGTTTTCATCTTCTTAAGTTGTGTTTATTATCCTTTACTATCACAATATACTATATTCCTATCTTCCATCATCTTTTTCTCCTGTTCTTCCAACTCTTTTACCAGGTTTATCCATCTCCTTCCTCTCTTTTTCCTTTACCCCTACTTGTACTCATTCTTATCCTGTTTCCTCTTCAATCTTTGCATCATCTCTTCTTTCATATTCCCATTCTTCCGACCTTCCTTTTCTCCTTTACTTCCGTTTTCATTTTCTTCTTTGTCTCCTCCCTGTGATCATATCGTTTTAATACTCATATTCCTCTTTGTTCTTCTCATTCACTTATATTATCGCTCCTTCTTCCCCCATCCTACTTTTTCTACTCTTCCGTTATCCTTCTACACTTATTTCTTCTGCATCAGTTTTCTCTTTCTTTCAGTTCCTCTTGTACAGAAAGACAAAAAGCATATCGCTGTTGATTATTAGTTTTTCTTGGTGTGCTCTTCCCGCTTCTCCATTCTTCTCTTCTGTTGAACTTTGCTTATTCTTTATTTCAGAAGTTTCTACCATTTTCTAATACTGTCATCGCCTGAAAATACGTTTCATGTTTCACTACAATATCTATTGATTTTATACGCTTTGCGGTCAAATTCGTCACTAACAATTTCAAAAACATTAGCAAGTATAGACTGTGCTATTGGTAATGAGTAGAGCCCGGATTTGTGAGCACTAAAAATAAACATTTAATAATAAGCGTATAGCTTGGTAGAATTTTTACCTTGCTCACGCTTGTTACACTACACGAGCGAGTTATCTCGAGATTATTTTGTTCCATTTACATCTCGCATTTAACTGCAATTGTCATATCTGCGGCCGTTCTGCTTTGGAACATATCGAAGGTGTTAACTCGTATTCGTTCGGTTTTAATCATTAGATCACGTACACATTTATACCCCGCCTTTAACTGCAATGATCATATCGGCGGCCGTTCTGCTTTGGAACATATCGAAGGTGTTAACTCGCATTTGTTGTGTTTTAATCATTAGATCACGTACACATTTATACCTCGCCTTTAACTGCAATGATCATATCGGCGGCCGTTCTGCTTTGGAACATATCGAAGGTGTTAACTCGTATTCGTTGGGTTTTAATCATTAGATCACGTACACATTTATACCTCGCCTTTAACTGCAATGATCATATCGGCGGCCGTTCTCCTTTGAAACATATCGAAGGTGTTAACTCGTATTCGTTGGGTTTTAATCATTAGATCACGTACACATTTATACCTCGCCTTTAACAGCAATGGTCATATCGGCGGCCGTTCTCCTTTGGAACATATCGAAGGTGTTAACTCGTATTTGTTGGGTTTTAATCATTAGATCATGTACACATTTCTACCTCGCCTTTAACTGCAATGGTCATATCGGCGGTCGTTCTCCTTTGGAACATATCGAAGGTGTTAACTCGTATTCGTTGTGTTTTAATCATTAGATCATGTACACATTTATACCTCGCCTTTAACTGCAATGGTCATATCGGCGGCCGTTCTCCTTTGGAGACATATCGAAGGTGTTAACTCGTATTCGTTGGGTTTTAATCATTAGATCACGTACACATTTATACCCCGTCTTTAACTGCAATGGTCATATCGGCGGCCCTTCTCCTTTGGAACATATCGAAGGCGTTAACTCGTATTCGTTGTGTTTTAATCATTAGATCATGTACACATTTATACCTCGCCTTTAACTGCAATGGTCATATCGGCGGCCCTTCTCCTTTGGAACATATCGAAGGTGTTAACTCGTATTCGTTGTGTTTTAATCATTAGATCATGTACACATATATACCTCGCCTTTAACTGCAATGGTCATATCGGCGTCCGTTCTCCTTTGGAGACATATCGAAGGTGTTAGCTCGTATTCGTTGGGTTTTAATCATTAGATCACGTACACATTTATACCTCGCCTCTAACTTCAATGGTCATATCGGCGGCCGTTCTACTTTGGAACATATCGAAGGTGTTAACTGGTATTCGTTGGGTTTTAATCATTAGATCACGTACACATGTATACCTCGCCTTTAACTGCAATGATCATATCGGCGGCAGTTCTCCTTAAGAACATATCGAAGGTGGTAACTCGTATTCGTTGGGTTTTAATCATTAGATCACCTACACATTTCTACCTCGCCTTTAACTGCAATGGTCATATCGGTGGCTGTTCTCCTTTGGAACATATCGAAGGTGTTAACTCGTATTCGTTGTGTTTTAATCATTAGATCACCTACACATTTCTACCTCGCCTTTAACTGCAATGGTCATATCGGCGGCTGTTCTCCTTTGGAACATATCGAAGGTGTTAACTCGTATTCGTTGGGTTTTAATCATTAGATCACCTACACATTTCTACCTCGCCTTTAACTGCAATGGTCATATCGGCGGCTGTTCTCCTTTGGAACATATCGAAGGTGTTAACTCGTATTCGTTGTGTTTTAATTATTAGATCACCTACACATTTCTACCTCGCCTTTAACTGCAATGGTCATGTCGGCGGCCGTTCTCCTTTGGAACATATCGAAGGTGTTAACTCGTATTCGTTGGGTTTTAATCATTAGATCACGTACACATTTATACCCCGCCTTTAACTGCAATGGTCATATCGGCGGTCGTTCTCCTTTGGAACATATCGAAGGTGTTAACTCGTATTCGTTGTGTTTTAATCATTAGATCATGTACACATTTATACCTCGCCTTTAACTGCAATGGTCATATCGGCGGCCGTTCTCCTTTGGAGACATATCGAAGGTGTTAACTCGTATTCGTTGGGTTTTAATCATTAGATCACGTACACATTTATACCTCGCCTTTAACTCCAATGGTCATATCGGCGACCGTTCTCCTTTGGAGACATATCGAAGGTGTTAACTCGTATTCGTTGGCTTTTAATCATTAGATCATGTACTCATTTGTACCTCGCCTTTAACTGCAATGGTCATATCGGCGGCTGTTCTCCTTTGGAACATATCGAAGGTGTTAACTCGTATTCGTTGGGTTTTAATCCTTAGATCACGTACACATTTATACCTCGTCTTTAACTGTAATGGTCATATCGGCGGCCGTTCTCCTTTGGAGCATATCGAAGGTGTTAACTCGTATTTGTTGGGTTTTAATCATTAGATCATGTACACATTTATACCTCGCCTTTAACTGCAATGGTCATATCGGCGGCCGTTCTCTTTTGGAACATATCGAAGGTGTTAACTCGTATTCGTTGGGTTTTAATCATTAGATCATGTACTCATTTGTACCTCGCCTTTAACTGCAATGGTCATATCGGCGGCTGTTCTCCTTTGGAACATATCGAAGGTGTTAACTCGTATTCGTTGGCTTTTAATCATTAGATCATGTACTCATTTGTACCTCGCCTTTAACTGCAATGGTCATATCGGCGGCTGTTCTCCTTTGGAACATATCGAAGGTGTTAACTCGTATTCGTTGGGTTTTAATCCTTAGATCACGTACACATTTATACCTCGTCTTTAACTGCAATGGTCATATCGGCGGTCGTTCTCCTTTGGAACATATCGAAGGTGTTAACTCGTATTCGTTGGGTTTTAATCATTAGATCACGTACACATTTATACATCGCCTTTAACTGCAATGGTCATATCGGTGGCCGTTCTCCTTTGGAACATATCGAAGGCGTTAACTCGTATTCGTTGGGTTTTAATCATTAGATCACGTACACATTTATACCTCGCCTTTAACTGCAATGGTCATATCGGCGGTCCTTTTCCTTTCGTTGGGTTTTAATCATTAGATCACGTACACATTTATACATCGCCTTTAACTGCAATGGTCATATCGGCGGCCTTTCTCCTTTAGAACATATCGAAGGTGTTAACTCGTATTCGTTGGGTTTTAATCATTAGATCACGTACACATTTATACCTCGCCTTTAATTGCAATGGTCATATCGGCGGCCGTTCTCCTTTGGAACATATCGAAGGTGTTAACTCGTATTCGTTGGGTTTTAATCATTAGATCACGTACACATTTATACCTCGCCTTTAACTGCAATGGTCATATCGACGGCCTTTCTCCTTTGGAACATATCGAAGGTGTTAGCTCGTATTCGTTGGGTTTTAATCATTAGATCACGTACACATTTATACCTCGTCTTTAACTGCAATGGTCATATCGACGGCCGTTCTCCTTTGGAACATATCGTAGGTGTTAACTCGTATTCGTTGGGTTTTAATCATTAGATCACGTACACATTTATACCTCGCCTTTAACTGCAATGGTCATATCGGCGGCCGTACTCCTTTGGAACATATCGAAGGTGTTAACTCGTATTCGTTGGGCTTTAATCATTAGATCACGTACACATTTATACCTCGTCTTTAACTGCAATGGTCATATCGGCGGCCGTTCTCCTTTGGAACATATCGAAGGTGTTAACTCGTATTCGTTGGGTTTTAATCATTAGATCACGTACACATTTATACCTCGTCTTTAACTGCAATGGACATATCGGCGGCCGTTCTCCTTTGGAACATATCGAAGGTGTTAGCTCGTATTCGCTGGGTTTTAATCATTAGATCACGTACACATTTATACCTCGTCTTTAACTGCAATGGTCATATCGGCGGCCGTTCTCCTTTGGAACATATCGAAGGTGTTAACTCGTATTCGTTGGGTTTTAATCATTAGATCACGTACACATTTATACCTCGTCTTTAACTGCAATGGTCATATCGGCGGTCGTTCTCCTTTGGAACATATCGAAGGTGTTAGCTCGTATTCGCTGGGTTTTAATCATTAGATCACGTACACATTTATACCTCGCCTTTAACTGCAATGGTCATATCGGCGGCCGTTCTCCTTTGGAACATATCGAAGGTGTTAACTCGTATTCGTTGGGTTTTAATCATTAGATCACGTACACATTTATACCTCGTCTTTAACTCCAATGGTCATATCGACGGCCTTTCTCCTTTGGAACATATCGAAGGTGTTAGCTCGTATTCGCTGGGTTTTAATCATTAGATCACGTACACATTTATACCTCGCCTTTAACTGCAATGGTCATATCGACGGCCTTTCTGCTTTGGAACATATCGAAGGTGTTAACTCGTATTCGTTGGGTTTTAATCATTAGATCACGTACACATTTATACCTCGTCTTTAACTCCAGTGGTCATATCGACGGCCTTTCTCCTTTGGAACATATCGAAGGTGTTAACTCGTATTCGTTGGGCTTTAATCATTAGATCACGCATAGATTCACACTCTCATTCATACTTCCAGACTCTGGGGAAGATGGGGAATTATCTTGGTCGGAGAAAAATCTCCACCCCCACAACCGGAAATCGAATCCGGCACCCTTTTTGAGATTTTCTTGTGAGGAGCTCTTGTATTTTCAGTGAAACAATTTGTATACTGTGAAAGGAACTCTCAACGTTACATGACATTATTGGAACATGCGAAAAGCACCATAGTTCTTTATGAATGTGTTTCCCTTAGGTATGTTTGTGTACCAGAAAGTTTTGTAGAAATTTTGCAGTGTCTCGTAACCAGGATTTTTCATTGATACCTTACTGAGTTTCTCAAAGGCAGTTTAGCAATACTGTGAATCTCTGAAGACAACGATACTGTAATTTGATATATCAAAGAAAGTGAATGCTGCAAGGTATTATTTCGAGTGTCCAACTGTGTTATAATAGCAGGTATTTTGGAGAAGCGGTTATTGATGTACTCTATCTTATCTTGGATGCCAATATTAACAAAACATTCTTGTGCTGTGGCGATGTTACATCTAAGGAGTACAACACTGTTTTATTCCATTGAAATGTTCTGTGTAGAATGACACAGTCTTTAACCAGGAACCCGATCGTGTTAAAACTGGCTGAAGAGGTAAAGACAAATTTGGAAGGACTTCATGAAATGTTTGAACTCTAATTTGCGACAATACACTTTTTTTACGCTAGAGACAATAGATCCACGTTTTTATATCGGCTGCTGGCTCTTTCGGCGGGACCTGATGGCTAGGATTAATATGATTTGGATAAAATAAGCAAGCAAACGCCGTATTTCAGTAAAAAAGCATTTATAAGCATTTTACTTAGAAATCCGGGCTCTAGTAATTACAAAACTCACGTTTAACTCGATTAACATGAAGTAAATACAAAAATAGAATTTTTTTCGGAACAGTTTGTAGAAGTTATGTAAAAGTAAATTATATGTGTAGAGAACGTCATTCATGTTTGGCCTTTGTTTATTTCCGTACAAATGTAAACCACATTTCATATACAAAACTGTGATCGCGATATGCCGGGTAAGTTCGGTTGTTGTGTGCTGCCACCTAGTTGGCCGAGGTTAAGCCAGTGCAGGCAGCAGGCAGTAACAAGTAACGGAGTGACATCTGTGCATCTGGCAAACAGTTGAATGGGTGACAACGACGATAACAGGAGGCACTCGCTAAAAATATTCACTGCAAATGCATGTTTTGGGAGACGCCTAAAACTTTAGGAAGAAGATGGGGAAAAGAAAGATATTGTATGTGTGTGAACATTTTAATTCAAAAACGAAAAATAGGTGAAGTCCAAAGATGCGACACAGAAAATTCCCTCATTTCCAGACTGCTACATTTTTTCAAATAGTTTGATTTTCTCAAAAATGGCTTTAAATATTTACATTAAACTGTGACATTTTTAAGATATTTTCGTGCTAAATTAAATGCACATCATGCATGTTCTGAGAATGTATTCCGAGGTCCTCTTCGCCCTGAATGAGTTTTGTATAACTAACGAACTTACGACAAAGGAAGAAAAGTATGACGTCACTGCAATGATTTCTGCTGCCCAAGAGGAAGGAAACAGTTTGATGTGTTGGGGTTCCGACAGCGTAGTAAAGACAGGAAACGTATCGGGTATTAATAATATGTACAACTTACATCTTGGGTGTTGTAATATTAATGCTGACTGCTTTAATTACACAATTGGTCACAGTTTGGCTCTGTGCTATGAGAAAATGTATAAAACTTCAACTCGTAGTTCATCTGAAGGTCAGGCATTAAATAAAGTAAATAAAATAAAACATAAAGTAATTTTCTCTGAAAATTAGAGGAGACACATTCAGAACAAAAGTACGTGGACATTTTCCGACACTTTCTGTTTCGTTTTTCTTTAACTAGTTTATCAATGTCAGGACGTAATGTCTGGGAAATTTGTAATCGAAGGCTGCATGTTAGATTGTGATCCGAAAAGGTACTTCGGGGTTTAGACTTAGCTAATTTCATAACAGAAAAAAAAAATTGTTCGCACACATATGTCGAGCCAAACATACACAATGTCCGTGCGACAAGTGAATACAACCTCGGACATCTGGTTTGGGGGACATTCTTGTAAAAATCAGCCAAGTCTTTCTTGTATGTATATTTGTCCTTCAATAACTAATCACAATGTAAATTTGACAGTTCCAGCAGGTACATTGTTGTCATCGAGTGCGCTACACCTGACTGAACCCTCAGATTCTGTACTCACAGCGCCATTTATATACGCAACTTGGTACTACACGGCTGTTGCCTGACGTCACAGGCACTGCAGAGCTCGCTCCCGGCTGAATACGTCACAACTCTCGAAGCTGTCTTCCTATGTTGTTGTTATGTTGTAAATTTTTATTTCACTGAAATTGTAGACTTTGTTAAAGTATAATTTATGTTAGGTACATCATTTTTCTGAGATATTCCTTGTTATTTATTTTAATTTCCCAATACTTATATTTTTCTGAAATGTGAAGTTATTATTTGTTTTTCGCTTTCTCCACTTTGTACTAACTGTAAGTATGGGAAGTATTGCATTTCACGAAAAAATTTGATACTGACATTTCAGTGAAAATGTGACTTTTAGAACACCCGGATAAAAAAGAGGCTATTTAAAAAAAGATCCGCTCATGTGTTCAAAAAGGAAAAGAATAAATATCAAATATTTCATTTAATTTATTCATCTTTCAAGAATGTGACATAAAGATCTTCAAGAAAGTTTTGCCATCACAGAGTATCTATTGAAAATTTTAAAATCTTTGATTTTATCAAAACTAGCTCTAAATATTGTCACGAACGCATTGTTGATTCGAGGTGACGCGGGTGATGAGTTCAAAGAGACGGACAGTGCACTGCGGAGATAAAAGCTTACCGAAACGGTGGAGAAGGAGACGGATTTCTCGGGAGTTCGTCTTTGTTCTAGCGGCTTCTTGATGCTTTGAGAACATTCCGGATAGTGAGTAATCTATAAAAAGGGAACGGCAACTGCCATGGAGGGACAGTTGTTAATTGAACTCGCTTGCGTGAATAGCTGTGTGAGCTGTGGTCGATGAACTTGCAAGTTGTATTGTGTATGTGACGTGATTCTGGAATGTCAGATTGATTTCTACGGAAATAAAGAGCAATTTTTGGTGTTTGTAACCTGGACTTTTAATTTCACCAACCCACAAAGTCACAATATTTTGATTAAAACAGCATACGTTTAAGATATTTTAATTACGAATGAAATGCATATGGACTGACTGAGTAGACTGGCAGGCTGAGAACAGCCCGAGGTATGTTATACGTGTACTAGTCGGCCACGATATGAATGCACTCGGCGAGAAGCGTTACTAAACAGTTACGTCACAAGCGGGCGGAGTACCTCAGGTACAGTGCGGATAACGCAAACATCAACAATACCGAGATACTTCCAATGTGACATGCAGGGATAGTGCAGTTCAACACGGTGTTTCTTTGAACATTTTCTTGTGCAGTTAAAATTCTAATGGAATAGTGGCAGTTGCAGTGCTCGTTCTGACAAAATTGGCGTGTGTTTGTGAACAGTTTAATTACGTAGGCACCTGCAAAGTTAAAAACAAGAAAAGTATCCCATTCAGATGAAAAGTATATGTATGTGTATATATATACATATATACAGTTCTGTAGACAACAAATAAAGGAGAAAAGGTTATTCCTACTCCTTGAGAAAGCAACAGTTAGGGCAGCAAAATTAGTGGGAAAGTTTGGGAGAGCCATCTTGAACAGAAAATATTTCAACAACTGGGGTTAGGGTTAGAACTTCAAGGAAAAATAGAAAATCGGGCACAATCATATCTCTTGATGAGTTTGATAAGTCGTTGTGCGTAGAAAGTTTTTGAAGTACTATGAACAGAAAAAAGAAATTCCTACTTTGAGGAAACTCCTGAACTTCGCTAAGAATAAATATTCAGGGTGGCAAAGAAACATTTAGAAAAATATTAAGAAAATGGGATTCCAATGTAAGAAATGCAAAAACAAACAATCTGTGCTAATGGAGAAACCAGAAATTGTTGCAAAACTTGCAGAGTACTTAAGGGCTATTAGTGAAAATGTAAAAGTCACACGTAAACCAGAAGTTTATACGAACGAGTCTTGGGTTCATACTCTTGGCCGACATGTACCTGCTTTACGAGGTAGGTGCATTCAAGTTATAATACCTATTTTTTTTCAGGACTGTGGCCAGATATTTTTTTTAGTACACGTGGACTCTTTGTTAGGACGGTTTTTGATACTTAAAATGACGACGTTTTCATTGCAAGAACAGCGTGTAATCATTTGTTTTCTCTATTTTCGTGGTGTGACACCTAATGAAATTCATCGCCAGTTGAGCGACGCATGTGGTGATGGCACCATGGATGTGTCTAATGTGCGTTCCTGGGTGCGACAGTTCAATGAAGGCAGAACATCGTGTGATAACAAACCAAGACAGTTAAGTGAGGCGTGTGGTGATGGTACCATGGATGTGTCTAATGTGCGTTCCTGGGTGCGACAGTTCAATGAAGGCAGAACATCGTGTGATAACAAACCAAGACAGTTTAGTGAGGCATGTGGTGATGGCACCATGGATGTGTCTAATGTGCGTTCCTGGGTGCGACAGTTCAATGAAGGCAGAACATCGTGTGATAACAAACCAAGACAGTTAAGTGAGGCGTGTGGTGATGGTACCATGGATGTGTCTAATGTGCGTTCCTGGGTGCGACAGTTCAATGAAGGCAGAACATCGTGTGACAACAAACCAAGACAGTTTAGTGAGGCATGTGGTGATGATACCGTGGACGTGTCTAATGTGCGTTCCTGGGTGCGACAGTTCAATGAAGGCAGAACATCGTGTGATAACAAACCAAGACAGTTAAGTGAGGCGTGTGGTGATGGTACCATGGATGTGTCTAATGTGCGTTCCTGGGTGCGACAGTTCAACGAAGGCAGAACATCGTGTGACAACAAACCAAGACAGTTTAGTGAGGCATGTGGTGATGATACCATGGATGTGTCTAATGTGCGTTCCTGGGTGCGACAGTTCAACGAAGGCAGAACATCGTGTGACAACAAACCAAGACAGTTTAGTGAGGCATGTGGTGATGGTACCATGGACGTGTCTAATGTGCGTTCCTGGGTGCGACAGTTCAATGAAGGCAGAACATCGTGTGATAACAAACCAAGACAGTTAAGTGAGGCGTGTGGTGATGGTACCATGGATGTGTCTAATGTGCGTTCCTGGGTGCGACAGTTCAATGAAGGCAGAACATCGTGTGACAACAAACCAAGACAGTTTAGTGAGGCATGTGGTGATGATGCCGTGGACGTGTCTAATGTGCGTTCCTGGGTGCGACAGTTCAATGAAGGCAGAACATCGTGTGATAACAAACCAAGACAGTTAAGTGAGGCGTGTGGTGATGGTACCATGGATGTGTCTAATGTGCGTTCCTGGGTGCGACAGTTCAACGAAGGCAGAACATCGTGTGATAACAAACCAAGACAGTTTAGTGAGGCATGTGGTGATGGCACCATGGATGTGTCTAATGTACGTTCCTGGGTGTGACAGTTCAATGAAGGCAGAACATCGTGTGACAACAAACCAAGGCAGTTAAGTGAGGCATGTGGTGATGATACCGTGGACGTGTCTAATGTACGTTCCTGGGTGCGACAGTTCAATGAAGACAGAACATCATGTGACAACAAACCAAGACAGTTAAGTGAGGCATGTGGTGATGATACCGTGGACGTGTCTAATGTGCGTTCCTGGGTGCGACAGTTCAACGAAGGCAGAACATCGTGTGACAACAAACCAAGACAGTTTAGTGAGGCATGTGGTGATGATACCATGGATGTGTCTAATGTGCGTTCCTGGGTGCGACAGTTCAACGAAGGCAGAACATCGTGTGACAACAAACCAAGACAGTTTAGTGAGGCATGTGGTGATGGTACCATGGACGTGTCTAATGTGCGTTCCTGGGTGCGACAGTTCAATGAAGGCAGAACATCGTGTGATAACAAACCAAGACAGTTAAGTGAGGCGTGTGGTGATGGTACCATGGATGTGTCTAATGTGCGTTCCTGGGTGCGACAGTTCAATGAAGGCAGAACATCGTGTGACAACAAACCAAGACAGTTTAGTGAGGCATGTGGTGATGATACCGTGGACGTGTCTAATGTGCGTTCCTGGGTGCGACAGTTCAATGAAGGCAGAACATCGTGTGATAACAAACCAAGACAGTTAAGTGAGGCGTGTGGTGATGGTACCATGGATGTGTCTAATGTGCGTTCCTGGGTGCGACAGTTCAACGAAGGCAGAACATCGTGTGATAACAAACCAAGACAGTTTAGTGAGGCATGTGGTGATGGCACCATGGATGTGTCTAATGTACGTTCCTGGGTGTGACAGTTCAATGAAGGCAGAACATCGTGTGACAACAAACCAAGGCAGTTAAGTGAGGCATGTGGTGATGATACCGTGGACGTGTCTAATGTACGTTCCTGGGTGCTACAGTTCAATGAAGACAGAACATCATGTGACAACAAACCAAGACAGTTAAGTGAGGCATGTGGTGATGATACCGTGGACGTGTCTAATGTACGTTCCTGGGTGTGACAGTTTAATGAAGACAGAACATCGTGTGACAACAAACCAAGACAGTTGAGTGAGGCAAGTGGTAATGGTACCATGGATGTGTCTAATGTACGTTCCTGGGTGTGACAGTTCAATGAAGACAGAACATCGGGTGACAACAAACCAAGACAGTTAAGTGAGGCATGTGGTGATGGTACCATGGATGTGTCTAATGTACGTTCCTGGGTGTGACAGTTCAATGAAGACAGAACATCGTGTGACAACAAACCAAGACAGTTAAGTGAGGCATGTGGTGATGGTACCATGGATGTGTCTAATGTACGTTCCTGGGTGCGACAGTTCAATGAAGACAGAACATCGTGTGACAACAAACCAAGACAGTTAAGTGAGGCATGTGATAATGGTACCATGGATGTGCCTAATGTACGTTCCTGGGTGTGACAGTTCAATGAAGACAGAACATAGTGTGACAACAAACCAAGACAGTTAAGTGAGGCATGTGGTGATGGTACCATGGATGTGTCTAATGTACGTTCCTTGGTGCGACAGTTCAATGAAGACAGAACATCGTGTGACAACAAACCAATACAGTTAAGTAAGGCATGTGCTGATGGTACCATGGATGTGTCTAATGTGTGTTCCTGGGTGCGACAGTTCAATGAAGACAGAACATCGTGTGACAACAAACCAAGACAGTTAAGTGAGGCATGTGGTGATGGTACCATGGATGTGTCTAATGTGCGTTCCTGGGTGCAACAGTTCAATGAAGACAGAACATCGTGTGACAACAAACCAAGACAGTTAAGTGAGGCATGTGGTGATGGTACCATGGATGTATCTAATGTACGTTCCTGGGTGCGACAGTTCAATGAAGACAGAACATCGTGTGACAACAAACCAAGACAGTTAAGTGAGGCATGTGGTGATGCTACCATGGATGTGTCTAATGTACGTTCCTGGGTGCGACAGTTTAATGAAGACAGAACATCGTGTGACAACAAACCAAGACAGTTGAGTGAGGCAAGTGGTAATGGTACCATGGATGTGTCTAATGTACGTTCCTGGGTGTGACAGTTCAATGAAGACAGAACATCGTGTGACAACAAACCAAGACAGTTAAGTGAGGCATGTGGTGATGGTACCATGGATGTGTCTAATGTACGTTCCTGGGTGTGACAGTTCAATGAAGACAGAACGTCGTGTGACAACAAACCAAGACAGTTAAGTGAGGCATGTGGTGATGGTACCATGGATGTGTCTAATGTACGTTCCTGGGTGCGACAGTTCAATGAAGACAGAACATCGTGTGACAACAAACCAAGACAGTTAAGTGAGGCATGTGGTGATGGTACCATGGATGTGTCTAATGTACGTTCCTGGGTGTGACAGTTCAATGAAGACAGAACATCGTGTGACAACAAACCAAGACAGTTAAGTAAGGCATGTGGTGATGGTACCATGGATGTGTCTAATGTGCGTTCCTGGGTGTGACAGTTCAATGAAGACAGAACATCGTATGACAACAAACCAAGACAGTTAAGTGAGGCATGTGGTGATGGTACCATGGATGTGTCTAATGTACCTTCCTGGGTGCGACAGTTCAATGAAGACAGAACATCGTGTGTCTACAAACCAAGACAGTTAAGTGAGGCATGTGGTGATGGTACCATGGATGTGTGTAATGTGCGTTCCTGAGTGTGACAGTTCAGTGAAGACAGAACATCGTGTGACAGCAAACCAAGACAGTTGCAAACATCGCCTCCAAAATTGGCATTTCCGTGGAATCTGTGCACACACTCCTGCATGAAGATCTGAAAATGCTCACTCGATGATCCTCCAGAACAACGTTCCCCACTCGCTGGATGATACCGTTAGTCCGGCTGGTGCGAGGCCAATGTTACTTGTCTTGGTTGGAATGGATTCCTTGAGAACATCAATTGTCCGTGGCCTATTCCTGTACACTGTATTGTTTAGATACCCCCACAAGAAAAAATCTGGTGAGGTTAGGTCAGTGGATCTGGGGACCCACAGACCTTTTGAGATTATTCAATTGTCAAAGAAACTGGTTACAAGTTCCATGGTATCATTAGAGGTACGACACGTTGCTCCATCTTGCTGGTAATAATCTTCTCTCAATTCGATACCATCTCCGTAAATGAGATAGATGGTATCATGTCTGCCTCACGTTCAAGAGGTCCCGAGTTCGAATCTCGGTCAGGTTTTCCCGGGGGTTTTCCCTTATCCTAAAATACGAATGTCGGGTAACTCGAAGCTCGAATATCATTCATACTTCTAGACTCTGGGTAAGATGAGCAATTATCTTGGACGGAAAAAAATCCCCAACCACACCACCGGGAATCGAAACTGGGACCCCTAGCACGGCAGGCAGGTGCTCTACCGACTGAGCTATGGGGCTTTGTTTCTTGGTTTGCTTGAGACGAAAACATTTCTGAGTTTCTTTACTTCTTGTTTGTTATATTCCTATTTATTTTATTATTTTCAGTTTTTATAGCTTACATCTTTTGTACTTACATATTATTTTTGTTTCAATGAAGCTTCAAAGACTAAAATGTCACATCCGTCATATACTTAAACAATGTCTATGCTGTGTTATTGTTTCCGTAAATATATTGCCTAATAACAATTGAGTTCCAAAAAACATTTGAATGATTCCGGGTTATCACTCAGCAATCGAGACCAAGAAGCTCTGCAGTGACTTAGTTTCAGCCTTCATCGCCAGATAGCACAAGTAGTCACTTCATATCTTCATTACTGTGGGATCTAATTTAAAAAACATGCACGCAGTAGCTCAATTCATAAATGGGAGATACGAGTGTCAATGGTGCGTTTCACGCATGCTAAATTAATACAGTTGTATTCTCGTTTTGATTTGGAGCAGTAAACCACGCCTGAGGATTTTCTGATTTAATTTATTTCTTACAATGATACAGTTATGTCAACCTTTGTATAGTGTTGCACAATGGTATTTTATCTTTAGCAACATTAGCAATTGTGAATTGTAGAACTGATAACAGTTTAAAGTCGCTATATTTAGAAGTTCAACGCCGAAACACATGAACAAAATTGACAAAAAAGAGTACATTAACCGTAAAGAAAACACAATGTTTTTGAGCTCAACTTTCAGAAACAAAATTGTCAAAATGACTTCCCAATTAGAAAGTCCTATTTCCACGCAGTCACTGATAAGTACTATCATCGACAATATTGTAAACTGGGCTTCATTCTATATCTACTTTCTAAAGGCGAGTGAAACCGTAGAAATTATCTCATTCAGATCCGACTGAACCGTCTTGGCGGTAACGTAAGAAGCTTGGAATTAGAAGTCCCCTGGTTCAATTCCGATAATGCTGGCTGGCCTCTGTTTTTGTTCTCGGATTCCCCTGTTATCAGAAATTCACATTCCATATTTTCCTGTCCTCATCATTATATTCCATCTGTTTCGTTGAAGGACCCGGTGATTGGCATGACCGTAAAATAAGATCTCCAAGACGCTGGAACCGTAAGGAACGCTATTACGCGAGATCCAGCAGCACTGGCGTGTAGCTTGCTTTCCACCCTTCAAATCTCCACCACAACAAATCCTTTGCAACCATTAGTCTTGGCTGGGCAGCTGTTTGCGATGGAGCTTCCTATCACTTCCGCCGCCAAGTTCGAGTTGCGTGCAATGATCCGTTTTTTGAGTGCCAAGGGCATTACCCTGCATCGTCAGTTATGCGAAGTCTATGGGCTACAGTATACGGACGTCAAAAACGTGCGAAAGTGGGTCAGAGAGTTCAAAGACGGACGTACAGACGTCCATGACGAACAGCGTTCTGGCGGGCCTTTGGTTTCAGCCGAAACAATTGCAAAAGTGGAGCAAGAAATGTTTAAAGATCGGCGTGTGACAGTTCGCGAGCTGTGCGAACTTATCCTTGAAGTCAGTAAGACTACGACTGACAAGATTTTGACCGAACATTCGCATTATCACAAGGTATGTGCGAGGTGGGTTCCCAAAATGCTCACCGAAGACCATAAACGGCAACGTGTTGAAGCGGCCCACCGATTCCTGGAGCGCTATGCAGAACAGGACGAGGAATTGTTGGATTCAGTTGCCACTGGCGATGAAACCTGCGTGCACTACACAACACCAGAAACTAAAGAACGTTCTCGTCAGTAGCTGCATTCGAATTAGCCGAAGCCGCGAAAGTTCAAATAGGCATTTTCTGCCGGCAAAGTGATGGCCTGTGTGTTCTGGGACAGGAAAGGTGTATTGTTATACGAGTTTATGCCTACCGGCACAACAATAAACGCCGCTAACTACTGTGAAACTTTAAAAAAATTGCAACGTGCCATTCAAAATCGGAGGGGAATGCTGACGAAGGGTTTGATTTCTTCATCAGGACAACGCTCGTCCCCATACTGCACATGCAACTGCTAGCCTCCTGGCCTAGTTCGGATGGGACATCCTCAACCATCCCCCTACAGTCCAGACTTAGCAGCTAGTGATTGTCATCTGTTTCCTGAGTTGAAGTCACACCTGGGTGGAACACATTTCCAGACAGGCGAGGTTGAGCGCTACCTGCACAACTTGGCGGAAGAGTGCTATGACAAGGGTATAGAAAAACTACCACAGCGCAAACAAAAGTGCATCGATCGCAATGGTGATTACGTTGAAACATAGCTGTAAGTTCCGTCTTTCCATTCAATGTAACATTCATTGACAATAAACATGTTTTCTATATTAAACAAAATTGGAGTACGGACACACCTCGTAGGTTGCGGCAAAACGGCGGAATTTCCGCTTTGGGAAAATCGCATTACTGGGAAAGCTGCTTCCTGGGAGCTGTCTTGATTACCACGGGATCTTGGGGGAGGGCAGGAGGATTAGACAGTCCTTGTCGGCGTCAGGATGGGCTCCATGTTGAATCGATAGGGAACTCCTCACTGGCCCACCACTCCCTCGTCCTTTCCAGGAAGCAAACTGGCCTACTTGCGGTGCTGTGGTCCAGTTATTGGAGTCCACCCACTCTTAAATCATTCACTCCAACCG
Source organism: Mantis religiosa (assembly GCA_030765055.1). Lineage (NCBI taxonomy): Eukaryota > Metazoa > Arthropoda > Insecta > Mantodea > Mantidae > Mantis > Mantis religiosa. Next base: position 221,942,498 of record CM060951.1, on the reverse strand, counting down.
AGGATCAAAATTGGGCCCTTTGATTGGGTGAGACTGAAGCAACGTTAAAGATGGCGTTGGCTACATGGCTTCCATGGATTTTTAATTTACGTCCTCCAACTTAAACTTCACATCGAACGATGAATGAAATGATGTACAAACGAATACAGGGTACATAGAGCTTAGAGTTACCAGACATTCATCTTTCAGGATAAGGGAAAACCTCCAACGTTAAGTCATATCGGACGATGAATGAAATGATGTTCAAATGAGTACAGGGTACATAGACCTTAGAGTTACCAGACATTCATCTTTCAGGATAAGAGAAAACCTCCAACGTTAAGTCATATTGGACGATGAATGAAATGATGTTCAAATGAGTACAAGGTACATAGAGCTTAGAGTTACCAGACATTCATCTTTCAGGATAAGGGAAAACCTCCAACGTTGTCATATCGGACGATGAATGAAATGATGTTCAAATGAGTACAGGGTACATAGAGCTTAGAGTTACCAGACATTCATCTTTCAGGATAAGAGAAAACCTCCAATGTTAAGTCATATAGGACAGTGAATGAAATGATGTTCAAATGAGTACAGGATACATAGAGCTTAGAGTTACCAGACATTCATCTTTCAGGATAAGGGAAAACCTCCAACGTTGTCATATCGGACGATGAATGAAATGATGTTCAAATGAGTACAGGGTACATAGAGCTTAGAGTTACCAGACATTCATCTTTCAGGATAAGAGAAAACCTCCAACGTTAAGTCATATCGGACGATGAATGAAATGATGTTCAAATGAGTACAGGATACATAGAGCTTAGAGTTACCAGATATTCATCTTTCAGGATAAGAGAAAACCTCCAACGTTAAGTCATATCGGACAATGAATGAAATGATGTTCAAATGAGTACAAGGTACATAGAGCTTAGAGTTACCAGACATTCATCTTTCAGGATAAGAGAAAACCTCCAACGTTAAGTCATATCGGACAATGAATGAAATGATGTTCAAATGTGTACAGGGTACATAGAGCTTAGAGTTAAAGGACATTCATCTTTCAGGATAAGGGAAAACCTCCAACGTTAAGTCATATCGGACGATGAATGAAATGATGTTCAAATGAGTACAGGGTACATAGAGCTTAGAGTTAAAGGACATTCATCTTTCAGGATAAGGGAAAACCTCCAACGTTAAGTCATATCGGACGATGAATGAAATGATGTTCAAATGTGTACAGGGTACATAGAGCTTAGAGTTAAAGGACATTCATCTTTCAGGATAAGGGAAAACCTCCAACGTTAAGTCATATCGGACGATGAATGAAATGATGTTCAAATGAGTACAGGGTACATAGACCTTAGAGTTACCAGACATTCATCTTTCAGGATAAGAGAAAACCTCCAACGTTAAGTCATATCGGACGATGAATAAAATAATGTTGAAATGAGTACAGGGTACATAGAGCTTAGAGTACCAGACATTCATCTTTTAGGATAAGAGAAAACCTCCAAGGTTAAGTCGTATTGGATGATGAATGAAAAGATGCACATATGAGGCCGAGGTCCACAGAGGTAAGAGTTAACATTCATCTTTCAGAATAAGGGGAAACCTCGTAAAAATCCTCTTATCCAGATAACTCACCGTGAAAGAGAGTCGAACTCGGGATCTCTTGAGCGTGACTCAGCCATGCTACAGAGTATGTGTTTACTTCTAAACTACGATATTTAAAGAATGCGTCATAGCAACATCTAGAACTTTCCAAAACTATAAAAGGCTGATCCAGGTCAGAGCGGTTGTACACAAAGTCCCTCGAGTTGTGAGTGCAGCAAAGACAAGAGAACTAACTACTTTGTTAAAACAAGTGAAAAACATTTGTTATGAAACCGTCTTGTCCCATACGTGGTGTGTGGGGTAGCGTGGTCAAGAGATCCATAGCTCGCATCTCGGTTAATTTCACATATCTTGAGAAAAGGTTTTCTAGATTCATATTCAAATACCCTGAGAAGACGAATGTTTAGTCTCTATGGACCCTTGGCGCATTGGAATAACAACTCAGTTATTGTTCGTTCGGTTAAATGACGTTAAACTTCATAGAAAGCAAAAGGGATCTTACATTGTACATAAATTTGGAGGTTCTCTCTCTCTCTCTCTCTCTCTCTCTCTCTCTCTCTCTCTCTCTCTCTCTCTCTCTCTCTCTCTCTCTCTCTCTCTCTCTCTCTCTCTCTCTCTCTCTCTCTCTCTCTCTCTTAACTTGATGTGTTATTGTTTTAACTAAATTATATAACCAGAATAAAATACTGCTCAAAACTTTTCATACATTTTTGCTCTTGAACCATGATATGGAAAACTTCCAAGTGCATATTTGAACGTCGCATACGTTGTGTATATAACTAATTTTCCTCGTTTCAAAACCGCTTCGTCGTCAAAATATCTGCGCATGATTAAAAGATGACTACGCAAATAAAGTGCTAAGTCACTGATAACATATCTCGTCAGAAGTATTAATGTACGTATCCATAACTGGTGTGAATTTCTCCCGTTAGGAGGCGCGGAGTAGTTACATAACCTCAGAAAAGGACCGGACCTTCGTACCCAATTTGGCCTTCAAATAGTTACGCCAGACGTACATAAGTGTGCCGGAAGGCAGCTAACATGACTGGCAAGAATCTCATGAGTATGTCGTCCGCACACGGCCAGCGTTTTTACTGACGTAAAATCACCATCATGACTGTAATATTTATTATTAAGAGTGGTGATTTTTTTAACATTTTAAAATCGGAAATATAGCATTTTGATATATGCATTTAGCGTTTTATAGTGTTTCGGAAAAAAAAGAATATAATTGATAATCAAGTATTTAATGTTTTCTGGCCTAATGTTAACGTGAAATGAAAGTCAGATGTTCAAAAACTAAATCAACAGAAAGTAAAATAGAGCTAATGCAAGTTAAAGCAAAAAAAAAAAAAAAAAAAAAAAAAAAAAAAAAAAAAAAAAAAAAAAAAAAATAATAATAATAATAATAATAATAAATAATAATTAATAGTAATAATAATAAATAATAATGATAATAATCATTAATAATTAATAAATAATAATAATAGTAATAATAATAAATAATAATAAATAATGAATAATAATAATAATAATAATAATAATAATAATAATAATAATAATAATAATAATAATAATAATAATAATAATAATAATAATAATAATAATAATAATAATAATAATAATAATAATAATAATAATAATAATAATAATAATAATAATAATAATAATAATAATAATAATAATAATAATAATAATAATAATAATAATAATAATAATAATAATAATAATAATAATAATAATAATAATAATAATAATAATAAAATTCATACAAAACCAGACTTTTCTCTACTCTGTAGGAACTCTTCTTACTGTTATTGTTCTATCTGCTTCAAGTTATTGGAATAAATATTTTACTCATTTCTATGAAAGTGCAATGAGTTTAATAGAATACGGTACACATAAGCCATAGACAAATCTTTTAAGAGCTGGTCATTATATGAATGCTTAGACATTCCATTCCCTTTGCGTTACTGACACATTTAAAAAAAAGGTGAATAACAACTTCCTTTTGAGAAACGTACAGTGCGATCCATATAAACCTGAACCATTTCAATAGGCCATAACTTTTGACCAATAATAGAGAAAATGTTGCACGCCACTGCTCCTACTTAGGCTGTGATAGGAATAACAATGTGGGATACAAAATTAATAAATTCCAACAAATTTGTGGAACATAAGAAAAAAGCTCTACAAAATATGTCGAAAAACGAAACAAAACTGAAATTTAATAAGATGATTGCGATTCTAATTGTATTATATGAAAGTGAATCTTGAATCTTCAGGTAGAGAGAGCGATGGAAGCAAGATACAGAGTGTTGAAATAAAAGTACAGGAAGAGATATACGTAACGAATTAAAAATATTTTATTTAAATGAGAATATTTAAGCAAATAGAAATTGAAAGGAACACATGGGAAAAATGAACGACGACAAAATACCCAAGATTGTATGCAGTTTTAAACCCCATCGAAGGAGAGATTCAGGTCGCCCAAGGAAGAGATGGGAATGATGGAGTGAGGACGGAACAGGCCATTAGTCTAATGCCTGGATTGCAGAAGTTCGTAAGAACAGTAGATTACAAGAGTAGAGAAAGTCGTGCAAGTGTAGCACATCAAATACGAGGGCTGTTCAATAAAGCATGATCATAATATTTTTACGCTCATAAATTTTCGCACTAAAACTCAATCTTATTATATTCTGTTAGCTTAATGTGAAAACGCCGTAGTAGTTCCATTGTTAGTACTCCTGGTTCCCGCCTGTGAGAACCAGGCAAGTTCAGACATGTTCAGTATCGCCTACCGCTACAAACGAGATAACACGCGAGGAACAATATGCCGCTAGGAATTCTGCTATCGTCTCAACAAATCTTCAGTTGAGGCCTATACAATGTTACAGGAGGCCTATGGAGAGTCTGCTCTTCCCTACAGCACAGCTCGAAGGTGGTTTAAAATGTTTAAAGAGGGGAGACAATCAATTTCAAAGGAAGGTGGACCCAGTGCTCCAGTTACTGCTCTTACGGAAGAAAACATCAATACTGCTGCTGACATTGAGAGAGAGGATCGAGGAATTACCTTAAGATCACTTTCTGAAATGCTCAACATTGGGTGCCACCCACACGTTGGTGACAGAAACATTACACATGAGACGTGTTTGTGCGCGATGGTTTCCAAGACTGTTGATTCCCGAAAAAAAGGACATTCGCATACAGGTCTGCATGCAGTTAAAGTTGATGTTAGAGGAAGATCAGGAGTTTCTTTCAAACGTAATCACTGCTGATGAAACTTGGCTACATCATTTTGATCCTGAGAGCAAACAGCAAAGCTCAGTCTGGAAATCTCCTTCATCATCAACCCCCAAAAAAGCAAAAGTGATTGCTTCTGCTGGGAAAGTTATGGTCATTCTTATATATTCATGGAATGGTTTATCAGCATGTTGCACCTGCACACACATCAGTAACTGGGCAATACTACAGGGATGTCCTGAAAACATTGCAAGTCCATATCAGGCGCAAAAGACCACAATTCCGTGAAGCAGACTGGATGTGCGGCCGCATATTGCCAATGTTGTTGCTGAATATCTTGCAAAAATCAACGTGAAGTGCATCTCTCACCCTCCTTATAGTCCGGATTTAGCCCCATGTGACTTTTTCTATTCCCTAACTTGAAGAAACGCCTTCATGGGAGACATTATCCATCATCAGAAGCAGTGGTGAAGGCTGCGGAGACGAATTTGAAGGATACGAAAGTGTATCCAAGCAGAGGGATTGAAGCAAGATACAGAGTGTTGAATAAGGTTTCTGTACAAGAAGAGGTATGCGTGATGAATTATAAATATTTTATTTAAATGAGAATATTCAATCAAATAGAAATTGGAATGAACATACAGAAAAAATGAACGACGACAAAATACCTGAGATTGTATGGAGTTTCAAACCCCAAGGAAGAAGAGATGTTGGTGGCCCAAGGAAGAGATGGGAATGATGGAGTGAGGACGGAACAGGCCATTAGCCTGATGCCTGGATTGCAGAATAAGAACAGTAGATACAAGGGTAGAGAAAGTCGTGCGAGTGTAGCACATAAAATATTTAAAACTGAGGTGAAAGTTTCACCTTTGCAACATAAGCAAATGTGGTAAGTAATGATAGGATTTGTAAAAGCTCACGTTATACTTCCTGATAAGATAAAACATACTTAGCGTGTCGTGTTATCTACCCACAATTCTGTTTCTGTCTCTCTCTCGCCTCCCATATGCTACCAGTGGTCTGAGACATTATAAGCGACATATTCCTTAGGCCCAGTTCGGTAAAAGTAAATCTGACCTACATTAACAAACCAAGTAGGGTGGCTCAGACGCATTCCGGTTCGATTCCGGACCTATCTGACCCATAGGATTTTTTCAGAGCTTTTCCCGGGTCGCCAGACGAACGCTGGGTAGGTTAATCACATTCCCCGAATTTCCGGCCCCTCCATTTCATCTCTATTATCATCTCACATCATCTTTTGTCTGGTGTCCTCTGATGATGATTTATATACAAGGGCGCTCAACTCCATGGTCATCAGCAACCTTTCAAAAACTGTATACTTTATTTTACTATAACATTCCTTTGACTTTATCTTAACTTCAACTTTGCTTTGACTCCGCTTTGGCTTTGCTCCGGTTTTGCTCTGCCTTAGCTCTGGCTAGGCTCCGGGCCCCGCAGTGGTCCCACTCTGGCTTCGCTCTGGGATCAATCTAACCTCATTCTCTAACCCAACTCTAGCTTAGCTAAGGCTAGGCTCCGGCCCCCACTCCGGTCCCACTCTGGCTCGCTCTCGTCTCAATCTAACCTCATTCTCTAACCCAACTCTAGCTTAGCTAAGGCTAGGCTCTGGCCCCCGCTCCGGTCCCACTCTGGCTCGCTCTCGTCTCAATCTAACCTCATTCTCTAACCCAACTCTAGCTTAGCTAAGGCTAGGCTCCGGCCCCCACTCCGGTCCCACTCTGGCTCGCTCTCGTCTCAATCTAACCTCATTCTCTAACCCAACTCTAGCTTAGCTAAGGCTAGGCTCTGGCCCCCACTCCGGTCCCACTCTGGCTCGCTCTCGTCTCAATCTAACCTCATTCTCTAACCCAACTCTAGCTTAGCTAAGGCTAGGCTCCGGCCCCCACTCCGGTCCCACTCTGGCTCGCTCTCGTCTCAATCTAACCTCATTCTCTAACCCAACTCTAGCTTAGCTAAGGCTAGGCTCCGGCCCCCACTCCGGTCCCACTCTGGCTCGCTCTCGTCTCAATCTAACCTCATTCTCTAACCCAACTCTAGCTTAGCTAAGGCTAGGCTCTGGTCCCCACTCCGGTCCCACTCTGGCTCGCTCTCGTCTCAATCTAACCTCATTCTCTAACCCAACTCTAGCTTAGCTAAGACTAGGCTCCGGCCCCCACTCCGGTCCCACTCTGGCTCGCTCTCGTCTCAATCTAACCTCATTCTCTAACCCAACTCTAGCTTAGCTAAGACTAGGCTCCGGCCCCCGCTCCGGTCCCACTCTGGCTCGCTCTCGTCTCAATCTAACCTCACTCTCTAACCCAACTCTGGCTTAGCTAAGACTAGGCTCTGACCCCTGCTCCGGTCCCACTCTGGCTCGCTCTCGTCTCAATCTAACCTCATTCTCTAACCCAACTCTAGCTTAGCTAAGGCTAGGCTCCGGCCCCCACTCCGGTCCCACTCTGGCTCGCTCTGGTCTCAATCTAACCGCATTCTCCAACCCAACTCTAGCTTAGCTAAGGCTAGGCTCTGACCCCCGCTCCGGTCCCACTCTGGCTCGCTCTGGTCTCAATCTAACCTCATTCTCTAACCCAACTCTAGCTTAGCTAAGGCTAGGCTCCGGTCCCCGCTCCGGTCCCACTCTGGCTCGCTCTCGTCTCAATCTAACCTCATTCTCTAACCCAACTCTAGCTTAGCTAAGGCTAGGCTCTGACCCCCACTCCGGTCCCACTCTGGCTCGCTCTGGTCTCAATCTAACCTCATTCTCTAACCCAACTCTAGCTTAGCTAAGGCTAGGCTCTGGCCCCCGCTCCGGTCCCACTCTGGCTCGCTCTCGTCTCAATCTAACCTCATTCTCTAACCCAACTCTAGCTTAGCTAAGGCTAGGCTCTGACCCCCACTCCGGTCCCACTCTGGCTCGCTCTCGTCTCAATCTAACCTCATTCTCTAACCCAACTCTAGCTTAGCTAAGACTAGGCTCTGACCCCCACTCCGGTCCCACTCTGGCTCGCTCTGGTCTCAATCTAACCTCATTCTCTAACCCAACTCTAGCTTAGCTAAGGCTAGGCTCTGGCCCCCGCTCCGGTCCCACTCTGGCTCGCTCTCGTCTCAATCTAACCTCATTCTCTAACCCAACTCTAGCTTAGCTAAGACTAGGCTCTGGCCCCCACTCCGGTCCCACTCTGGCTTCTCTCTGACCTCAATCTAACCTCATTCTCTAACCCAACTCTAGCTTAGCTAAGGCTAGGCTCTGGCCTCCGCTCCGGTCCCACTCTGGCTCGCTCTCGTCTCAATCTAACCTCATTCTCTAACCCGACTCTAGCTTAGCTAAGACTAGGCTCTGGCCCCCGCTCCGGTCCCACTCTGGCTCGCTCTCGTCTCAATCTAACCTCATTCTCTAACCCAACTCTAGCTTAGCTAAGACTAGGCTCTGGCCCCCACTCCGGTCCCACTCTGGCTTCTCTCTGACCTCAATCTAACCTCATTCTCTAACCCAACTCTAGCTTAGCTAAGGCTAGGCTCTGACCCCCACTCCGGTCCCACTCTGGCTCGCTCTCGTCTCAATCTAACCTCATTCTCTAACCCGACTCTAGCTTAGCTAAGACTAGGCTCTGGCCCCCGCTCCGGTCCCACTCTGGCTCGCTCTCGTCTCAATCTAACCTCATTCTCTAACCCAACTCTAGCTTAGCTAAGGCTAGGCTCCGACCCCCGCTCCGGTCCCACTCTGGCTCGCTCTCGTCTCAATCTAACCTCATTCTCTAACCCAACTCTAGCTTAGCTAAGGCTAGGCTCTGACCCCTGCTCCGGTCCCACTCTGGCTCGCTCTCGTCTCAATCTAACCTCATTCTCTAACCCAACTCTAGCTTAGCTAAGGCTAGGCTCTGGCCCCCGCTCCGGTCCCACTCTGGCTCGCTCTCGTCTCAATCTAACCTCATTCTCTAACCCAACTCTAGCTTAGCTAAGGCTAGGCTCTGGCCTCCGCTCCGGTCCCACTCTGGCTCGCTCTCGTCTCAATCTAACCTCATTCTCTAACCCAACTCTAGCTTAGCTAAGGCTAGGCTCCGGCCGCCGCTCCGGTCCCACTCTGGCTCGCTCTCGTCTCAATCTAACCTCATTCTCTAACCCAACTCTAGCTTAGCTAAGACTAGGCTCTGGCCTCCGCTCCGGTCCCACTCTGGCTCGCTCTCGTCTCAATCTAACCTCATTCTCTAACCCAACTCTAGCTTAGCTAAGACTAGGCTCTGGCCCCCACTCCGGTCCCACTCTGGCTCGCTCTCGTCTCAATCTAACCTCATTCTCTAACCCAACTCTAGCTTAGCTAAGGCTAGGCTCTGACCCCCGCTCCGGTCCCACTCTGGATCGCTCTCGTCTCAATCTAACCTCATTCTCTAACCCAACTCTAGCTTAGCTAAGGCTAGGCTCTGGCCGCCGCTCCGGTCCCACTCTGGCTCGCTCTCGTCTCAATCTAACCTCATTCTCTAACCCAACTCTAGCTTAGCTAAGTCTAGGCTCTGGCCCCCGCTCCGGTCACACTCTGGCTCGCTCTCGTCTCAATCTAACCTCATTCTCTAACCCAACTCTAGCTTAGCTAAGGCTAGGCTCTGGCCCCCGCTCTGGTCCCACTCTGGCTCGCTCTCGTCTCAATCTAACCTCATTCTCTAACCCAACTCTAGCTTAGCTAAGGCTAGGCTCCGACCCCCACTCCGGTCCCACTCTGGCTCGCTCTCGTCTCAATCTAACCTCATTCTCTAACCCAACTCTAGCTTAGCTAAGGCTAGGCTCTGGCCCCTGCTCCGGTCCCACTCTGGCTCGCTCTCGTCTCAATCTAACCTCATTCTCTAACCCAACTCTAGCTTAGCTAAGGCTAGGCTCTGACCCCCGCTCCGGTCCCACTCTGGCTCGCTCTGGTCTCAATCTAACCTCATTCTCTAACCCAACTCTAGCTTAGCTAAGGCTAGGCTCTGACCCCCGCTCTGGTCCCACTCTGGCTCGCTCTCGTCTCAATCTAACCTCATTCTCTAACACAACTCTAGCTTAGCTAAGACTAGGCTCTGGCCCCCGCTCCGGTCCCACTCTGGCTCGCTCTCGTCTCAATCTAACCTCATTCTCTAACCCAACTCTAGCTTAGCTAAGACTAGGCTCCGGCCCCCGCTCCGGTCCCACTCTGGCTCGCTCTCGTCTCAATCTAACCTCATTCTCTAACCCAACTCTAGCTTAGCTAAGGCTAGGCTCTGACCCCCGCTCCGGTCCCACTCTGGCTCGCTCTCGTCTCAATCTAACCTCATTCTCTAACCCAACTCTAGCTTAGCTAAGGCTAGGCTCTGGCCCCCACTCCGGTCCCACTCTGGCTCGCTCTGGTCTCAATCTAACCTCATTCTCTAACCCAACTCTAGCTTAGCTAAGGCTAGGCTCTGGCCCCCGCTCCGGTCCCACTCTGGCTCGCTCTCGTCTCAATCTAACCTCATTCTCCAACCCAACTCTGGCTTAGCTAAGACTAGGCTCTGGCCCCCGCTCCGGTCCCACTCTGGCTCGCTCTGGGATCAATCTAACCTCATTCTCTAACCCAACTCTAGCTTAGCTAAGGCTAGGCTCTGGCCCCCGCTCCGGTCCCACTCTGGCTCGCTCTCGTCTCAATCTAACCTCATTCTCTAACCCAACTCTAGCTTAGCTAAGGCTAGGCTCTGGCCCCCGCTCCGGTCCCACTCTGGCTCGCTCTGGGATCAATCTAACCTCATTCTCCAACCCAACTCTGGCTTAGCTAAGGCTAGGCTCTGGCCCCCGCTCCGGTCCCACTCTGGCTCGCTCTGGGATCAATCTAACCTCATTCTCCAACCCAACTCTGGCTTAGCTAAGGCTAGGCTCTGGCCCCTGCTCCGGTCCCACTCTGGCTCGCTCTCGTCTCAATCTAACCTCATTCTCTAACCCAACTCTAGCTTAGCTAAGGCTAGGCTCTGGCCCCCACTCCGCTCCCATTCTGGCTCGCTCTCGTCTCAATCTAACCTCATTCTCTAACCCAACTCTAGCTTAGCTAAGACTAGGCTCCGGCCCCCGCTCCGGTCCCACTCTGGCTCGCTCTCGTCTCAATCTAACCTCATTCTCTAACCCAACTCTAGCTTAGCTAAGGCTAGGCTCTGGTCCCCGCTCCGGTCCCACTCTGGCTCGCTCTCGTCTCAATCTAACCTCATTCTCTAACCCAACTCTAGCTTAGCTAAGGCTAGGCTCTGACCTCCGCTCCGGTCCCACTCTGGCTCGCTCTCGTCTCAATCTAACCTCATTCTCTAACCCAACTCTAGCTTAGCTAAGGCTAGGCTCCGGCCCCCACTCCGGTCCTACTCTGGCTCGCTCTCGTCTCAATCTAACCGCATTCTCTAACCCAACTCTAGCTTAGCTAAGGCTAGGCTCTGACCCCCGCTCCGGTCCCACTCTGGCTCGCTCTCGTCTCAATCTAACCTCATTCTCTAACCCAACTCTAGCTTAGCTAAGGCTAGGCTCTGGCCCCCGCTCCGGTCCCACTCTGGCTCGCTCTCGTCTCAATCTAACCTCATTCTCTAACCCAACTCTAGCTTAGCTAAGACTAGGCTCTGACCCCCGCTCCGGTCCCACTCTGGCTCGCTCTCGTCTCAATCTAACCTCATTCTCTAACCCAACTCTAGCTTAGCTAAGGCTAGGCTCCGGCCCCCACTCCGGTCCTACTCTGGCTCGCTCTCGTCTCAATCTAACCGCATTCTCTAACCCAACTCTAGCTTAGCTAAGGCTAGGCTCTGACCCCCGCTCCGGTCCCACTCTGGCTCGCTCTCGTCTCAATCTAACCTCATTCTCTAACCCAACTCTAGCTTAGCTAAGGCTAGGCTCTGGCCCCCACTCCGGTCCCACTCTGACTCGCTCTCGTCTCAATCTAACCTCATTCTCCAACCCAACTCTAGCTTAGCTAAGTCTAGGCTCTGGCCCCCGCTCCGGTCCCGCTCTGGCTCGCTCTCGTCTCAATCTAACCTCATTCTCTAACCCAACTCTAGCTTAGCTAAGGCTAGGCTCTGACCCTCACTCCGGTCCCACTCTGGCTCGCTCTCGTCTCAATCTAACCTCATTCTCCAACCCAACTCTAGCTTAGCTAAGTCTAGGCTCTGACCCTCACTCTGGTCCCACTCTGGCTCGCTCTCGTCTCAATCTAACCTCATTCTCTAACCCAACTCTAGCTTAGCTAAGTCTAGGCTCTGGCCCCCGCTCCGGTCCCGCTCTGGCTCGCTCTCGTCTCAATCTAACCTCATTCTCTAACCCAACTCTAGCTTAGCTAAGGCTAGGCTCTGGCCCCCGCTCCGGTCCCACTCTGACTCGCTCTCGTCTCAATCTAACCTCATTCTCTAACCCAACTCTAGCTTAGCTAAGGCTAGGCTCTGGCCCCCACTCCGGTCCCACTCTGGCTCGCTCTCGTCTCAATCTAACCTCATTCTCTAACCCAACTCTAGCTTAGCTAAGGCTAGGCTCTGACCCCCGCTCCGGTCCCACTCTGGCTCGCTCTCGTCTCAATCTAACCTCATTCTCTAACCCAACTCTAGCTTAGCTAAGGCTAGGCTCTGACCCCCGCTCCGGTCACACTCTGGCTCGCTCTCGTCTCAATCTAACCTCATTCTCTAACCCAACTCTAGCTTAGCTAAGGCTAGGCTCCGGCCTCCGCTCTGGTCCCACTCTGGCTCGCTCTCGTCTCAATCTAACCTCATTCTCTAACCCAACTCTAGCTTAGCTAAGGCTAGGCTCTGACCCCCGCTCCGGTCCCACTCTGGCTCGCTCTCGTCTCAATCTAACCTCATTCTCTAACCCAACTCTAGCTTAGCTAAGGCTAGGCTCCGGCCCCCGCTCCGGTCCCACTCTGGCTCGCTCTCGTCTCAATCTAACCTCATTCTCTAACCCAACTCTAGCTTAGCTAAGGCTAGGCTCTGGCCCCCACTCCGGTCCCACTCTGGCTCGCTCTCGTCTCAATCTAACCTCATTCTCTAACCCAACTCTAGCTTAGCTAAGGCTAGGCTCTGACCCCCGCTCCGGTCCCACTCTGGCTCGCTCTCGTCTCAATCTAACCTCATTCTCTAACCCAACTCTAGCTTAGCTAAGACTAGGCTCTGACCCCCGCTCCGGTCACACTCTGGCTCGCTCTCGTCTCAATCTAACCTCATTCTCTAACCCAACTCTAGCTTAGCTAAGGCTAGGCTCTGACCCCCGCTCCGGTCACACTCTGGCTCGCTCTCGTCTCAATCTAACCTCATTCTCTAACCCAACTCTAGCTTAGCTAAGGCTAGGCTCTGACCCCCGCTCCGGTCACACTCTGGCTCGCTCTCGTCTCAATCTAACCTCATTCTCTAACCCGACTCTAGCTTAGCTAAGACTAGGCTCTGGCCCCCACTCCGGTCCCACTCTGGCTCGCTCTCGTCTCAATCTAACCTCATTCTCTAACCCAACTCTAGCTTAGCTAAGGCTAGACTCTGGCCCCTGCTCCGGTCCCACTCTGGCTCGCTCTCGTCTCAATCTAACCTCATTCTCTAACCCAACTCTAGCTTAGCTAAGGCTAGGCTCTGGTCCCCGCTCCGGTCCCACTCTGGCTCGCTCTCGTCTCAATCTAACCTCATTCTCTAACCCAACTCTAGCTTAGCTAAGGCTAGGCTCCGGCCCCCGCTCCGGTCCCACTCTGGCTCGCTCTCGTCTCAATCTAACCTCATTCTCTAACCCAACTCTAACTTAGCTAAGACTAGGCTCTGACCCCCGCTCCGGTCCCACTCTGGCTCGCTCTCGTCTCAATCTAACCGCATTCTCTAACCCAACTCTAGCTTAGCTAAGGCTAGGCTCTGGCCCCCGCTCCGGTCCCACTCTGGCTTCTCTCTGACCTCAATCTAACCTCATTCTCTAACCCAACTCTAGCTTAGCTAAGGCTAGGCTCTGGCCCCCACTCCGGTCCCACTCTGGCTCGCTCTCGTCTCAATCTAACCTCATTCTCTAACCCAACTCTAGCTTAGCTAAGACTAGGCTCTGGCCCCCGCTCCGGTCCCACTCTGGCTTCTCTCTGACCTCAATCTAACTCCATTCTCTAACCCAACTCTAGCTTAGCTAAGGCTAGGCTCTGGCCCCCGCTCCGGTCCCACTCTGGCTTCTCTCTGACCTCAATCTAACTCCATTCTCTAACCCAACTCTAGCTTAGCTAAGGCTAGGCTCTGGCCCCCACTCCGGTCCCACTCTGGCTCGCTCTCGTCTCAATCTAACCTCATTCTCTAACCCAACTCTAGCTTAGCTAAGACTAGGCTCTGGCCCCCACTCCGGTCCCACTCTGGCTCGCTCTCGTCTCAATCTAACCTCATTCTCTAACCCAACTCTAGCTTAGCTAAGGCTAGGCTCTGGCCCCCGCTCCGGTCCCACTCTGGATCGCTCTCGTCTCAATCTAACCTCATTCTCTAACCCAACTCTAGCTTAGCTAAGGCTAGGCTCTGGCCCCCACTCCGGTCCCACTCTGGATCGCTCTCGTCTCAATCTAACCTCATTCTCTAACCCAACTCTAGCTTAGCTAAGACTAGGCTCTGACCCCCACTCCGGTCCCACTCTGGATCGCTCTCGTCTCAATCTAACCTCATTCTCTAACCCAACTCTAGCTTAGCTAAGGCTAGGCTCTGGCCCCCGCTCCGGTCCCACTCTGGATCGCTCTCGTCTCAATCTAACCTCATTCTCTAACCCAACTCTAGCTTAGCTAAGACTAGGCTCTGGCCCCCGCTCCGGTCCCACTCTGGATCGCTCTCGTCTCAATCTAACCTCATTCTCTAACCCAACTCTAGCTTAGCTAAGACTAGGGTCTGGCCCCCGCTCCGGTCCCACTCTGGATCGCTCTCGTCTCAATCTAACCTCATTCTCTAACCCAACTCTAGCTTAGCTAAGACTAGGCTCTGACCCCCACTCCGGTCCCACTCTGGATCGCTCTCGTCTCAATCTAACCTCATTCTCTAACCCAACTCTAGCTTAGCTAAGGCTAGGCTCTGGCCCCCGCTCCGGTCCCACTCTGGATCGCTCTCGTCTCAATCTAACCTCATTCTCTAACCCAACTCTAGCTTAGCTAAGGCTAGGCTCTGGCCCCCGCTCCGGTCCCACTCTGGATCGCTCTCGTCTCAATCTAACCTCATTCTCTAACCCAACTCTAGCTTAGCTAAGGCTAGGCTCTGGCCCCCACTCCGGTCCCACTCTGGATCGCTCTCGTCTCAATCTAACCTCATTCTCTAACCCAACTCTAGCTTAGCTAAGGCTAGGCTCTGGCCCCCACTCCGGTCCCACTCTGGATCGCTCTCGTCTCAATCTAACCTCATTCTCTAACCCAACTCTAGCTTAGCTAAGGCTAGGCTCTGGCCCCCGCTCCGGTCCCACTCTGGATCGCTCTCGTCTCAATCTAACCTCATTCTCTAACCCAACTCTAGCTTAGCTAAGACTAGGCTCTGACAACCACTCCGGTCCCACTCTGGCTCGCTCTCGTCTCAATCTAACCTCATTCTCTAACCCAACTCTAGCTTAGCTAAGGCTAGGCTCTGGCCCCCACTCCGGTCCCACTCTGGATCGCTCTCGTCTCAATCTAACCTCATTCTCTAACCCAACTCTAGCTTAGCTAAGTCTAGGCTCTGTCCCCCACTCCGGTCCCACTCTGGCTCGCTCTCGTCTCAATCTAACCTCATTCTCTAACCCAACTCTAGCTTAGCTAAGGCTAGGCTCTGGCCCCACTCCGGTCCCACTCTGGCTCGCTCTCGTCTCAATCTAACCTCATTCTCTAACCCAACTCTAGCTTAGCTAAGGCTAGGCTCTGGCCCCCACTCCGGTCCTACTCTGGCTCGCTCTCGTCTCAATCTAACCTCATTCTCTAACCCAACTCTAGCTTAGCTAAGACTAGGCTCTGACCCCCACTCCGGTCCCACTCTGGCTCGCTCTCGTCTCAATCTAACCTCATTCTCTAACCCAACTCTAGCTTAGCTAAGGCTAGGCTCCGGCCCCCACTCCGGTCCCACTCTGGCTCGCTCTCGTCTCAATCTAACCTCATTCTCTAACCCAACTCTAGCTTAGCTAAGGCTAGGCTCTGGCCCCACTCCGGTCCCACTCTGGCTCGCTCTCGTCTCAATCTAACCTCATTCTCTAACCCAACTCTAGCTTAGCTAAGGCTAGGCTCTGGCCCCCACTCCGGTCCTACTCTGGCTCGCTCTCGTCTCAATCTAACCTCATTCTCTAACCCAACTCTAGCTTAGCTAAGACTAGGCTCTGACCCCCGCTCCGGTCCCACTCTGGCTCGCTCTCGTCTCAATCTAACCTCATTCTCTAACCCAACTCTAGCTTAGCTAAGGCAAGGCTCCGACCCCCGCTCCGGTCCCACTCTGGCTCGCTCTCCTCTCAATCTAACCTCATTCTCTAACCCAACTCTAGCTTAGCTAAGGCTAGGCTCTGGCCCCCACTCCGGTCCCACTCTGGCTCGCTCTCGTCTCAATCTAACCTCATTCTCTAACCCAACTCTAGCTTAGCTAAGGCTAGGCTCTGGCCCCCACTCCGGTCCCACTCTGGCTCGCTCTCGTCTCAATCTAACCGCATTCTCTAACCCAACTCTAGCTTAGCTAAGGCTAGGCTCTGACCCCCACTCCGGTCCCACTCTGGCTCGCTCTCGTCTCAATCTAACCTCATTCTCTAACCCAACTCTAGCTTAGCTAAGGCTAGGCTCTGGCCCCCACTCCGGTCCCACTCTGGCTCGCTCTCGTCTCAATCTAACCTCATTCTCTAACCCAACTCTAGCTTAGCTAAGACTAGGCTCTGGCCTCCGCTCCGGTCCCACTCTGGCTCGCTCTCGTCTCAATCTAACCTCATTCTCTAACCCAACTCTAGCTTAGCTAAGACTAGGCTCTGGCCCCCGCTCCGGTCCCACTCTGGCTTCTCTCTGACCTCAATCTAACCCCATTCTCTAACCCAACTCTAGCTTAGCTAAGGCTAGGCTCTGGCCCCCACTCCGGTCCCACTCTGGCTCGCTCTCGTCTCAATCTAACCTCATTCTCTAACCCAACTCTAGCTTAGCTAAGGCTAGGCTCCGACCCCCGCTCCGGTCCCACTCTGGCTCGCTCTCGTCTCAATCTAACCTCATTCTCTAACCCAACTCTAGCTTAGCTAAGGCTAGGCTCTGACTCCCGCTCTGGTCCCACTCTGGCTCGCTCTCGTCTCAATCTAACCTCATTCTCTAACCCAACTCTAGCTTAGCTAAGTCTAGGCTCTGACCCCCGCTCCGGTCCCACTCTGGCTCGCTCTCGTCTCAATCTAACCTCATTCTCTAACCCAACTCTAGCTTAGCTAAGTCTAGGCTCTGACCCCCGCTCCGGTCCCACTCTGGCTCGCTCTCGTCTCAATCTAACCTCATTCTCTAACCCAACTCTAGCTTAGCTAAGTCTAGGCTCTGACCCCCGCTCCGGTCCCACTCTGGCTCGCTCTCGTCTCAATCTAACCTCATTCTCTAACCCAACTCTAGCTTAGCTAAGGCTAGGCTCTGGCCCCCGCTCCGGTCCCACTCTGACTCGCTCTCGTCTCAATCTAACCTCATTCTCTAACCCAACTCTAGCTTAGCTAAGGCTAGGCTCTGGCCCCCACTCCGGTCCCACTCTGGCTCGCTCTCGTCTCAATCTAACCTCATTCTCTAACCCAACTCTAGCTTAGCTAAGACTAGGTCTGGCCTCCGCTCCGGTCCCACTCTGGCTCGCTCTCGTCTCAATCTAACCTCATTCTCTAACCCAACTCTAGCTTAGCTAAGGCTAGGCTCCGGCCCCCGCTCCGGTCCCACTCTGGCTCGCTCTCGTCTCAATCTAACCTCATTCTCTAACCCCACTCTAGCTTAGCTAAGACTAGGCTCTGGCCCCACTCCGGTCCCACTCTGGCTCGCTCTCGTCTCAATCTAACCTCATTCTCTAACCCAACTCTAGCTTAGCTAAGACTAGGCTCTGGCCCCACTCCGGTCCCACTCTGGCTCGCTCTCGTCTCAATCTAACCTCATTCTCTAACCCAACTCCAGCTTAGCTAAGGCTAGGCTCTGGCCCCCGCTCCGGTCCCACTCTGGCTCGCTCTCGTCTCAATCTAACCTCATTCTCTAACCCAACTCTAGCTTAGCTAAGGCTAGGCTCTGGCCCCCACTCCGGTCACACTCTGGCTCGCTCTCGTCTCAATCTAACCTCATTCTCTAACCCAACTCTAGCTTAGCTAAGGCTAGGCTCCGGCCCCCACTCCGGTCCCACTCTGGCTCGCTCTCGTCTCAATCTAACCTCAATCTCTAACCCAACTCTAGCTTAGCTAAGGCTAGGCTCTGGCCCCCGCTCCGGTCCCACTCTGGCTCGCTCTCGTCTCAATCTAACCTCATTCTCTAACCCAACTCTAGCTTAGCTAAGGCTAGGCTCTGGCCCCCGCTCCGGTCCCACTCTGGCTCGCTCTCGTCTCAATCTAACCTCATTCTCTAACCCAACTCTAGCTCAGCTAAGGCTAGGCTCTGACCCCCGCTCCGGTCCCACTCTGGCTCGCTCTCGTCTCAATCTAACCTCATTCTCTAACCCAACTCTAGCTTAGCTAAGGCTAGGCTCTGACCCCCGCTCCGGTCCCACTCTGGCTCGCTCTCGTCTCAATCTAACCTCATTCTCTAACCCAACTCTAGCTTAGCTAAGGCTAGGCTCCGACCCCCGCTCCGGTCACACTCTGGCTCGCTCTCGTCTCAATCTAACCTCATTCTCTAACCCAACTCTAGCTTAGCTAAGACTAGGCTCTGACCCCCACTCCGGTCCCACTCTGGCTCGCTCTCGTCTCAATCTAACCTCATTCTCTAACCCAACTCTAGCTTAGCTAAGGCTAGGCTCTGGCCCCCGCTCCGGTCCCACTCTGGCTCGCTCTCGTCTCAATCTAACCTCATTCTCTAACCCAACTCTAGCTTAGCTAAGACTAGGCTCTGACCCCCGCTCCGGTCCCACTCTGGCTCGCTCTCGTCTCAATCTAACCTCATTCTCTAACCCAACTCTAGCTTAGCTAAGGCTAGGCTCTGGCCCCCGCTCCGGTCCCACTCTGGCTCGCTCTCGTCTCAATCTAACCTCATTCTCTAACCCAACTCTGGCTTAGCTAAGACTAGGCTCTGACCCCCGCTCCGGTCCCACTCTGGCTCGCTCTCGTCTCAATCTAACCTCATTCTCTAACCCAACTCTAGCTTAGCTAAGACTAGGCTCTGACCCCCGCTCCGGTCCCACTCTGGCTCGCTCTCGTCTCAATCTAACCTCATTCTCTAACCCAACTCTAGCTTAGCTAAGGCTAGGCTCTGGCCCCCACTCCGGTCCCACTCTGGCTCGCTCTCGTCTCAATCTAACCTCATTCTCTAACCCAACTCTAGCTTAGCTAAGGCTAGGCTCTGACCCCCGCTCCGGTCCCACTCTGGCTCGCTCTCGTCTCAATCTAACCTCATTCTCTAACCCAACTCTAGCTTAGCTAAGGCTAGGCTCTGACCCCCGCTCCGGTCCCACTCTGGCTCGCTCTCGTCTCAATCTAACCTCATTCTCTAACCCAACTCTAGCTTAGCTAAGGCTAGGCTCCGGCCCCCGCTCCGGTCCCACTCTGGCTCGCTCTCGTCTCAATC
Organism: Mantis religiosa; assembly: GCA_030765055.1. Lineage (NCBI taxonomy): Eukaryota > Metazoa > Arthropoda > Insecta > Mantodea > Mantidae > Mantis > Mantis religiosa. The sequence goes on along the minus strand of CM060951.1, from coordinate 221,923,024 downwards.
TAACCTCATTCTCTAACCCAACTCTAGCTTAGCTAAGGCTAGGCTCTGGCCCCCGCTCCGGTCCCATTCTGGCTCGCTCTCGTCTCAATCTAACCTCATTCTCTAACCCAACTCTAGCTTAGCTAAGGCTAGGCTCTGGCCCCCGCTCCGGTCCCACTCTGGCTCGCTCTCGTCTCAATCTAACCTCATTCTCTAACCCAACTCTAGCTTAGCTAAGACTAGGCTCTGACCCCCGCTCCGGTCCCACTCTGGCTCGCTCTCGTCTCAATCTAACCTCATTCTCTAACCCAACTCTAGCTTAGCTAAGGCTAAGCTCTGGCCCCCACTCCGGCCCCACTCTGGCTCGCTCTCGTCTCAATCTAACCTCATTCTCTAACCCAACTCTAGCTTAGCTAAGGCTAGGCTCTGACCCCCACTCCGGGCCCACTCTGGCTTCTCTCTGGTCTCAATCTAACCTCATTCTCTAACCCAACTCTAGCTTAGCTAAGGCTAGGCTCTGACCCCCACTCCGGTCCCACTCTGGCTCGCTCTCGTCTCAATCTAACCTCATTCTCTAACCCAACTCTAGCTTAGCTAAGGCTAGGCTCCGACCCCCGCTCCAGTCCCACTCTGGCTCGCTCTCGTCTCAATCTAACCTCATTCTCTAACCCAACTCTAGCTTAGCTAAGGCTAGGCTCCGGCCCCCACTCCGGTCCCACTCTGGCTCGCTCTCGTCTCAATCTAACCTCATTCTCTAACCCAACTCTAGCTTAGCTAAGGCTAGGCTCTGGCCCCCACTCCGGTCCCACTCTGGCTCGCTCTCGTCTCAATCTAACCTCATTCTCTAACCCAACTCTAGCTTAGCTAAGGCTAGGCTCTGGCCCCCGCTCCGGTCCCACTCTGGCTTCTCTCTGACCTCAATCTAACCTCATTCTCTAACCCAACTCTAGCGTAGCTAAGGCTAGGCTCTGGCCCCCACTCCGGTCCCACTCTGGCTCGCTCTCGTCTCAATCTAACCTCATTCTCTAACCCAACTCTAGCTTAGCTAAGGCTAGGCTCCGGCCCCCGCTCCGGTCCCACTCTGGCTCGCTCTCGTCTCAATCTAACCTCATTCTCTAACCCAACTCTAGCTTAGCTAAGGCTAGGCTCTGGCCCCCGCTCCGGTCCCACTCTGGCTCGCTCTCGTCTCAATCTAACCTCATTCTCTAACCCAACTCTAGCTTAGCTAAGGCTAGGCTCTGACCCCCGCTCCGGTCCCACTCTGGCTCGCTCTCGTCTCAATCTAACCTCATTCTCTAACCCAACTCTAGCTTAGCTAAGGCTAGGCTCTGACCCCCGCTCCGGTCCCACTCTGGCTCGCTCTCGTCTCAATCTAACCTCATTCTCTAACCCAACTCTAGCTTAGCTAAGGCTAGGCTCTGGTCCCACTCTGGCTCGCTCTCGTCTCAATCTAACCTCATTCTCTAACCCAACTCTAGCTTAGCTAAGGCTAGGCTCTGACCCCCACTCCGGTCACACTCTGGCTCGCTCTCGTCTCAATCTAACCTCATTCTCTAACCCAACTCTAGCTTAGCTAAGACTAGGCTCCGGCCCCCACTTTGTCCCACTCTGGCTTCTCTCTGACCTCAATCTAACCTCATTCTCTAACCCAACTCTAGCTTAGCTAAGGCTAGGCTCCGGCCCCCACTCCGGTCCCACTCTGGCTCGCTCTCGTCTCAATCTAACCTCATTCTCTAACCCAACTCTAGCTTAGCTAAGGCTAGGCTCCGGCCCCCACTCCGGTCCCACTCTGGCTCGCTCTCGTCTGAATCTAACCTCATTCTCTAACCCAACTCTAGCTTAGCTAAGACTAGGCTCTGGCCCCCGCTCCGGTCCCACTCTGGCTCACTCTCGTCTCAATCTAACCTCATTCTCTAACCCAACTCTAGCTTAGCTAAGGCTAGGCTCTGGCCCCCGCTCCGGTCACACTCTGGCTCACTCTCGTCTCAATCTAACCTCATTCTCTAACCCAACTCTAGCTTAGCTAAGGCTAGGCTCTGGCCCCCGCTCCGGTCCCACTCTGGCTCACTCTCGTCTCAATCTAACCTCATTCTCTAACCCAACTCTAGCTTAGCTAAGGCTAGGCTCTGGCCCCCGCTCCGGTCACACTCTGGCTCGCTCTCCTCTCAATCTAACCTCATTCTCTAACCCAACTCTAGCTTAGCTAAGGCTAGGCTCTGACCCCCGCTCCGGTCCCACTCTGGCTCGCTCTCGTCTCAATCTAACCTCATTCTCTAACCCAACTCTAGCTTAGCTAAGGCTAGGCTCTGGCCCCCGCTCCGGTCCCACTCTGGCTCGCTCTCGTCTCAATCTAACCTCATTCTCTAACCCAACTCTAGCTTAGCTAAGGCTAGGCTCTGGCCCCCACTCCGGTCCCACTCTGGCTCGCTCTCGTCTCAATCTAACCTCATTCTCTAACCCAACTCTAGCTTAGCTAAGGCTAGGCTCCGACCCCCGCTCCGGTCCCACTCTGGCTCGCTCTCGTCTCAATCTAACCTCATTCTCTAACCCAACTCTAGCTTAGCTAAGGCTAGGCTCTGACCCCCGCTCCGGTCCCACTCTGGCTCGCTCTCGTCTCAATCTAACCTCATTCTCTAACCCAACTCTAGCTTAGCTAAGGCTAGGCTCTGACCCCCGCTCCGGTCCCACTCTGGCTTCTCTCTGACCTCAATCTAACCTCATTCTCTAACCCAACTCTAGCTTAGCTAAGGCTAGGCTCTGGCCCCCACTCCGGTCCCACTCTGGCTCGCTCTCGTCTCAATCTAACCTCATTCTCTAACCCAACTCTAGCTTAGCTAAGACTAGGCTCCGGCCCCCACTCCGGTCCCACTCTGGCTCGCTCTCGTCTCAATCTAACCTCATTCTCTAACCCAACTCTAGCTTAGCTAAGGCTAGGCTCCGACCCCCGCTCCGGTCCCACTCTGGCTCGCTCTCGTCTCAATCTAACCTCATTCTCTAACCCAACTCTAGCTTAGCTAAGGCTAGGCTCTGACCCCCGCTCCGGTCCCACTCTGGCTTCTCTCTGACCTCAATCTAACCTCATTCTCTAACCCAACTCTAGCTTAGCTAAGGCTAGGCTCTGGCCCCCGCTCCGGTCCCACTCTGGCTCGCTCTCGTCTCAATCTAACCTCATTCTCTAACCCAACTCTGGCTTAGCTAAGGCTAGGCTCTGACCCCCGCTCCGGTCCCACTCTGGCTCGCTCTCGTCTCAATCTAACCTCATTCTCTAACCCAACTCTAGCTTAGCTAAGGCTAGGCTCTGGCCCCCGCTCCGGTCCCACTCTGGCTCGCTCTCGTCTCAATCTAACCTCATTCTCTAACCCAACTCTAGCTTAGCTAAGACTAGGCTCCGGCCCCCGCTCCGGTCCCACTCTGGCTCGCTCTCGTCTCAATCTAACCTCATTCTCTAACCCAACTCTAGCTTAGCTAAGGCTAGGCTCTGGCCCCCACTCCGGTCCCGCTCTGGCTCGCTCTCGTCTCAATCTAACCTCATTCTCTAACCCAACTCTAGCTTAGCTAAGGCTAGGCTCCGACCCCCGCTCCGGTCCCACTCTGGCTCGCTCTCGTCTCAATCTAACCTCATTCTCTAACCCAACTCTAGCTTAGCTAAGACTAGGCTCCGGCCCCCGCTCCGGTCCCACTCTGGCTCGCTCTCGTCTCAATCTAACCTCATTCTCTAACCCAACTCTAGCTTAGCTAAGACTAGGCTCCGGCCCCCACTCCGGTCCCACTCTGGCCCGCTCTCGTCTCAATCTAACCTCATTCTCTAACCCAACTCTAGCTTAGCTAAGGCTAGGCTCCGGCCCCCGCTCCGGTCCCACTCTGGCTCGCTCTCGTCTCAATCTAACCTCATTCTCTAACCCAACTCAAGCTTAGCTAAGACTAGGCTCCGGCCCCCACTCCGGTCCCACTCTGGCTCGCTCTCGTCTCAATCTAACCGCATTCTCTAACCCAACTCTAGCTTAGCTAAGGCTAGGCTCTGACCTCCGCTCCGGTCCTACTCTGGCTCGCTCTCGTCTCAATCTAACCTCATTCTCTAACCCAACTCTAGCTTAGCTAAGGCTAGGCTCTGACCCTCACTCCGGTCCCACTCTGGCTCGCTCTCGTCTCAATCTAACCTCATTCTCTAACCCAACTCTAGCTTAGCTAAGGCTAGGCTCTGACCCCCGCTCCGGTCCCACTCTGGCTCGCTCTCGTCTCAATCTAACCTCATTCTCTAACCCAACTCTAGCTTAGCTAAGGCTAGGCTCTGGCCCCCGCTCTGGTCCCACTCTGGCTCGCTCTCGTCTCAATCTAACCTCATTCTCTAACCCAACTCTAGCTTAGCTAAGACTAGGCTCTGGCCTCCGCTCCGGTCCCACTCTGGCTCGCTCTCGTCTCAATCTAACCTCATTCTCTAACCCAACTCTAGCTTAGCTAAGGCTAGGCTCTGGCCCCCGCTCTGGTCCCACTCTGGCTCGCTCTCGTCTCAATCTAACCTCATTCTCTAACCCAACTCTAGCTTAGCTAAGGCTAGGCTCTGGCCCCTGCTCCGGTCCCACTCTGGCTCGCTCTCGTCTCAATCTAAACTCATTCTCTAACCCAACTCTAGCTTAGCTAAGGCTAGGCTCTGGCCCCCGCTCCGGTCCCACTCTGGCTCGCTCTCGTCTCAATCTAACCTCATTCTCTAACCCAACTCTAGCTTAGCTAAGACTAGGCTCTGGCCCCCACTCCGGTCCCACTCTGGCTCGCTCTCGTCTCAATCTAACCTCATTCTCTAACCCAACTCTAGCTTAGCTAAGGCTAGGCTCTGGCCTCCGCTCCGGTCCCACTCTGGCTCGCTCTCGTCTCAATCTAACCTCATTCTCTAACCCAACTCTAGCTTAGCTAAGACTAGGCTCTGGCCCCCGCTCTGGTCCCACTCTGGCTCGCTCTCGTCTCAATCTAACCTCATTCTCTAACCCAACTCTAGCTTAGCTAAGGCTAGGCTCTGGCCCCTGCTCCGGTCCAACTCTGGCTCGCTCTCGTCTCAATCTAAACTCATTCTCTAACCCAACTCTAGCTTAGCTAAGGCTAGGCTCTGGCCCCCGCTCCGGTCCCACTCTGGCTCGCTCTCGTCTCAATCTAACCTCATTCTCTAACCCAACTCTAGCTTAGCTAAGACTAGGCTCCGACCCCCACTCCGGTCCCACTCTGGCTCGCTCTCGTCTCAATCTAACCTCATTCTCTAACCTAACTCTAGCTTAGCTAAGGCTAGGCTCTGACCCCCGCTCCGGTCCCACTCTGGCTCGCTCTCGTCTCAATCTAACGTCATTCTCTAACCCAACTCTAGCTTAGCTAAGGCTAGGCTCTGGCCCCCGCTCCGGTCCCACTCTGGCTCGCTCTCGTCTCAATCTAACGTCATTCTCTAACCCAACTCTAGCTTAGCTAAGACTAGGCTCTGACCCCCGCTCCGGTCCCACTCTGGCTCGCTCTCGTCTCAATCTAACGTCATTCTCTAACCCAACTCTAGCTTAGCTAAGACTAGGCTCTGGCCCCCGCTCCGGTCCCACTCTGGCTCGCTCTCGTCTCAATCTAACCTCATTCTCCAACCCAACTCTAGCTTAGCTAAGACTAGGCTCCGGTCCCCGCTCCGGTCCCACTCTGGCTCGCTCTCGTCTCAATCTAACCTCATTCTCTAACCCAACTCTAGCTTAGCTAAGACTAGGCTCTGGCCCCCACTCCGGTCCCACTCTGGCTCGCTCTCGTCTCAATCTAACCTCATTCTCTAACCCAACTCTAGCTTAGCTAAGGCTAGGCTCTGGCCCCTGCTCCGGTCCCACTCTGGCTTCTCTCTGACCTCAATCTAACCTCATTCTCTAACCCAACTCTAGCTTAGCTAAGACTAGGCTCTGACCCCCGCTCCGGTCCCACTCTGGCTCGCTCTCGTCTCAATCTAACCTCATTCTCTAACCCAACTCTAGCTTAGCTAAGGCTAGGCTCTGGCCCCCACTCCGGTCCCACTCTGGCTCGCTCTCGTCTCAATCTAACCTCATTCTCTAACCCAACTCTAGCTTAGCTAAGACTAGGCTCTGACCTCCGCTCCGGTCCCACTCTGGCTCGCTCTCCTCTCAATCTAACCTCATTCTCTAACCCAACTCTAGCTTAGCTAAGGCTAGGCTCCGGCCCCCGCTCCGGTCCCACTCTGGCTCGCTCTCGTCTCAATCTAACCTCATTCTCTAACCCAACTCTAGCTTAGCTAAGGCTAGGCTCTGGCCCCTGCTCCGGTCCCACTCTGGCTTCTCTCTGACCTCAATCTAACCTCATTCTCTAACCCAACTCTAGCTTAGCTAAGACTAGGCTCTGACCCCCGCTCCGGTCCCACTCTGGCTCGCTCTCGTCTCAATCTAACCTCATTCTCTAACCCAACTCTAGCTTAGCTAAGACTAGGCTCCGGCCCCCGCTCCGGTCCCACTCTGGCTCGCTCTCGTCTCAATCTAACCTCATTCTCTAACCCAACTCTAGCTTAGCTAAGGCTAGGCTCTGGCCCCCACTCCGGTCCCACTCTGACTCGCTCTCGTCTCAATCTAACCTCATTCTCTAACCCAACTCTAGCTTAGCTAAGGCTAGACTCCGGCCCCCGCTCTGGTCCCACTCTGGCTCGCTCTCGTCTCAATCTAACCTCATTCTCTAACCCAACTCTAGCTCAGCTAAGGCTAGGCTCTGGCCTCCGCTCCGGTCCCACTCTGGCTCGCTCTCGTCTCAATCTAACCTCATTCTCTAACCCAACTCTAGCTTAGCTAAGGCTAGGCTCTGACCCCCGCTCCGGTCCCACTCTGGCCCTCTCTCGTCTCAATCTAACCTCATTCTCTAACCCAACTCTAGCTTAGCTAAGACTAGGCTCCGGCCCCCGCTCCGGTCCCACTCTGGCTCGCTCTCGTCTCAATCTAACCGCATTCTCTAACCCAACTCTAGCTTAGCTAAGGCTAGGCTCTGGCCCCCGCTCCGGTCCCACTCTGGCTCGCTCTCGTCTCAATCTAACCTCATTCTCTAACCCAACTCTAGCTTAGCTAAGGCTAGGCTCTGGCCCCCACTCCGGTCCCACTCTGGCTCGCTCTCGTCTCAATCTAACCTCATTCTCTAACCCAACTCTAGCTTAGCTAAGACTAGGCTCTGGCCCCTGCTCCGGTCCCACTCTGGCTCGCTCTCGTCTCAATCTAACCTCATTCTCTAACCCAACTCTAGCTTAGCTAAGACTAGGCTCTGACCCCCGCTCCGGTCCCACTCTGGCTCGCTCTCGTCTCAATCTAACCTCATTCTCTAACCCAACTCTAGCTTAGCTAAGGCTAGGCTCTGGCCCCTGCTCCGGTCCCACTCTGGCTCGCTCTCGTCTCAATCTAACCTCATTCTCTAACCCAACTCTAGCTTAGCTAAGACTAGGCTCTGACCCCCGCTCCGGTCCCACTCTGGCTCGCTCTCGTCTCAATCTAACCTCATTCTCTAACCCAACTCTAGCTTAGCTAAGGCTAGGCTCTGACCCCCGCTCCGGTCCCACTCTGGCTTCTCTCTGACCTCAATCTAACCTCATTCTCTAACCCAACTCTAGCTTAGCTAAGGCTAGGCTCTGGCCCCCACTCCGGTCCCACTCTGGCTCGCTCTCGTCTCAATCTAACCTCATTCTCTAACCCAACTCTAGCTTAGCTAAGACTAGGCTCCGGCCCCCACTCCGGTCCCACTCTGGCTCGCTCTCGTCTCAATCTAACCTCATTCTCTAACCCAACTCTAGCTTAGCTAAGGCTAGGCTCCGACCCCCGCTCCGGTCCCACTCTGGCTCGCTCTCGTCTCAATCTAACCTCATTCTCTAACCCAACTCTAGCTTAGCTAAGGCTAGGCTCTGACCCCCGCTCCGGTCCCACTCTGGCTTCTCTCTGACCTCAATCTAACCTCATTCTCTAACCCAACTCTAGCTTAGCTAAGGCTAGGCTCTGGCCCCCGCTCCGGTCCCACTCTGGCTCGCTCTCGTCTCAATCTAACCTCATTCTCTAACCCAACTCTAGCTTAGCTAAGACTAGGCTCCGGCCCCCACTCCGGTCCCATTCTGGCTCGCTCTCGTCTCAATCTAACCTCATTCTCTAACCCAACTCTAGCTTAGCTAAGGCTAGGCTCCGACCCCCGCTCCGGTCCCACTCTGGCTCGCTCTCGTCTCAATCTAACCTCATTCTCTAACCCAACTCTAGCTTAGCTAAGGCTAGGCTCTGACCCCCGCTCCGGTCCCACTCTGGCTCGCCCTCGTCTCAATCTAACCTCATTCTCTAACCCAACTCTAGCTTAGCTAAGGCTAGGCTCTGACCCCCGCTCCGGTCCCACTCTGGCTTCTCTCTGACCTCAATCTAACCTCATTCTCTAACCCAACTCTAGCTTAGCTAAGGCTAGGCTCTGGCCCCCGCTCCGGTCCCACTCTGGCTCGCTCTCGTCTCAATCTAACCTCATTCTCTAACCCAACTCTAGCTTAGCTAAGACTAGGCTCCGGCCCCCACTCCGGTCCCATTCTGGCTCGCTCTCGTCTCAATCTAACCTCATTCTCTAACCCAACTCTAGCTTAGCTAAGGCTAGGCTCCGACCCCCGCTCCGGTCCCACTCTGGCTCGCTCTCGTCTCAATCTAACCTCATTCTCTAACCCAACTCTAGCTTAGCTAAGGCTAGGCTCTGACCCCCGCTCCGGTCCCACTCTGGCTTCTCTCTGACCTCAATCTAACCTCATTCTCTAACCCAACTCTAGCTTAACTAAGGCTAGGCTCTGGCCCCGCTCCGGTCCCACTCTGGCTCGCTCTCGTCTCAATCTAACCTCATTCTCTAACCCAACTCTAGCTTAGCTAAGGCTAGGCTCCGGCCCCCGCTCCGGTCCCACTCTGGCTCGCTCTCGTCTCAATCTAACCTCATTCTCTAACCCAACTCTAACTTAGCTAAGGCTAGGCTCTGACCCCCGCTCCGGTCCCACTCTGGCTCGCTCTCGTCTCAATCTAACCTCATTCTCTAACCCAACTCTAGCTTAGCTAAGGCTAGGCTCTGGCCCCCACTCCGGTCCCACTCTGGCTCGCTCTCGTCTCAATCTAACCTCATTCTCTAACCCAACTCTAGCTTAGCTAAGGCTAGGCTCTGACCCCACTCCGGTCCCACTCTGGCTCGCTCTCGTCTCAATCTAACCTCATTCTCTAACCCAACTCTAGCTTAGCTAAGGCTAGGCTCCGGCCCCCACTCCGGTCCCACTCTGGCTCGCTCTCGTCTCAATCTAACCTCATTCTCTAACCCAACTCTAGCTTAGCTAAGGCTAGGCTCCGGCCCCCACTCCGGTCCCACTCTGGCTCGCTCTCGTCTCAATCTAACCTCATTCTCTAACCCAACTCTAGCTTAGCTAAGGCTAGGCTCCGACCCCCGCTCCGGTCCCACTCTGGCTCGCTCTCGTCTCAATCTAACCTCATTCTCTAACCCAACTCTAGCTTAGCTAAGACTAGGCTCCGGCCCCCACTCCGGTCCCACTCTGGCTCGCTCTCGTCTCAATCTAACCGCATTCTCTAACCCAACTCTAGCTTAGCTAAGGCTAGGCTCCGGCCCCCACTCCGGTCCCACTCTGGCTCGCTCTCGTCTCAATCTAACCTCATTCTCTAACCCAACTCTAGCTTAGCTAAGGCTAGGCTCTGACCCCCGCTCCGGTCCCACTCTGGCCCTCTCTCGTCTCAATCTAACCTCATTCTCTAACCCAACTCTAGCTTAGCTAAGACTAGGCTCCGACCCCCACTCCGGTCCCACTCTGGCTCGCTCTCGTCTCAATCTAACCTCATTCTCTAACCCAACTCTAGCTTAGCTAAGACTAGGCTCTGACCCCCACTCCGGTCCCACTCTGGCTCGCTCTCGTCTCAATCTAACCTCATTCTCTAACCCAACTCTAGCTTAGCTAAGGCTAGGCTCTGACCCCCGCTCCGGTCCCACTCTGGCCCTCTCTCGTCTCAATCTAACCGCATTCTCTAACCCAACTCTAGCTTAGCTAAGGCTAGGCTCCGACCCCCACTCCGGTCCCACTCTGGCTCGCTCTCGTCTCAATCTAACCTCATTCTCTAACCCAACTCTAGCTTAGCTAAGACTAGGCTCTGACCTCCGCTCCGGTCCCACTCTGGCTCGCTCTCGTCTCAATCTAACCTCATTCTCTAACCCAACTCTAGCTTAGCTAAGACTAGTCTCCGGCCCCCGCTCCGGTCCCACTCTGGCTCGCTCTCGTCTCAATCTAACCTCATTTTCTAACCCGACTCTAGCTTAGCTAAGACTAGGCTCTGACCCCCACTCCGGTCCCACTCTGGCTCGCTCTCGTCTCAATCTAACCTCATTCTCTAACCCAACTCTAGCTTAGCTAAGACTAGTCTCCGGCCCCCGCTCCGGTCCCACTCTGGCTCGCTCTCGTCTCAATCTAACCTCATTTTCTAACCCGACTCTAGCTTAGCTAAGACTAGGCTCTGACCCCACTCCGGTCCCACTCTGGCTCGCTCTCGTCTCAATCTAACCTCATTCTCTAACCCAACTCTAGCTTAGCTAAGACTAGGCTCTGACCCCCACTCCGGTCCCACTCTGGCTCGCTCTCGTCTCAATCTAACCTCATTCTCTAACCCAACTCTAGCTTAGCTAAGACTAGGCTCTGACCCCCACTCCGGTCCCACTCTGGCTCGCTCTCGTCTCAATCTAACCGCATTCTCTAACCCAACTCTAGCTTAGCTAAGACTAGTCTCCGGCCCCCGCTCCGGTCCCACTCTGGCTCGCTCTCGTCTCAATCTAACCTCATTTTCTAACCCGACTCTAGCTTAGCTAAGACTAGGCTCCGGCCTCCGCTCCGGTCCCACTCTGGCTCGCTCTCGTCTCAATCTAACCTCATTCTCTAACCCAACTCTAGCTTAGCTAAGGCTAGGCTCTGGCCCCTGCTCCGGTCCCACTCTGGCCCTCTCTCGTCTCAATCTAACCTCATTCTCTAACCCAACTCTAGCTTAGCTAAGGCTAGGCTCTGGCCCCTGCTCCGGTCCCACTCTGGCTCGCTCTCGTCTCAATCTAACCTCATTCTCTAACCCAACTCTAGCTTAGCTAAGGCTAGGCTCTGGCCCCCGCTCCGGTCCCACTCTGGCTCGCTCTCGTCTCAATCTAACCTCATTCTCTAACCCAACTCTAGCTTAGCTAAGGCTAGGCTCCGGCCCCCGCTCCGGTCCCACTCTGGCTCGCTCTCGTCTCAATCTAACCTCATTCTCTAACCCAACTCTAGCTTAGCTAAGGCTAGGCTCTGGCCTCCGCTCCGGTCCCACTCTGGCTCGCTCTCGTCTCAATCTAACCGCATTCTCTAACCCAACCCTAGCTTAGCTAAGGCTAGGCTCTGGCCTCCGCTCCGGTCCCACTCTGGCTCGCTCTCGTCTCAATCTAACCTCATTCTCTAACCCAACTCTAGCTTAGCTAAGGCTAGGCTCCGACCCCCGCTCCGGTCCCACTCTGGCTCGCTCTCGTCTCAATCTAACCTCATTCTCTAACCCAACTCTAGCTTAGCTAAGGCTAGGCTCTGACCCCACTCCGGTCCCACTCTGGCTCGCTCTCGTCTCAATCTAACCTCATTCTCTAACCCAACTCTGGCTTAGCTAAGGCTAGGCTCTGGCCCCCGCTCCGGTCCCACTCTGGCTCGCTCTCGTCTCAATCTAACCTCATTCTCTAACCCAACTCTAGCTTAGCTAAGGCTAGGCTCTGGCCCCCACTCCGGTCCCACTCTGGCTCGCTCTCGTCTCAATCTAACCTCATTCTCTAACCCAACTCTAGCTTAGCTAAGGCTAGGCTCTGGCCCCCGCTCCGGTCCCACTCTGGCTCGCTCTCGTCTCAATCTAACCTCATTCTCTAACCCAACTCTAGCTTAGCTAAGGCTAGGCTCTGGCCCCCACTCCGGTCCCACTCTGGCTCGCTCTCGTCTCAATCTAACCTCATTCTCTAACCCAACTCTAGCTTAGCTAAGGCTAGGCTCTGGCCCCCACTCCGGTCCCACTCTGGCTCGCTCTCGTCTCAATCTAACCTCATTCTCTAACCCAACTCTGGCTTAGCTAAGGCTAGGCTCTGGCCCCCACTCCGGTCCCACTCTGGCTCGCTCTCGTCTCAATCTAACCTCATTCTCTAACCCAACTCTAGCTTAGCTAAGGCTAGGCTCTGGCCTCCGCTCCGGTCCCACTCTGGCTCGCTCTCGTCTCAATCTAACCTCATTCTCTAACCCAACTCTGGCTTAGCTAAGGCTAGGCTCTGGCCTCCGCTCCGGTCCCACTCTGGCTCGCTCTCGTCTCAATCTAACCTCATTCTCTAACCCAACTCTAGCTTAGCTAAGGCTAGGCTCTGACCCCCACTCCGGTCCCACTCTGGCTCGCTCTCGTCTCAATCTAACCTCATTCTCTAACCCAACTCTAGCTTAGCTAAGGCTAGGCTCTGACCCCCACTCCGGTCCCACTCTGGCTCGCTCTCGTCTCAATCTAACCTCATTCTCTAACCCAACTCTAGCTTAGCTAAGACTAGGCTCTGACCCCTGCTCCGGCCCCCACTCTGGCTCGCTCTCGTCTCAATCTAACCTCATTCTCTAACCCAACTCTAGCTTAGCTAAGGCTAGGCTCCGGCCCCCACTCCGGTCCCACTCTGGCTCGCTCTCGTCTCAATCTAACCTCATTCTCTAACCCAACTCTAGCTTAGCTAAGGCTAGGCTCTGGCCCCCGCTCTGGTCCCACTCTGGCTCGCTCTCGTCTCAATCTAACCACATTCTCTAACCCAACTCTAGCTTAGCTAAGGCTAGGCTCTGACCCCCGCTCCGGTCCCACTCTGGCTCGCTCTCGTCTCAATCTAACCTCATTCTCTAACCCAACTCTAGCTTAGCTAAGACTAGGCTCTGGCCCCCGCTCCGGTCCCACTCTGGCTCGCTCTCGTCTCAATCTAACCTCATTCTCTAACCCAACTCTAGCTTAGCTAAGGCTAGGCTCCGGCCCCCACTCCGGTCCCACTCTGGCTCGCTCTCGTCTCAATCTAACCTCATTCTCTAACCCAACTCTAGCTTAGCTAAGGCTAGGCTCTGACCCCCGCTCCGGTCCCACTCTGGCTCGCTCTCGTCTCAATCTAACCTCATTCTCTAACCCAACTCTAGCTTAGCTAAGACTAGGCTCTGGCCCCCGCTCCGGTCCCACTCTGGCTCGCTCTCGTCTCAATCTAACCTCATTCTCTAACCCAACTCTAGCTTAGCTAAGGCTAGGCTCTGGCCCCCACTCCGGTCCCACTCTGGCTCGCTCTCGTCTCAATCTAACCTCATTCTCTAACCCAACTCTAGCTTAGCTAAGGCTAGGCTCCGACCCCCGCTCCGGTCCCACTCTGGCTCGCTCTCGTCTCAATCTAACCTCATTCTCTAACCCAACTCTAGCTTAGCTAAGGCTAGGCTCTGGCCCCCACTCTGGTCCCACTCTGGCTCGCTCTCGTCTCAATCTAACCTCATTCTCTCACCCAACTCTAGCTTAGCTAAGACTAGGCTCTGGCCCCCACTCCGGTCCCACTCTGGCTCGCTCTCGTCTCAATCTAACCGCATTCTCTAACCCAACTCTAGCTTAGCTAAGACTAGGCTCCGGCCCCCACTCCGGTCCCACTCTGGCTCGCTCTCGTCTCAATCTAACCTCATTCTCTAACCCAACTCTAGCTTAGCTAAGGCTAGGCTCTGGCCCCCACTCTGGTCCCACTCTGGCTCGCTCTCGTCTCAATCTAACCTCATTCTCTAACCCAACTCTAGCTTAGCTAAGGCTAGGCTCCGACCCCCGCTCCGGTCCCACTCTGGCTCGCTCTCGTCTCAATCTAACCTCATTCTCTAACCCAACTCTAGCTTAGCTAAGGCTAGGCTCTGGCCCCCACTCCGGTCCCACTCTGGCTCGCTCTCGTCTCAATCTAACCTCATTCTCTAACCCAACTCTAGCTTAGCTAAGGCTAGGCTCCGACCCCCGCTCCGGTCCCACTCTGGCTCGCTCTCGTCTCAATCTAACCTCATTCTCTAACCCAACTCTAGCTTAGCTAAGGCTAGGCTCCGACCCCCGCTCCGGTCCCACTCTGGCTCGCTCTCGTCTCAATCTAACCTCATTCTCTAACCCAACTCTAGCTTAGCTAAGGCTAGGCTCTGGCCCCCACTCCGGTCCCACTCTGGCTCGCTCTCGTCTCAATCTAACCTCATTCTCTAACCCAACTCTAGCTTAGCTAAGGCTAGGCTCTGGCCCCCACTCTGGTCCCACTCTGGCTCGCTCTCGTCTCAATCTAACCTCATTCTCTAACCCAACTCTAGCTTAGCTAAGGCTAGGCTCCGACCCCCGCTCCGGTCCCACTCTGGCTCGCTCTCGTCTCAATCTAACCTCATTCTCTAACCCAACTCTAGCTTAGCTAAGGCTAGGCTCTGGCCCCCACTCTGGTCCCACTCTGGCTCGCTCTCGTCTCAATCTAACCTCATTCTCTCACCCAACTCTAGCTTAGCTAAGACTAGGCTCTGGCCCCCACTCCGGTCCCACTCTGGCTCGCTCTCGTCTCAATCTAACCGCATTCTCTAACCCAACTCTAGCTTAGCTAAGACTAGGCTCCGGCCCCCACTCCGGTCCCACTCTGGCTCGCTCTCGTCTCAATCTAACCTCATTCTCTAACCCAACTCTAGCTTAGCTAAGGCTAGGCTCCGGCCTCCACTCCGGTCCCACTCTGGCTCGCTCTCGTCTCAATCTAACCGCATTCTCTAACCCAACTCTAGCTTAGCTAAGGCTAGGCTCTGGCCCCCACTCCGGTCCCACTCTGGCTCGCTCTCGTCTCAATCTAACCTCATTCTCTAACCCAACTCTAGCTTAGCTAAGGCTAGGCTCCGGCCTCCGCTCTGGTCCCACTCTGGCTCGCTCTCGTCTCAATCTAACCTCATTCTCTAACCCAACTCTAGCTTAGCTAAGGCTAGGCTCCGACCTCCGCTCTGGTCCCACTCTGGCTCGCTCTCGTCTCAATCTAACCGCATTCTCTAACCCAACTCTAGCTTAGCTAAGACTAGGCTCCGGCCCCCGCTCCGGTCCCACTCTGGCTCGCTCTCGTCTCAATCTAACCGCATTCTCTAACCCAACTCTAGCTTAGCTAAGGCTAGGCTCCGGCCCCCGCTCCGGTCCCACTCTGGCTCGCTCTCGTCTCAATCTAACCTCATTCTCTAACCCAACTCTAGCTTAGCTAAGGCTAGGCTCCGGCCCCCGCTCCGGTCCCACTCTGGCTCGCTCTCGTCTCAATCTAACCGCATTCTCTAACCCAACTCTAGCTTAGCTAAGACTAGGCTCTGGCCCCCGCTCCGGTCCCACTCTGGCTCGCTCTCGTCTCAATCTAACCTCATTCTCTAACCCAACTCTAGCTTAGCTAAGGCTAGGCTCCGGCCCCCGCTCCGGTCCCACTCTGGCTCGCTCTCGTCTCAATCTAACCTCATTCTCTAACCCAACTCTAGCTTAGCTAAGGCTAGGCTCTGGCCCCCACTCCGGTCACACTCTGGCTCGCTCTCGTCTCAATCTAACCTCATTCTCTAACCCAACTCTAGCTTAGCTAAGACTAGGCTCTGGCCCCTGCTCCGGTCCCACTCTGGCTCGCTCTCGTCTCAATCTAACCTCATTCTCTAACCCAACTCTAGCTTAGCTAAGGCTAGGCTCCGGCCCCCGCTCCGGTCCCACTCTGGCTCGCTCTCGTCTCAATCTAACCTCATTCTCTAACCCAACTCTAGCTTAGCTAAGGCTAGGCTCTGACCCCCGCTCCGGTCCCACTCTGGCTCGCTCTCGTCTCAATCTAACCTCATTCTCTAACCCAACTCTAGCTTAGCTCTGGCTAGGCTCCGGCCCCCACTCCGGTCCCACTCTGGCTCGCTCTCGTCTCAATCTAACCTCATTCTCTAACCCAACTCTAGCTTAGCTAAGACTAGGCTCTGGCCCCCACTCCGGTCCCACTCTGGCTCGCTCTCGTCTCAATCTAACCTCATTCTCTAACCCAACTATAGCTTAGCTAAGACTAGGCTCTGGCCCCCACTCCGGTCCCACTCTGGCTCGCTCTCGTCTCAATCTAACCTCATTCTCTAACCCAACTCTAGCTTAGCTAAGGCTAGGCTCTGGCCCCGCTCCGGTCCCACTCTGGCTCGCTCTCGTCTCAATCTAACCTCATTCTCTAACCCAACTCTAGCTTAGCTAAGGCTAGGCTCTGGCCCCCACTCCGGTCCCACTCTGGCTCGCTCTCGTCTCAATCTAACCTCATTCTCTAACCCAACTATAGCTTAGCTAAGACTAGGCTCTGGCCCCCACTCCGGTCCCACTCTGGCTCGCTCTCGTCTCAATCTAACCTCAATCTCTAACCCAACTCTAGCTTAGCTAAGGCTAGGCTCTGGCCCCCACTCCGGTCCCACTCTGGCTCGCTCTCGTCTCAATCTAACCTCATTCTCTAACCCAACTCTAGCTTAGCTAAGACTAGGCTCTGACCTCCGCTCCGGTCCCACTCTGGCTCGCTCTCGTCTCAATCTAACCTCATTCTCTAACCCAACTCTAGCTTAGCTAAGGCTAGGCTCTGGCCCCCGCTCCGGTCCCACTCTGGCTCGCTCTCGTCTCAATCTAACCTCATTCTCTAACCCAACTCTAGCTTAGCTAAGGCTAGGCTCCGGCCCCCACTCCGGTCCCACTCTGGCTCGCTCTCGTCTCAATCTAACCTCATTCTCTAACCCAACTCTAGCTTAGCTAAGGCTAGGCTCCGGCCCCCGCTCCGGTCCCACTCTGGCTCGCTCTCGTCTCAATCTAACCTCATTCTCTAACCCAACTCTAGCTTAGCTAAGGCTAGGCTCCGGCCCCCGCTCCGGTCCCACTCTGGCTCGCTCTCGTCTCAATCTAACCTCATTCTCTAACCCAACTCTAGCTTAGCTAAGGCTAGGCTCCGGCCCCCACTCCGGTCCCACTCTGGCTCGCTCTCGTCTCAATCTAACCTCATTCTCTAACCCAACTCTAGCTTAGCTAAGGCTAGGCTCTGGCCCCCGCTCCGGTCCCACTCTGGCTCGCTCTCGTCTCAATCTAACCTCATTCTCTAACACAACTCTAGCTTAGCTAAGGCTAGGCTCTGACCCCTGCTCCGGTCCCACTCTGGCTCGCTCTCGTCTCAATCTAACCTCATTCTCTAACCCAACTCTAGCTTAGCTAAGGCTAGGCTCTGACCCCCGCTCCGGTCCCACTCTGGCTCGCCCTCGTCTCAATCTAACCTCATTCTCTAACCCAACTCTAGCTTAGCTAAGGCTAGGCTCTGACCCTCACTCCGGTCCCACTCTGGCTCGCTCTCGTCTCAATCTAACCTCATTCTCTAACCCAACTCTAGCTTAGCTAAGGCTAGGCTCTGACCCCCGCTCCGGTCCCACTCTGGATCGCTCTCGTCTCAATCTAACCGCATTCTCTAACCCAACTCTAGCTTAGCTAAGGCTAGGCTCTGACCCCCGCTCCGGTCCCACTCTGGATCGCTCTCGTCTCAATCTAACCGCATTCTCTAACCCAACTCTAGCTTAGCTAAGGCTAGGCTCTGACCCCCACTCCGGTCCCACTCTGGCTCGCTCTCGTCTCAATCTAACCGCATTCTCTAACCCAACTCTAGCTTAGCTAAGGCTAGGCTCTGACCCCCGCTCCGGTCCCACTCTGGCTCGCCCTCGTCTCAATCTAACCTCATTCTCTAACACAACTCTAGCTTAGCTAAGGCTAGGCTCTGGCCCCCGCTCCGGTCCCACTCTGGCTCGCTCTCGTCTCAATCTAACCTCATTCTCTAACACAACTCTAGCTTAGCTAAGACTAGGCTCCGACCCCCACTCCGGTCCCACTCTGGCTCGCTCTCGTCTCAATCTAACCTCATTCTCTAACCCAACTCTAGCTTAGCTAAGACTAGGCTCCGACCCCCACTCCGGTCCCACTCTGGCTCGCTCTCGTCTCAATCTAACCTCATTCTCTAACACAACTCTAGCTTAGCTAAGGCTAGGCTCTGGCCCCCGCTCTGGTCCCACTCTGGCTCGCTCTCGTCTCAATCTAACCTCATTCTCTAACCCAACTCTAGCTTAGCTAAGGCTAGGCTCTGACCCCCGCTCCGGTCCCACTCTGGCTCGCTCTCGTCTCAATCTAACCTCATTCTCTAACCCAACTCTAGCTTAGCTAAGGCTAGGCTCTGGCCCCCGCTCTGGTCCCACTCTGGCTCGCTCTCGTCTCAATCTAACCGCATTCTCTAACCCAACTCTAGCTTAGCTAAGGCTAGGCTCTGGCCCCCACTCCGGTCCCACTCTGGCTCGCTCTCGTCTCAATCTAACCTCATTCTCTAACCCAACTCTAGCTTAGCTAAGTCTAGGCTCTGACCCCCGCTCCGGTCCCACTCTGGCTCGCTCTCGTCTCAATCTAACCTCATTCTCTAACCCAACTCTAGCTTAGCTAAGGCTAGGCTCTGGCCCCCACTCCAGTCCCACTCTGGCTCGCTCTCGTCTCAATCTAACCTCATTCTCTAACCCAACTCTAGCTTAGCTAAGGCTAGGCTCTGGCCCCCACTCCGGTCCCACTCTGGCTCGCTCTCGTCTCAATCTAACCTCATTCTCTAACCCAACTCTAGCTTAGCTAAGGCTAGGCTCTGGCCCCCACTCCGGTCCCACTCTGGCTCGCTCTCGTCTCAATCTAACCTCATTCTCTAACCCAACTCTAGCTTAGCTAAGGCTAGGCTCTGGCCCCCACTCCAGTCCCACTCTGGCTCGCTCTCGTCTCAATCTAACCTCATTCTCTAACCCAACTCTAGCTTAGCTAAGGCTAGGCTCTGGCCCCCACTCCGGTCCCACTCTGGCTCGCTCTCGTCTCAATCTAACCTCATTCTCTAACCCAACTCTAGCTTAGCTAAGACTAGGCTCTGACCCCCGCTCCGGTCCCACTCTGGCTCGCTCTCGTCTCAATCTAACCTCATTCTCCAACCCAACTCTAGCTTAGCTAAGGCTAGGCTCTGACCCCCGCTCCGGTCCCACTCTGGCTCGCTCTCGTCTCAATCTAACCTCATTCTCTAACCCAACTCTAGCTTAGCTAAGGCTAGGCTCTGACCTCCGCTCCGGTCCCACTCTGGCTCGCTCTCGTCTCAATCTAACCTCATTCTCTAACCCAACTCTAGCTTAGCTAAGGCTAGGCTCCGGCCCCCGCTCCGGTCACACTCTGGCTCGCTCTCGTCTCAATCTAACCTCATTCTCTAACCCAACTCTAGCTTAGCTAAGACTAGGCTCTGACCCCCGCTCCGGTCCCACTCTGGCTCGCTCTCGTCTCAATCTAACCTCATTCTCTAACCCAACTCTAGCTTAGCTAAGGCTAGGCTCTGGCCCCCACTCCGGTCCCACTCTGGCTCGCTCTCGTCTCAATCTAACCTCATTCTCTAACCCAACTCTAGCTTAGCTAAGGCTAGGCTCTGGCCCCCACTCTGGTCCCACTCTGGCTCGCTCTCGTCTCAATCTAACCTCATTCTCTAACCCAACTCTAGCTTAGCTCTGGCTAGGCTCCGGCCCCCACTCCGGTCCCACTCTGGCTCGCTCTCGTCTCAATCTAACCGCATTCTCTAACCCAACTCTAGCTTAGCTCTGGCTAGGCTCCGGCCCCCGCTCTGGTCCCACTCTGGCTCGCTCTCGTCTCAATCTAACCTCATTCTCTAACCCAACTCTAGCTTAGCTAAGGCTAGGCTCCGGCCCCCGCTCCGGTCACACTCTGGCTCGCTCTCGTCTCAATCTAACCTCATTCTCTAACCCAACTCTAGCTTAGCTAAGGCTAGGCTCTGGCCCCCGCTCCGGTCCCACTCTGGCTCGCTCTCGTCTCAATCTAACCTCATTCTCTAACCCAACTCTAGCTTAGCTAAGGCTAGGCTCTGGCCCCCGCTCCGGTCCCACTCTGGCTCGCTCTCGTCTCAATCTAACCTCATTCTCTAACCCAACTCTAGCTTAGCTAAGGCTAGGCTCTGACCCCCGCTCCGGCCCCCACTCTGGCTCGCTCTCGTCTCAATCTAACCTCATTCTCTAACCCAACTCTAGCTTAGCTAAGGCTAGGCTCTGGCCCCCGCTCCGGTCCAACTCTGGCTCGCTCTCGTCTCAATCTAACCTCATTCTCTAACCCAACTCTAGCTTAGCTAAGGCTAGGCTCTGGCCCCCACTCCGGTCCCACTCTGGCTCGCTCTCGTCTCAATCTAACCTCATTCTCTAACCCAACTCTAGCTTAGCTAAGGCTAGGCTCTGGCCCCCACTCCGGTCCCACTCTGGCTCGCTCTCGTCTCAATCTAACCTCATTCTCTAACCCAACTCTAGCTTAGCTAAGGCTAGGCTCTGGTCCCCGCTCCGGTCCCACTCTGGCTCGCTCTCGTCTCAATCTAACCTCATTCTCTAACCCAACTCTAGCTTAGCTAAGGCTAGGCTCTGACCCCCACTCCGGTCCCACTCTGGCTCGCTCTCGTCTCAATCTAACCTCATTCTCTAACCCAACTCTAGCTTAGCTAAGGCTAGGCCCTGGCCCCCGCTCTGGTCCCACTCTGGCTCGCTCTCGTCTCAATCTAACCTCATTCTCTAACCCAACTCCAGCTTAGCTAAGACTAGGCTCTGACCTCCGCTCCGGTCCCACTCTGGCTCGCTCTCGTCTCAATCTAACCTCATTCTCTAACCCAACTCTAGCTTAGCTAAGGCTAGGCTCTGGCCCCCACTCCGGTCCCACTCTGGCTCGCTCTCGTCTCAATCTAACCTCATTCTCTAACCCAACTCTAGCTTAGCTAAGACTAGGCTCTGACCCCCGCTCCGGTCCCACTCTGGCTCGCTCTCGTCTCAATCTAACCTCATTCTCTAACCCAACTCTAGCTTAGCTAAGGCTAGGCTCCGGCCCCCGCTCCGGTCCCACTCTGGCTCGCTCTCGTCTCAATCTAACCTCATTCTCTAACCCAACTCTAGCTTAGCTAAGACTAGGCTCTGGCCCCTGCTCCGGTCCCACTCTGGCTCGCTCTCGTCTCAATCTAACCTCATTCTCTAACCCAACTCTAGCTTAGCTAAGGCTAGGCTCTGGCCCCCGCTCCGGTCCCACTCTGGCTCGCTCTCGTCTCAATCTAACCTCATTCTCTAACCCAACTCTAGCTTAGCTAAGGCTAGGCTCTGGCCCCCGCTCCGGTCCCACTCTGGCTTCTCTCTGACCTCAATCTAACCTCATTTTCCAACCCAACTCTGGCTAGGCTCCGGCCCCCGCTCCGGTCCCACTCTGGCTTCTCTCTGGGATCTATCTAACCTCATTCTCCAACCCAACTCTAGCTTAGCTAAGGCTAGGCTCCGGCCCCCGCTCCGGTCCCGCTCTGGCTTCGCTCTGGGATCTATCTAACCTCATTCTCCAACCCAACTCGGGCTAGGCTCCGGCCCCCGCTCCGGTCCCACTCTGGCTTCGCTCTGGGATCTATCTAACCTCATTCTCCAACCCAACTCTGGCTAGGCTCCGGCCCCCGCTCCGGTCCCACTCTGGCTTCGCTCTGGGATCTATCTAACCTCATTCTCCAACCCAACTCTGGCTAGGCTCCGGTCCCCGCTCCGGTCCCACTCTGGCTTCGCTCTGGGATCTATCTAACCTCATTCTCCGACTCAACTCTGGCTAGGCTCCGGCCCCCGCTCCGGTCCCACTCTGGCTTCGCTTTGGGATCTATCTAACCTCATTCTCCAACCCAACTCTGGCTAGGCTCTGGCCCCGGCTCCGGTCCCACTCTGGCTTCGCTCTGGGATCTATCTAACCTCATTCTCCAACCCAACTCTGGCTTAGCTCTGGCTAAGCACTGGCCCTCGCTCCGGTCCCACTCTGGCGCGCTCTCGTCTCAATCTAACCTCATTCTCCAACACAACTCTGGCTTAGCTGTGCCTATGCTCCGGCCCCCGCACCGGTCCCACCCTGGCTTCGCTATGGCCTCACTCTAACCTCATTTTCCAACCCAACTCTGGCTTAGTTCTGGCTAGGCTCCGGCCCCCGCTCCCGTCCCACTCTGGCTTCGCTCTGTTCTCAAATTAACCTCATTCACCGACTAAACTCTGGCTAGGCTCCGGCCACCGCTCCGGTCCCACTCTGGCTTCGCTCTGCGATCTATCTAACCTCATTCTCCAACACAACTCTGGCTAGGCTCCGGCCCCCGCTCCCGTCCCACTCTGGCTTCGCTCTGGCCTCAAATTAACCTCATTCTCCGACTAAACTCTGGCTAGGCTCCGGCCACCACTCCGGTCCCACTCTGGCTTCGCTCTGCGATCTATCTAACCTCATTCTCCAACACAACTCTGGCTTAGCTCTGGCTAGGCCATGGCCCCCGCTCCGGTCCCACTCTGGCTTCGCTCTGGTCTCAATCTAAAGTCATTATCCAACCCAACTCTAGCTAGGCTACGGCCCCCGCTCCGGTCCCACTCTGGCTTCGCTCTGGTCTCAATCTAACCTCATTATCCAACCCAACTCTGGCTAGGCTACGGCCCCCGCTCCGGTCCCACTCTGGCTTCGCTCTGGTCTCAATCTAACCTCATTATCCAACCCAACTCTGGCTAGGCTACGGCCCCCGCTGCGGTCCCACTCTGGCTTCGCTCTGGTCTCAATCTAACCTCATTATCTAACCCAACTCTGGCTAGGCTACGGCAACCGCTCCGGTCCCACTCTGGCTTCGCTCTGGTCTCAATCTAACCTCATTATCCAACCCAACTCTGGTTAGGCTACGGCCCCCGCTCCGGTCCCACTCTGGCTTCGCTCTGGTCTCAATCTAACCTCATTATCCAACCCAACTCTGGCTAGGCTACGGCACCCGCTCCGGTCCCACTCTGGCTTCGCTCTGGTCTCAATCTAACCTCATTATCCAACCCAACTCTGGCTAGGCTACGGCCCCCGCTCCGGTCCCACTCTGTCTTCGCTCTGGTCTCAATCTAACCTCATTATCTAACCCAACTCTGGCTAGGCTACGGCCCCCGCTCTAGTCCCACTCTGGCTTCGCTCTGGTCTCAATCTAACCTCATTCTCCAACCCAACTCTGGCTAGGCTCCAGCCCCCGCTCCGGTCCCACTCTGGCTTCGCTCTGGGATCTATCTAACCTCATTCTCCGACTCAACTCTGGCTAGGCTCCGGCCCCCGCTCCGGTCCCACTCTGGCTTCGCTCTGGGATCTATCTAACCCCATTCTCCAACCCAACTCTGGCTTAGCTCTGGCTAGGCCCTGGCCCATGCTCCGGTCCCACTCTGGTTTCGCTATGGCCTCACCCTAATCTCATTCTCCAACCCAACTCTGTCTTAGCTCTGCCTAGGCTCCGGGCCCCGCTCCGGTCCCACTCTGGCTTTGCTATGGCCTCACCCTAACCTCATTCTCCAACCCAACTCTGGCTTAGTTCTGGCTAGGCTCCGGCCCCCGCTCCGGTAACACTCTAGCTTCGCTCTGGCCTCAAATTAACCTCGTTCTCCGACTCAACTCTGGCTAGGCTCCGGCCACCGCTCCGGTCCCACTCTGGCTTCGCTCTGGGATCTATCTAACCTCATTCTCCAACCCAACTCTGGCTTAGGTCTGGCTAGGCTCTGGCCCCCGCTCCGGTCCCACTCTGGCTTCGCTCTGGGATCTATCTAACCTCATTCTCCAACCCAACTCTGGCTTAGCTAAGGCTAGGCTCTGGCCCCCGCTCCGGTCCCACTCTGGCTTCTCTCTGGGATCAATCTAACCTCATTCTCCAACCCAACTCAGGCTTACCTAAGACTAGGCTCTGGCCCCCGCTCCGGTCCCACTCTGGCTTCGCTCTGGTCTCAATCTAACCTCATTCTCCAACCCAACTCTGGCTAGGCTTTGGCCCCCGCTCCGGTCCCACTCTGGCTTCACTCTGGGATCTATCTAACCTCATTCTCCAACCCAACTCTGGCTAGGCTCCGGCCCCCGCTCCGGTCCCACTCTGGCTTCGCTCTGGGATCTATCTAACCTCATTCTCCAACCCAACTCTGGCTTAGCTAAGGCTACGCTCTGGCCCCCGCTCCGGTCCCACTCTGGCTTCTCTCTGGGATCAATCTAACCTCATTCTGCAACCCAACTCTGGCTGGGCTCTGGCCCCCGCTCCGGTCCCACTCTGGCTTCGCTCTGGTCTCAATCTAACCTCATTCTCCAACCCAACTCTGGCTAGGCTCCGGCCCCCGCTCCGGTCCCACTCTGGCTTCGCTCTGGGATCTATCTAACCTCATTCTCCAACCCAACTCTGGCTTAGCTAAGGCTAGGCTCTGGCCCCCGCTCCGGTCCCACTCTGGCTTCGCTCTGGGATCAATCTAACCTCATTCTCCAACCCAACTCTGGCTAGGCTCCGGCCCCCACTCCGGTCCCACTCTGGCTTCGCTCTGGGATCTATATAACCTCATTCTCCAACCCAACTCTGGCTTAGCTCTGCCTAGGCTCCGGCCCCCGCTCCGGTCCCACTCTGGCTTCTCTCTGGGATCAATCTAACCTCATTCTCCAACCCAACTCCGGCTTAGCTCTGCCTAGGCTCCGGCCCCCGCTCCGGTCCCACTCTGGCTTCTCTCTGACCTCAATCTAACCTCATTCTCCAACCCAACTCTGGCTTAGCTAAGGCTAGGCCCTGGCCCCCGCTCCGGTCCCACTCTGGCTTCTCTCTGACCTCAATCTAACCTCATTCTCCAACCCAACTCTAGCTTAGCTCTGGCTAAGCCCTGGCCCCCGCTCCGGTCACACTCTGGCTTCGCTCTGGGATCTATCTAACCTCATTCTCCGACTTAACTCTGGCTTAGCTAAGGCTAGGCTCCGGCCCCCGCTCCGGTCCCACTCTGGCTTCGCTCTGGGATCTATCTAACCTCATTCTCCGACTCAACTCTAGCTTAGCTAAGGCTAGGCTCCGACCCCCGCTCCGGTCCCACTCTGGCTTCTCTCTGACCTCATTCTAACCTCATTCTCCAACCCAACTCTAGCTTAGCTAAGGCTAGGCTCTGGCCCCTGCTCCGGTCCCACTCTGGCTTCTCTCTGACCTCAATCTAACCTCATTCTCCAACCCAACTCTGGCTTAGCTAAGGCTAGGCTCCGGCCCCTGCTCCGGTCCCACTCTGGCTTCTCTCTGGGATCAATCTAACCGCATTCTCCAACCCAACTCTAGCTTAGCTGAGCCTAGGCTCTGGCCCCTGCTCCGGTCCCACTCTGGCTTCTCTTTGACCTCAATCTAACCGCATTATCCAACCCAACTCTAGCTTAGCTAAGCCTAGGCTCTGGCCCCTGCTCCGGTCCCACTCTGGCTTCTCTCTGGGATCAATCTAACCGCATTCTCCAACCCAACTCTGGCTTAGCTAAGGCTAGGCTCCGGCCCCCGCTCCGGTCTCACTCTGGCTTCTCTCTGACCTCAATCTAACCTCATTCTCCAACCCAACTCTAGCTTAGCTAAGGCTAGGCTCTGGTCCCCACTCCGGTCCTACTCTGGCTTCTCTTTGACCTCAATCTAACCGCATTCTCCAACCCAACTCTGGCTTAGCTAAGGCTAGGCTCTGGCCCCCGCTCCCGCCCCACTCTGGCTTCTCTTTGACCTCAATCTAACCTCATTCTCCAACCCAACTCTAGCTTAGCTAAGGCTAGGCTCTGGCCCCCGCTCCGGTCCCACTCTGGCTTCTCTCTGGGATCAATCTAACCTCATTCTCCAACCCAACTCTAGCTTAGCTAAGGCTAGGCTCCGGCCCCCGCTCCGGTCCCACTCTGGCTTCTCTCTGACCTCAATCTAACCTCATTCTCCAACCCAACTCTAGCTTAGCTAAGGCTAGGCTCTGGTCCCCACTCCGGTCCCACTCTGGCTTCTCTTTGACCTCAATCTAACCGCATTCTCCAACCCAACTCTGGCTTAGCTAAGGCTAGGCTCTGGCCCCCGCTCTGGTCCCACTCTGGCTTCGCTCTGGTCTCAATCTAACCACATTCTCCAACCCAACTCTGGCTTAGCTAAGGCTTGGCCCTGGCCCCCGCTCCGGTCACACTCTGGCTTCGCTCTGGGATCTATCTAACTTCATTCTCCGACTCAACTCTGGCTTAGCTAAGACTAGGCTCTGGCCCCCGCTCCGGTCCCACTCTGGCTTCGCTCTGGTCTCAATCTAACCTCATTCTCCAACCCAACTCTGGCTAGGCTCTGGCCCCCGCTCCGGTCCCACTCTGGCTTCACTCTGGGATCTATCTAACCTCATTCTCCAACCCAACTCTGGCTAGGCTCCGGCCCCCGCTCCGGTCCCACTCTGGCTTCGCTCTGGGATCTATCTAACCTCATTCTCCAACCCAACTCTGGCTTAGCTAAGGCTACGCTCTGGCCCCCGCTCCGGTCCCACTCTGGCTTCTCTCTGGGATCAATCTAACCTCATTCTGCAACCCAACTCTGGCTGGGCTCTGGCCCCCGGTCCGGTCCCACTCTGGCTTCGCTCTGGTCTCAATCTAACCTCATTCTCCAACCCAACTCTGGCTAGGCTCCGGCCCCCGCTCCGGTCCCACTCTGGCTTCGCTCTGGGATCTATCTAACCTCATTCTCCAACCCAACTCTGGCTTAGCTAACGCTAGGCTCTGGCCCCCGCTCCGGTCCCACTCTGGCTTCGCTCTGGGATCAATCTAACCTCATTCTCCAACCCAACTCTGGCTAGGCTCCGGCCCCCACTCCGGTCCCACTCTGGCTTCGCTCTGGGATCTATATAACCTCATTCTCCAACCCAACTCTGGCTTAGCTCTGCCTAGGCTCCGGCCCCCGCTCCGGTCCCACACTGGCTTCTCTCTGGGATCAATCTAACCTCATTCTCCAACCCAACTCCGGCTTAGCTCTGCCTAGGCTCCGGCCCCCGCTCCGGTCCCACTCTGGCTTCTCTCTGACCTCAATCTAACCTCATTCTCCAACCCAACTCTGGCTTAGCTAAGGCTAGGCCCTGGCCCCCGCTCCGGTCCCACTCTGGCTTCTCTCTGACCTCAATCTAACCTCATTCTCCAACCCAACTCTAGCTTAGCTCTGGCTAGGCCCTGGCCCCCGCTCCGGTCACACTCTGGCTTCGCTCTGGGATCTATCTAACCTCATTCTCCGACTTAACTCTGGCTTAGCTAAGGCTAGGCACCGGCCCCCGCTCCGGTCCCACTCTGGCTTCGCTCTGGGATCTATCTAACCTCATTCTCCGACTCAACTCTAGCTTAGCTAAGGCTAGGCTCCGACCCCCGCTCCGGTCCCACTCTGGCTTCTCTCTGACCTCATTCTAACCTCATTCTCCAACCCAACTCTAGCTTAGCTAAGGCTAGGCTCTGGCCCCTGCTCCGGTCCCACTCTGGCTTCTCTCTGACCTCAATCTAACCTCATTCTCCAACCCAACTCTGGCTTAGCTAAGGCTAGGCTCCGGCCCCTGCTCCGGTCCCACTCTGGCTTCTCTCTGGGATCAATCTAACCGCATTCTCCAACCCAACTCTAGCTTAGCTGAGCCTAGGCTCTGGCCCCTGCTCCGGTCCCACTCTGGCTTCTCTTTGACCTCAATCTAACCGCATTCTCCAACCCAACTCTAGCTTAGCTAAGCCTAGGCTCTGGCCCCTGCTCCGGTCCCACTCTGGCTTCTCTCTGGGATCAATCTAACCGCATTCTCCAACCCAACTCTGGCTTAGCTAAGGCTAGGCTCCGGCCCCCGCTCCGGTCCCACTCTGGCTTCTCTCTGACCTCAATCTAACCTCATTCTCCAACCCAACTCTAGCTTAGCTAAGGCTAGGCTCTGGTCCCCACTCCGGTCCCACTCTGGCTTCTCTTTGACCTCAATCTAACCGCATTCTCCAACCCAACTCTAGCTTAGCTAAGCCTAGGCTCTGGCCCCTGCTCCGGTCCCACTCTGGCTTCTCTCTGGGATCAATCTAACCGCATTCTCCAACCCAACTTTGGCTTAGCTAAGGCTAGGCTCCGGCCCCCGCTCCGGTCCCACTCTGGCTTCTCTCTGACCTCAATCTAACCTCATTCTCCAACCCAACTCTAGCTTAGCTAAGGCTAGGCTCTGGTCCCCACTCCGGTCCCACTCTGGCTTCTCTTTGACCTCAATCTAACCGCATTCTCCAACCCAACTCTGGCTTAGCTAAGGCTAGGCTCTGGCCCCCGCTCTGGTCCCACTCTGGCTTCTCTTTGACCTCAATCTAACCTCATTCTCCAACCCAACTCTAGCTTAGCTAAGGCTAGGCTCCGGCCCCCGCTCCGGTCCCACTCTGGCTTAGCTCTGGGATCAATCTAACCTCATTCTCCAACTCAACTCTGGCTTAGCTAAGACTAGGCTCCGGCCCCCGCTCCGGTCCCACTCTGGCTTAGCTCTGGGATCAATCTAACCTCATTCTCCAACTCAACTCTAGCTTAGCTAAGGCTAGGCTCCGGCCCCCGCTCTGGTCCCACTCTGGCTTCTCTCTGACCTCAATCTAACCTCATTCTCCAACTCAACTCTAGCTTAGCTAAGACTAGGCTCCGGCTCCCGCTCCGGTCCCACTCTGGCTTAGCTCTGGGATCAATCTAACCTCATTCTCCAACTCAACTCTAGCTTAGCTAAGGCTAGGCTCTGGCCCCCGCTCTGGTCCCACTCTGGCTTCTCTTTGACCTCAATCTAACCTCATTCTCCAACCCAACTCTAGCTTAGCTAAGGCTAGGCTCTGGCCCCCGCTCCGGTCCCACTCTGGCTTCTCTCTGGGATCAATCTAACCTCATTCTCCAACCCAAGTCTAGCTTAGCTAAGACTAGGCTCTGGCCCCCGCTCCGGTCCCACTCTGGCTTCGCTCTGGTCTCAATCTAACCACATTCTCCAACCCAACTCTGGCTTAGCTAAGGCTTGGCCCTGGCCCCCGCTCCGGTCACACTCTGGCTTCGCTCTGGGATCTATCTAACTTCATTCTCCGACTCAACTCTGGCTTAGCTAAGACTAGACTCTGGCCTCCGCTCCGGTCCCACTCTGGCTTCGCTCTGGTCTCAATCTAACCACATTCTCCAACCCAACTCTGGCTTAGCTAAGGCTTGGCCCTGGCCCCCGCTCCGGTCACACTCTGGCTTCGCTCTGGGATCTATCTAACTTCATTCTCCGACTCAACTCTGGCTTAGCTAAGACTAGGCTCTGGCCCCCGCTCCGGTCCCACTCTGGCTTCGCTCTGGTCTCAATCTAACCTCATTCTCCAACCCAACTCTGGCTAGGCTCTGGCCCCCGCTCCGGTCCCACTCTGGCTTCACTCTGGGATCTATCTAACCTCATTTTCCAACCCAACTCTGGCTTGGCTCCGGCCCCCGCTCCGGTCCCACTCTGGCTTCGCTCTGGGATCTATCTAACCTCATTCTCCAACCCAACTCTAGCTTAGCTAAGGCTAGGCTCTGGCCCCCGCTCCGGTCCCACTCTGGCTTCTCTCTGGGATCAATCTAACCTCATTCTCCAACCCAACTCTAGCTTAGCTAAGACTAGGCTCTGGCCCCCGCTCCGGTCCCACTCTGGCTTCGCTCTGGTCTCAATCTAACCACATTCTCCAACCCAACTCTGGCTTAGCTAAGGCTTGGCCCTGGCCCCCGCTCCGGTCACACTCTGGCTTCGCTCTGGGATCTATCTAACTTCATTCTCCGACTCAACCCTGGCTTAGCTAAGACTAGACTCTGGCCCCCGCTCCGGTCCCACTCTGGCTTCGCTCTGGTCTCAATCTAACCACATTCTCCAACCCAACTCTGGCTTAGCTAAGGCTTGGCCCTGGCCCCCGCTCCGGTCACACTCTGGCTTCGCTCTGGGATCTATCTAACTTCATTCTCCGACTCAACTCTGGCTTACCTAAGACTAGGCTCCGGCCCCCGCTCCGGTCCCACTCTGGCTTCTCTCTGACCTCAATCTAACCTCATTCTCCAACCCAACTCTAGCTTAGCTAAGGCTAGGCTCTGGTCCCCACTCCGGTCCCACTCTGGCTTCTCTTTGACCTCAATCTAACCGCATTCTCCAACCCAACTCTGGCTTAGCTAAGGCTAGGCTCTGGCCCCCGCTCTGGTCCCACTCTGGCTTCTCTTTGACCTCAATCTAACCTCATTCTCCAACCCAACTCTGGCTTAGCTAAGGCTAGGCTCCGGCCCCCGCTCCGGTCCCACTCTGGCTTAGCTCTGGGATCAATCTAACCTCATTCTCCAACTCAACTCTGGCTTAGCTAAGACTAGGCTCCGGCCCCCGCTCCGGTCCCACTCTGGCTTAGCTCTGGGATCAATCTAACCTCATTCTCCAACTCAACTCTAGCTTAGCTAAGGCTAGGCTCCGGCCCCCGCTCTGGTCCCACTCTGGCTTCTCTCTGACCTCAATCTAACCTCATTCTCCAACTCAACTCTAGCTTAGCTAAGACTAGGCTCCGGCTCCCGCTCCGGTCCCACTCTGGCTTAGCTCTGGGATCAATCTAACCTCATTCTCCAACTCAACTCTAGCTTAGCTAAGGCTAGGCTCCGGCCCCCGCTCTGGTCCCACTCTGGCTTCTCTTTGACCTCAATCTAACCTCATTCTCCAACCCAACTCTAGCTTAGCTAAGGCTAGGCTCTGGCCCCCGCTCCGGTCCCACTCTGGCTTCTCTCTGGGATCAATCTAACCTCATTCTCCAACCCAACTCTAGCTTAGCTAAGACTAGGCTCTGGCCCCCGCTCCGGTCCCACTCTGGCTTCGCTCTGGTCTCAATCTAACCACATTCTCCAACCCAACTCTGGCTTAGCTAAGGCTTGTCCCTGGCCCCCGCTCCGGTCACACTCTGGCTTCGCTCTGGGATCTATCTAACTTCATTCTCCGACTCAACTCTGGCTTAGCTAAGACTAGACTCTGGCCCCCGCTCCGGTCCCACTCTGGCTTCGCTCTGGTCTCAATCTAACCACATTCTCCAACCCAACTCTGGCTTAGCTAAGGCTTGGCCCTGGCCCCCGCTCCGGTCACACTCTGGCTTCGCTCTGGGATCTATCTAACTTCATTCTCCGACTCAACTCTGGCTTAGCTAAGACTAGGCTCTGGCCCCCGCTCCGGTCCCACTCTGGCTTCGCTCTGGTCTCAATCTAACCTCATTCTCCAACCCAACTCTGGCTAGGCTCTGGCCCCCGCTCCGGTCCCACTCTGGCTTCACTCTGGGATCTATCTAACCTCATTCTCCAACCCAACTCTGGCTAGGCTCCGGCCCCCGCTCCGGTCCCACTCTGGCTTCGCTCTGGGATCTATCTAACCTCATTCTCCAACCCAACTCTGGCTTAGCTAAGGCTACGCTCTGGCCCCCGCTCCGGTCCCACTCTGGCTTCGCTCTGGGATCAATCTAACCTCATTCTCCAACCCAACTCTGGCTAGGCTCCGGCCCCCACTCCGGTCCCACTCTGGCTTCGCTCTGGGATCTATCTAACCTCATTCTCCAACCCAACTCTGGCTTAGCTCTGCCTAGGCTCCGGCCCCCGCTCCGGTCCCACTCTGGCTTCTCTCTGGGATCAATCTAACCTCATTCTCCAACCCAACTCCGGCTTAGCTCTGCCTAGGCTCCGACCCCCGCTCCGCTCCCACTCTGGCTTCTCTCTGACCTCAATCTAACCTCATTCTCCAACCCAACTCTGGCTTAGCTAAGGCTAGGCCCTGGCCCCCGCTCCGGTCCCACTCTGGCTTCTCTCTGACCTCAATCTAACCTCATTCTCCAACACAACTCTAGCTTAGCTCTGGCTAGGCCATGGCCCCCGCTCCGGTCACACTCTGGCTTCGCTCTGGGATCTATCTAACTTCATTCTCCGACTTAACTCTGGCTTAGCTAAGGCTAGGCTCTGGCCCCCGCTCCGGTCCCACTCTGGCTTCGCTCTGGTCTCAATCTAACCTCATTCTCCAACCCAACTCTGGCTAGGCTAAGACTAGGCTCCGGCCCCTGCTCCGGTCCCACTCTAACTTAGCTCTGGGATCAGTCTAACCTCGTTCTCCAACCCAACTCTGGCTAGGCTAAGACTAGGCTCCGGCCCCTGCTCCGGTCCCACTCTGGCTTAGCTCTGGTCTCAATCTAACCTCATTCTCCAACCCAACTCTGGCTAGGCTAAGACTAGGCTGCGGCCCGCGCTCCGGTCCCACTCTGGCTTCTCTCTGGGATCAATCTAACCTCATTCTCCAACTCAACTCTAGCTTAGCTAAGACTAGGCTCCGGCCCCCGCTCCGGTCCCACTCTGGCTTAGCTCTGGGATCAATCTAACCTCATTCTCCAACTCAACTCTAGCTTAGCTAAGACTAGGCTCCGGCCCCCGCTCCGGTCCCACTCTGGCTTAGCTCTGGAATCAATCTAACCTCATTCTCCAACTCAACTCTGGCTTAGCTGAGACTAGGCTCCGGCCCCCGCTCTGGTCCCACTCTGGCTTAGCTCTGGGATCAATCTAACCTCATTCTCCAACTCAACTCTAGCTTAGCTAAGGCTAGGCTCCGGCCCCCGCTCTGGTCCCACTCTGGCTTCTCTCTGACCTCAATCTAACCTCATTCTCCAACTCAACTCTAGCTTAGCTAAGACTAGGCTCCGGCCCCCGCTCCGGTCCCACTCTGGCTTAGCTCTGGGATCAATCTAACCTCATTCTCCAACTCAACTCTAGCTTAGCTAAGGCTAGGCTCCGGCCCCCGCTCTGGTCCCACTCTGGCTTCTCTCTGACCTCAATCTAACCTCATTCTCCAACTCAACTCTAGCTTAGCTAAGACTAGGCTCCGGCCCCCGCTCCGGTCCCACTCTGGCTTAGCTCTGGGATCAATCTAACCTCATTCTCCAACTCAACTCTAGCTTAGCTAAGGCTAGGCTCCGGCCTCCACTCCGGTCCCACTCTGGCTTCTCTCTGACCTCAATCTAACCTCATTCTCCAACCCAACTCTGGCTTAGCTCTGGGATCAATCTAACCTCATTCTCCAACTCAACTCTAGCTTAGCTAAGACTAGGCTCCGGCCCCCGCTCCGGTCCCACGCTGGCTTAGCTCTGGGATCAATCTAACCACATTCTCCAACCCAACTCTGGCTTAGCTAAGACTAGGCTCCGGCCCCCGCTCCGGTCCCACTCTGGCTTAGCTCTGGGATCAATCTAACCTCATTCTCCAACTCAACTCTAGCTTAGCTAAGACTAGGCTCCGGCCCCCGCTCCGGTCCCACTCTGGCTTAGCTCTGGGATCAATGTAACCTCATTCTCTAACCCAACTCCAGCTTAGCTCTGGCTAGGGCCTGGCCCCCGCTCCGGTCCCACTCTGGCTTCGCTCTGGGATCTATCTAACCTCATTCCTTAACCCAACTCTAGCTTAGCTCTGGCTAGGGCCTGGCCCCCGCTCCGGTCCCACTCTGGCTTCGCTCTGGGATCTATCTAACCTCATTCTCCAACCCAACTCTGGCTAGGCTCTGGCCCCCGCTCAGGTCCCACTCTGGCTTCGCTCTGGGATCAATCTAACCTCATTCTCCACCCAACTCTGGCTAGGCTCTGGCCCCCGCTCCGTCCCACTCTGGCTTCGCTCTGGGATCTATCTAACCTCATTCTCCAACCCAACTCTGGCTAGGCTCTGGCCCCCGCTCCGGTCCCACTCTGGCTTCGCTCTGGGATCAATCTAACCTCATTCTCCAACCCGACTCTGGCTAGGCTCTGGCCCCCGCTCCGGTCTTACTCTGGCTTCGCTCTGGGATCTATCTAACCTCATTCTCCAACCCAACTCTGGCTAGGCTCTGGCCCCCGCTCCGGTCCCACTCTGGCTTCGCTCTGGGATCAATCTAACCTCATTCTCCAAATCAACTCTGGCTTAGCTCTGGCTAGGGCCTGGCCCCCGCTCCGGTCCCACTCTGGCTTCTCTCTGGGATCTATCTAACCTCATTCTCCAACCCAACTCTGGCTAGGCTCTGGCCCCCGCTCCGGTCCCACTCTGGCTTCTCTCTGGGATCTATCTAAACTCATTCTCCAACCCAACTCTGGCTTAGCTCTAGCTAGGCTCTGGCCCCCGCTCCGGTCCCACTCTGGCTTCTCTCTGGGATCTATCTAAACTCATTCTCCAACCCAACTCTGGCTTAGCTCTGGCTAGGGCCTGGCCCCCTTTCCGGTCCCACTCTGGCTTCGCTCTGGGATCAATCTAACCTCATTCTCCAACCCAACTCCGGCTAGCTCTGCCTAGGCTCCGGCCCCCGCTCCGGTCCCACTCTGGCTCGCTCTCGTCTCAATCTAACCTCATTCTCCAACCCAACTCTGGCTTAGTTCTGGCTAGGCTCCGGCCCCCGCTCCGGTCCCACTCTGGCTTCGCTCTGGCCTCAAATTAACCTCATTCTCCGACTCAACTCTGGCTAGGCTCCGGCCACCGCTCCGGTCCCACTCTGACTTCTCTCTGGGATCAATCTAACCTCATTCACCAACCCAACTCTGGCTTAGCTCTGGCTAGATTCCGTCCCCCACTCCGGTCCCACTCTGGCTTCGCTCTGGCCTCACTCTTACCTCATTCTCCGACCCCAACTCTGGCTTAGCTCTGGCTTCGCTCGGGCTATGCTCCGGTTCCGCTCTGGCTAGGCTCCGGTTCCGCTCTGGCTAGGCTCTCGCTTCGCACCGGCTTCACTCTAACCTCACTCTAAATTCACTCTAACTTGGGCCTGGCTAGGCTCCGGCTTACCTTCGGTCCCGCTCTGGATTCCTCTAACTTCATTCTTTAACTTAATTTTGGCTTAGCTCTGGCTTCACTCTGGCTAGGCTCCGGTTCCGCTCTGGCTAGGCTCTCGCTTCGCACCGGCTTCACTCTAACCTCACTCTAAATTCACTCTAACTTGGGCCTGGCTAGGCTCCGGCTTACCTTCGGTCCCGCTCTGGATTCCTCTAACTTCATTCTTTAACTTAATTTTGGCTTGGCTCTGACTTCGCTCTGGCTAGGTTCCGGCCCTCGTTCCGGTCCCACTCTGGCTTCGCTCTGGCCTCACTCTAACCTCATTCTCCAACCCAACTCTGGCTTAGCTCTAGCTCTGCTTTGGCTTTGCTCTCACCTTGCTCTGGTTTTGATGCTTCTTTCAATTTGTTGTGTTTCGTGAATTACCTCAGCGCGAAAATATGGTTCTAAAATATTACACAATTCATTTGCTCATGATTTATTCAATACTCTTGTACACTGGTAACAACTAGTCGTACCATAAACTTGTAAGGTCGTGCGGGATTCAAGGAAGTTGTTTCTATTTATGCCCTTTGTCTAGCCTGGTCCTCTTTCATACCTCTGTGTGATCTAGAGTGCTTTATTGATGGTTTGTCTTTCTCTGACAGCCGCTTATTGGCAACTCTGCCTAACACAGTTCTACACCTAGGTTTTTCCTACCCAAGGTTTTGTAATGTTTTTCAAATCGGAAAAGTTCTGGTCCGCAGCGAATGAGATGTGTTTGCATGCTCACCGTTACCACTTTGTTACTCCACGCTTTTCATATTTCCCTCTCTCTCGCACACTACCCTAGAGGATGCAAGTCTTCTTGGCACTAGATATAAAAGAATCCAAGCTTAAGTTTCCAAACGTTTATTATATTGCAGTTATTAAAAAGTACATTTGCATGTGTTAAATGCTATAATTATAATTTATGACTTACCTATCTTTCTAATCCAACGGAACTGCCAGTGCGTAATCCGCATCCCTGTCAATACCACTTACCTCAAGAGAATTCATCATTGTCATTCTCTGAGCCTTACCAATTTACGATGATGACAGGCTCCAAAATCTCGTCACGTGCTATTTCTTTCCAAAAGTCTTCTTCTTGTAGTTTTTGTGCATGTCTCACGCAGTTTTCCCAGTCTTGTTGTTTTATCTTACCAATTTCTTCGCGAATAAGTCCTTCATCGTCAATCAGTTTAAACGTATTATTTCTGTTTGCAAATACAGAGCGATTCATAAACCTGAACCATTTTAATGAGCCTTGAACCAATAATAGACAGATGTGCAACTTTGAATGAATGTGACACACAATTGGGAGATTATGTTGCACAGATTGATATGGAACAACATGTTGTAGGCTGATACAAATGACTGATACCTCTTCATCAAAATTTGTTATACTGATGCCTACTGATAAGTAAAAATTGAAAATCTTGCAGCATATTCCAGTTTTCTGCATAAGGGAGTCATCTATGTAAATATGTAACCATTTTTATTTTAGCCCACACTAATGCCCGATTTCACTAATAGATGTTAAGACTTAACTCGAGTTTAACAATAGTTAAAACAAAAGTTGCATTTTACCAACAAATGTTTGCTTAACACTCGTGTTAACTCTCTCGTTAAACTAACAAGACAAATTTCAGTTAAGTCTTCAATGATTGTAAATAGTCAAGATGGTGGGCGTGAACGCAGCTGTTGATGTCGATTTGTTATATTTAAGATCGTCTAATGGCATTCGTAATAGAGTACGGCTTATGAGGAGAAATTATTTTGAGGAGCTATCAGAAGAAAATTTTCTACAGAGGTATAGACTGTCGAAACAAGTTGCTATGAAGGTTACTGCGGAAGTACAAGAGAGATTAGAACATGCATCGAAAGGAATAAGCCGATCTCGCCTTTGCTTCAAGTATTAATAACGTTGCGATTTTATAATTCACTGAATTATGTGGATAATACACTGTCCACCTCCCGTCTTGAAACGTTCAAGTCACTCGTCCTTCTTCGCTACTCGTTTTAAATTTACGTAATACTGAGTTAGAACATGCATCGAAAGGAATATGCCGATCTCGCCTTTGCTTCAAGTAGTAATAACTTTGCTATTTTATAATTCACTAAATTATGTGGATAATACACTGTCCACCTCCCGTCTTGAAACGTTCAAGTCACTCGTCCTTCTTCGCTACTCGTTTTAAATTTACGTAATACTGAGTTAGAACATGCATCGAAAGGAATATGCCGATCTCGCCTTTGCTTCAAGTAGTAATAACTTTGCTATTTTATAATTCACTAAATTATGTGGATAATACAGTGTCACTCGTCCTTCTTCGCTCCTCGTTTTAAATTTACATAATACTGACGAAGTTGTTTGGTGCTTGTAGTAGTGACACATGCATTTGAATTATATTAGTTTCCAATATTTTCTCACGTGACATCTTTCTCTTTTACATTCATTACATTCTCTTTTTTTCACGATATCCTTACACTTCGTCACCAATTCAATTAACAATTCTTTCTCCATCGATGAGAAATTTGTCTCATGGCTATCGTTCACGATTTTGTTCACCAGCCATTTTTTTCAGCTGTTGTGCAGACGAAAATGAAAATAAAAGCGCATCGCAATACGCTCAGAAAGGAATACGACTCCTCCATAGACTTCTACAGCTGTAATATTTACAAGCTTCTTGGCGTTAACACGTGTTTGTTAACATTTTCAGAAAAGATTGGTGAAATGCAAGAAATTTAATAGTAGTGTTAGCGCTGTGACAATTGTTACGTTACGTTTGTTAACGTCGATTTTAACACCTGTTGGTGAAATCGGGCAT